>CM054114.1:113850056-114300056 GCA_028673005.1 Tanypteryx hageni | reverse complement strand
CTTAGACCACAAATTAGAGTTTGAATCTAGGTATTGGTTACGTTAAAATATTTAAACTGAAAGTGGGGAAAAGTTCCGTAACGTATCCTGAGTAACAGCTCCTCTAGTGGTTATCTTATGAATTGCCCATAAAAACTGTTGCCAAGGTGACGCTCTCTACGTATCTCGCTTTTAATGACTGACCGACTCTTATCACTGAAACTCCATCTTCGCCAAACTGATCCCACATTTCACGTGACATATATATATATTGGCATATACCTTTTAGTTCATAATCACTGGTAAAACATCTACAATGGCAGAAGTAAGAAGTATCACTTGTGGAAGTCTACCAAGTTTGTATCCTCCTCGAAATGAATATTTGTTAATACCACCAAGTTAAGCCTCATACTATAAGTATTATATATTTTTCTTATTCCAACCATCCCACACAAAAGTAAGCCTACATCGTGTCCCGTTCCAACTTGCTATTAGTCTCTCCTCGATTAGACCATCTGGTCCTTTTATATCACACAGCAGACTCGTTCGGAGTCGATAGGCTGTATTTTTCCCCAATGCGTATTCCTCTTCCGCGACAATAATTAGTTTTATTTCATCAGCGAATAACTATCAGTGATGAAAAAGACAAAAATCCACATCAACGATAAATGTTGAACTTTAAATTACCATACATTTTTTTAAATCGCTTTACTTTGGGCAACCTATAAGCTTTTCGCGGACCTTACATTACAGCGTCTCATCGTTCGTTTCATTATTTTCCGCCAAAGGAACGCCTTGACAACAGACGAGATGATTAATAAAGTGATTATGACAGACTATTCGATGATAAAAAGCGAGCATTTAAACAATTATTTGATGAAAAACAGCAGTGATTATTATTTAAACCCTTTGCGAAATTTTCTCCAGAACCGATTATTACGAAAGGATGTTTGGCTTATGTAAGTCGGCAACACGAAAATTTAAGTTAGTAAGCAATATATGTGCCTGGCCATACTCCGTGAAAAATGCCTTCGGATATCGGGTTTTTCTATAAGCGCACACTTTTTAAGTCCCTGTATTTTTAGCGGCACTCGGAATTTACTTCCTTTTTTCTCGTGCGTGACACCTGATGGCGACACTTCAGGTGTCGCAGAAAAGTAGTTAAGCGCCGATTTATGCGATCGACATGGCATTTGGGTCATTCACCCGCAGCAGAATCCTATTTTTGACGTAATAATTTTGGATGAAATTTTTTGGAGTAAAATTTCAGCCTCCGCTGATAAATCGTTTCACAAATAATCCCACGTCATAAAAGCTAAGGATATGAAAAAAATTAGCGGGTGTACGATTTATATTATGAACTTCCAAAATCAACTTCAACTACTTATAAATGTTAATCTGAGCTTATAAAGTACTCATATATTTTTGTTATGGAAATTATCGACATTTGTAAACAAAAATCTACTTTGAAATGGAATTATTAAACCAAAGAAGATAAACGTTAACTTAAGTAAAACAATATAAGTATATATTTGATAAGGAAAAGAGACTTCATTTTGAATAATACACTTCTAAAGTAATTGTGTATTCAATCTTTATCTCTTAATAAACGTGCAATAAAATTCAAGAACTTCTAAATATAAATTTGATGATTAAACGAAATTACCATTAAAAAAGAATTTTTAAATGATTGCGTATTCAATATATATTTATATAAAACGTAAACTTAAACACAAAAATTCATAAATGTATAAAATCTCTATAAATCTAAGGGGATTACTACCAAGAAAAAATTGCATTTTAAAGTAATTTCCCATATATATCTTTACTTAGATTAACAAACCGTTCCGTATTTGTTTTAGACTGACTAACCAGTGCGACCGACGAGATTTCATTGACCAAACCCGGACGTCATCTTAAAAAAACCCCTTTCCTCTTTTTATGCGACGCGATCCCACCTAAAGTGTTGTAAATTCCGTCTCTCCGGAGAGAGCTCCGGTGACATATATTTTCCACATCGACCGTATATTTTTTATGCTCCTTCCCATAAAAAAACAGGCGCAACCTGTGGATGTAGTTTATCCCTTTCGCCTCGGGAGAGGCAATCAAGAATACATCGAGGTTGTATAATTTTTTTAAAAGGCCTTCAGTCAATGGTCGCGAAACGCTTGTCGCTGTATCGAGAATGTTTTTTAATGTATTTTTATTAACCGTTCGCCTCTTTGCGGTTTGGCGGAGAGGTTGAATTGGAGGAGTCCGAAAAAAGACACGCGATAACTCCGACGCGGACACACACACGGGCAGCCAAACACGCGCATGATGCGTGACTCACTCGCCGCGCCGCCGATATCCCAAGAGAAGGGAAAACTGCGTATCGCGTTACGCGTTTGTTTCGGATTGCGTGTAGGACGCAAGGGAGAAAGAAAGGGAAAAGGGTGGTTTGAAAAATCGCGTGGAGACCTCGTAAATTTCTTTCCTTTTTCTTTTTTCCTTCCTTTTTAACCCCTTCTTCCTCCCTCCCTACTGTTTCCTCCCTACTGTTTCCTCCCTACTCCTTCGGCGTATCCCTCTCGTTAAACCAACAGACTGCGGCGGTCCCTAGCGGTGCTGCGGGATTCAAACAAGCCGACTCCTCAAGAGACCCAGCTCGTTTGTTTTGTTTTATTTTATTTTTTCAAGGGGTAACACTTTTTCCGAACGAGGCGACGTATAATTAAAGATCACTGAGGGTGGTGTCAGGAAAAAGGGAATGCGCCTGAGAAAGAAAGAATTGGGAGATGAGAGAAATTCGAGAGAAAGAGAGATGGGAAAGGAAATTTATCTTGCTGGTCCGTCGCTAGGGAATAAAGCATGTTGCGTTTCGATCTCATTTTATTTTCTCTGACGCCACAGGTAAAAAGAAACAAGGAGCGAGAAGAGGCTTATTTATACTGAGATAAAATGATTGACCGACAGATGTGAGACTCGTAAGGATGATGAAAACGGAAGGGAGAGGAAAGAAAACGGTCGGCGAGAGGGATAAGAAGTGGCAAAAAGGAATTTTAAGAGGATGGGAGAGAGACAAAGCTAAAGAAAATAGTGGAAAAGAAAGTCTGGAGGAGGAAAGGGACGGAGAGAAAGAATTAGTTAAGGCGATTGAAAGAAGGGAAGAGAGAGAGAGAGACATCTACAGCGAAAAATAGAAAATATAACAAAAATGGAATATGAAAGTGGAATGAAATGGGGAAGAGAGGAATAAGAAAAGAGATCGAAAGATCTCTCTATGTCAACGTGTGCGGATCTTGCTATCCTACTGGGGTTATCCGTACGCGTGTACGGACCCTGACTTTTATTTGCTCGAACCCTAATTTATGAGTCATATATTTACCCTTTCCTCAAACAAAAGATAAATATAAATACCAATGACGCCGAAATACATTTTTAAAATACCTCTTTGATGGGTGAAAGGGGATGGGAGACGGGAAAACTACGATAATGAGAGATTCATTGATAGGAAAAATAAACAAATTAATACAAATTATCATCCGTGAAAAAATGAGACTAGAAGACCACTTATAACATTTAAGCCATTCTACAGTGTATCCTCACTTTTACACAACGAAACATAAAAAAGAAAGAATGTTAAAGAAAGAAAAATAAATGGGAAAAACCTTTAAGCAATCTTACATGAGGCAAAGCGAGGGAAGAAAAGTGATAAAGAACGAAAGACGGAAAGTGAAAGTAAAGGAGAAAAGAGAGGCAGAGTGAGAAGAAATATCGCAGGGGGAAGAAGGTCGAAGGAAGGAGCCTCTGGTAACAATCGTATAGGAAATGTACCCGAGCGACGGAAGGGTGGTTTGGGGTCCTCCCTTGAGTGCAAGTCCCCTCTAGCCGGTTGCCCGAAATAACCCGTGGACGAGGAAGAGCGAGGGACCGGAGTGGAGAGAATAAGGGGGAGAGGAGTAAGAGGGAGAGGATTGGGTGGAAAGGAGGGGGGGACGTGAAGGAGAGAGTATTAGAGCAAAGAGAGGGAGAAGAGAAAGCGAAATGAGAGGGAAGAAATCGCGGAGTAAACGTCAAAGTTGAAGAGGGAGAGAGCGTCTTGCGAGGTGACGTAGTTTTAACAACGGTGCGAACTCTGCGCGACCAATTTTTTTGCCTTAGCCTTACAACATTTGTACCACATCTTTTTTAAAGCTTTGTCTGGCTAGAATACTATTATAAACACTACCATATTTTTCCTAAGCTCGTTGTAATTATCTACATTATATATTTAAATACACAATTTATATAATGCTTCACGTTTTGATGAGTACTGTTGTGTTGACATGTAATATATTTAACTTCTCCAAACGTCTAAGCAGCAAATGTGTATTTTTACCGTACATTCCTGTGCTTGAAAGAATTAAACTCGAAAGGAGAGAAAGTGGAGAGGGAGAGAGATGAGGAGGGAGGATAGAGATAAACTGAGAGATGGGTTGATGAATACCAGTCTTTATTAACGCTTGATTTCCACTTAAAGTTTCTTCTTCTGTATAGTCCCCTCTCAGGAACGAAAGCAGCGAAAGAAGAAAGCGATAAACAACAAGCACGAAATACAGCATTTACTTGTAGCTGAAAAGTAAAATGTATTTGTAGGACAAAAAGCACAGTTGATTCGCCAATTTAATATCACTAGGAATGTGACAAAATACAGAAACAACAGCAACGTTAAAATTTCGCTTCAACAAACCAAAACCAGAACCCGAGATTCATCTCACAAAAGGATTAGAACAAGTAAGGAAAGAGATGTTGAATCAGACAGCAAATGGCGGTCTTCTTTGTAATTTCAGACAGAAAGACGGACAGACGGACAAACCAATACAATTTTCACAACGAGACAGAATACTGAATCGGTTGGTGAAAAAACTAAACCTCTAGCTGATTTCGTTTAGAGGATATATCGCGTAAGACAGACGGAAAAACCGGATAAAAAACGATTAAATACCTAACCGTATTGAAAAAAACAATGGGGGCGAGAAACCCCATGATAGAACATAAAAATATGGCAAGATATTTCAATAAAAAAAGAGACGAAGGAAAGAGAACAGTAGAGAGGGAGAGAGATAAAGATAGAAGCATAGAGATAGAGGAGAGAGGTGAAAGGATGAGAGGAGAAAGGGAAACAGAGAGACCGGAATAAAGAAAGGTAGAGAAACGACATCGGGGAGCTGCCAGAGAGTCAGGAAAAATAGGACGGGAGAAGTCGAGGAGAGAGAAAGGGCTGGAGGGGGGGGGGGGATCACCATGTCTGCGGTAGAATTTTCCGAGGTTGAGTTCCCGGAAAATGACATTTTGAGAGAAAGAGAGGGAGAGAATGAGATAGGAAGGGACAGGGAAGGAGTGTAAGACTTGAGAGAAGAATGAGATACCTCTCTTATTTGGGTGACAAGAGTTCCATGGACGAAAACACCCACCAACTTACCCGCACTTTTTTATAAAAAAACACGTGCATCTTCCTAAAATATCCTCCAGACAGTTGAGAGCGAAAACTTTTCCTTGCAAAATAAGAAAAAGTCGACCAAATTTATAGCGAAGTTGAAATTTGGTTCGCGCAAAGACAACATCTATTAAATCTTCCAAGAAAATTCGGAACACGGTGTTTACTTTAAGAAACGGGTGAGACAGAGGAAGGTAGGAAGAAAGAGAAATGTGAGGACGAAAGAATGATAACAGGGACAAAAGAAAGAGAAATGATAAGAGGATGGAACGGTAGAATGTGACATGAGTGGACATGGGAGAAAAATAGAGTGGAATGGGACCAAAAATGGGAAAGAATAGGAAAAACTAAAGAGAAAGGAAATAAAAGAGGTAAGTAAAAATAGAGGTAAAGTAATATTTAACAAGTAGGAGTGTACACGGGTTTCCCGCGGTACAGAAGTGCTTTTCGTCGAATTCGCCGTAGTATAATCGTATACTAATGTATTTTCTTTGAAATCAGAAAATTATTTTTCCTTGTATTGTGGTAGCCCTGCCTTTTCTATCTGTTCTAAACATATTCATCTCGTTTTCCCTTTCTGTACTCGCCCTACAAACAAAATTTCTTTGAAATCCGTTCAGCCAATACCTTCCAAATTCATGGTTACAGAAAATCCTAACCTTGATATTGTGGTAGCCCTGTTTAGTCGACCCGGTTGAAATATGACATTTTTGTTATTTATTTATAATTATGAAGATTATATATACCATATTGGGTTAAAATCCATGCGGTCAGTTCTCTAGAAATACGATTAAAAGAAATATTATTTAACCTTTTATTGTGGTAGCCCTGCTCCTTAGCTGCACTTTAAACATCTTGATTTCATTATGATATGTTGTGCAAATCTTATATGCAAAATTTTATTGAAATCCGTTCAGCTATTTCCTTCCAAGTCCTTAATTACTGAATGAGTTTAATTTGTAATTGTGGCACCCCTGTTTGGCTGATTGAGTTTAAAGATATTAATATATATATATATATATATATATATATACACATATATGTGTGAGTGTGTGTGTTGTAAGTATAAAATTTGCTTAAAATTGATGTGCACAATTAAACACAAATACGTGAAATACAATTTTCTTACTTTTATTGTGGCAGCTCTGTTTTCCGTATCTACACTAAACATAGTGATTTTGTTTTTCTATGTTGCACACATCATTTATACAAAATTTCGCTGAAATCGGTAAGGCCAATTCCTTCCAAATTCACAATTACCGAAAAGTTAAACTTTGCAATTGTGGCACTTTTGTTTAGTCGATCCGGTCCAAATATTCCATTTGGTCATTAATTTATGTGAATATTCTATGTAGCAAATTTGGTTGAAATCGGTTAAGCCAATTCTTCCCTGATATATGCGTACACTATTATAATAATGCCAAGGAAATATTAAATTTTTATTTACCAATTTATTTTCTAATCAGCAGTAATTTCCCAAAAAATTGAAAATTACTTAAAACATACCTCAACTGAATTGAGTAGATGATCCATTTCCTTCCGCTGGCAAAATTCTGCATGTACACGTAAGGAAATTAGACGTTTTTTATTAATTATAATAGATGTTAGTCACTTAAATTACAACAAAGATTAAGTGCCCATGCATGAATGTTTTAAGTTCGAAGCGAATTAAGACTTTCTTGTTTGATTTTCTTGAGAATGGCTACTCCTGCGATAAAAACGTGTAGAAAAAGAAACATTTTATTTGGCTGGTTCCACAAATTTTGTTTGAAGACTTTTAATATATGACTAATATTTTACGAGATATGAGGAAAAATTAGTTTTTGTTTTTAGTAAAGTGTCGCCCCTGATTGAGTTATGTAAACTATTTATGCCATTTTTATTGTAATTGACTCTAAGTCCTAGATATCAAATTTCATGAAAATCCGTTAAGTACAAGACGAGAACGAACATGCGTACAGTCGGACGGGCGGACAGAACGGAGCTGTAATAGGCCCTTACGTTGGAAACGAAACGCGCCCAAAAAGCAGTACCTACTTAAAATGTATGTATATATGCGTGTATACAGACAAAAGCACACAGATATAAACGAAAAACAATATCTACATGCAGTAAACGAAAGGGAAATTTGAAATTGAAGTTGAAAAGTAGTTGAGTTGGAATGAGAAAGCGGAGTAAGGGAAGGAAAGCCTGACAAAAGGAGGCGAGAGAGGAAATGAGAAAAGAAGGGTGCGAAGACAATGATGGAAAGTGTAAAAACCTCAAATAGAACACCGTCGGGAGATGGAGAAAGACGTAAAGAGTAGGAGTGAGAAAAATCTCATTTTTCCGTGACCGCCTTCGTCTGTTTATTTCTTAAGCCTCGTATCTCTCTCGCTACTTGATTTATATTACCACGCTGGACGCGGTTTTGTTCATAGGTATCGAAGTGTTGAAATGGAGCTGTTAAATAGAGACCAAACGAGGGTGATTTTCTTACTCGCCGCACCAGCTCATTCATTCCCCCGCTTTAAACGACTGCAATCTACATTTCAATCTGTTCATTATCCTTCTTAAATCATCACACTGCTAAGTTGCCATCCAGTACATATTTCCATTAGCAATCCTTGCTGCAGCTGTGAAATATTTATTCGTACCATGAACTTTGGATGACGCTCACAAAGAAAATAATGACTGAAAATTTTAGATTCTAGAAGAACCGCGTTTTTTTAACTCTCCACTTCTTTGATTGAACTTAATCTTTTCACTCCTCCGTTAAGATAGAGTCGCATTTTGAAAAAAAATCATTTAATTTGTTGTACAATTAAGGCAGGTTGGTTTAAATTTTCTAAGTCTTGACACTTTTTGCTATAAACTGATCTAACTTATCGATAAAAGAATTGCGGATATTCTTATTCCAATAATATGTTTATTAGTTACTTAAGAGTTCTTTCCCGTTTCAACTCTTATAATGACTCATCTTTTGGATACAAAAATTGATTTGTTATTACAACTTGCATGCATGTAATGGATTACTTTTTAGGAAGGTAATATTATGTTTATATATGTTGTAAATATAACATGCCTTATTTTACGTTATGTTCGAAGCAGTTATAAAGCTAAGATTGTTCTCATCGAAAAATAATCACCTAACATTTTGAATGAAAACTTATTAGACTATTTTTATAGATGTTAACTGTCTTCCGGATTATGATATACATTTCTATACTTCTTAGTATTACCGGAATAAGATTTTTCTGCAAGAATTGTGTCATAGCAATTAGTATCGCCAGCGAGATAAAGTAAAAACGCAAACCTTTGGAAAGTATCCATTTCCAAAGCGATAAAATAAATCCAGAAATAACTAATATTATAATTCTCAAAGAAGCCGCCACACAATAACATCTGAAAGGGTAAGTGATATTTTGGGAAACCGGCGACCGAGATATCCACTGCCCGTAACCGTTTCGCTAGCAAGCTTTTAAAATAGGAAATATTAAACGTGCGAACGGTATGTATGCCTCATTCGGAATAGTATAATCGTGGATTTTGAGTGTGCCTACATAAACGTATGAAACGAAACAAGTATCCATGTAGTTTACATTTCTCAATCATTTTCGTGGTTTAATTTTTTTAAGGGAAAAAAACATGAAACTTTCTTTAGATATCTTCTACAACTTTGAATAAAAAATCTGATTTGGCCACCGCATGACTTTCTCCATATATGTATTTCTTCTAAAAATTCCAAATAGATTACACAATAAAAAATATTTTAAGAAACTGCGAGAAAATTTTACTTCACAAAGAACAGAAATAAACTCAAACCATAGCCTTCTGATATAGCCACATAGCTCCAACAATTAAGAAAATAAAAAGGAGCGTTACTAAGATGTAACTAAGCGTCAATTGTTAACAATAGTCGTCGGTAGGTGGCGTGGTGGTGGCAGCTAAAAATAGAAGATATCTCTTAAAAAATGAATTATATGGAAAGATGTTTCGAACAAAGGTTGTATCAAATTAAATTTCCTAAAACTTTTATTCCAGTATGTTTTTAAATATATCCAATATTAAAGCAATTATCTCAAAATAACGGATGTGACAAGAGTAAACACCTACTTTCGGTTAACCGAGTTTTTCCAAAAACTAAACAATTCTTGCGATTTTCATACAAATGTTAAATATAAAATTTCGCGTTGACCTGATTAATAGTTTTTGAGTCATAGCACCCACAAAAAGCTGTCACACACACACACACAGACATTATCGATAAAATGGTCAAAACGTGTTCAGGGTCCTCAAAACGTGTATTTCCGTTGAAAACTCGAAATCGATTTTTTCATGAAAGCAATACTTTCCCCTCTACGACGTATATAGAGAAAGTAAAAAGAAAAACCAATCAATAAAAGTATTAACAAATTTGACGCGGCTCTTAAAAAAGAGAATGGCCTCCGATATTTTACGATGAACGATTAATTAGAGGTACTTAAACTCTTTATATACCAATTGAAATAGGTACATTTCCTGATTTTCATTTTATCAGAAGTAAAATAAAGTTGAGGAAATATGTTGTGAATGGTTTAATGAGGGCATCTATATTTGGCAAGGCTATACTATAACGAATCGAGTCTTGCAAGTACTATCGTGATATAAGCGTATACGGAATATATGCTGTCTAAATGGGTGGTACTTCTAAGTACTGTTGGTATATAAAATGTTGTGTTATCGAAAAATTATTTTGTTCGTAAAAAGGAATCTATGCTGTGGAGGACTCATGAGTTCTCAAATATTATACGATATCTTCAGCTAAACAACCTCTGAAGGTTATTTTCACGGAGAAACGAGTATGAATAATCCATAACAAAGGCGCACTTTGCGTGATTTAAATATACTTCACCGTTTCGGACTGGAAACGACAAAAATGAATCAAACCTACTACCTTGAATAGTAAGAATTTTTACAGGAGCCAGGTAATTTATTTGTGCCCTAGGTGGTCCGTGATAAAAATTATAAAGAAAATATCTGAAGAGTTAGAAGGAATGGTATACGTTTCCAGCACCTGTTTAAATATTCAAGGCACTTGCAAAAATTGGACGAGAAAAAAACTTGATTCATTTTCCTTCTCGGCCTTGCATTGAATTTCAAAACATGGGCTCTAAATTCTCTAGTTAACTATTCGCGTAAATAAGTACAAAATTTCGTTTTAAAAATGTTCAAATGAACATTTCGTAGCATTTGCTGGAGGGGAAATACTCAAGGCGTGACATTCTGAATTAAAAATAGCTATCATTCTCAAATACGAATTACCTCTATAACCGTTTCGTGACGTATCAAGCTAAGGTAGTAAAAGTTGGTACTTTTATTGAATGAAAGTTCGAGCTGTAATAAATAACCGGAAAAAATAAATAACAAGAGAGCAAAAAGATCATTGGTTTCATTAAACGGGTCATTTATTTACGATAAAATTTCTATATCCAAACATTAGCTTCAATGTTATCGTATAAATATGTAGAATTTTTAGGCAAGTATCATAAGACTGTGTTCCAGTTTCGCGTGTTCATCTCACTCTTATTCTCATTAACCGCTATTATCTTCTCGATGCAAATAAAGACAAATATTGATGAGAATTTTAGAGAGCTCCTTTCCATTTAGCTCTGTCACTAGCCTAGAGAAGTTAATATTTTATTCGGTTCTGGAAAATATTTAAAATAAAATCTCGTACAGCTGGAAAATTTACCAAAAGTAACGTTTGGTTACCAGGTGGGTGGAAATTTATTGATTAATCACGTTTCTCCTACTACATAAATGGATATAGATTTATAAACTCATAATTTGCAAATATAATGTTTCTGAAGTCGCAAAATCCCTAAACCTGTCACAAAACTGTAAATAATAGCAATTGTATGTCATTAAAATATTCAGATTTATTTCGTTTCAAGTTTCGTCGAACTGACTCATTTACCCTTAAAATTCATTAATAACCAGCGTGTCTGAAAACAACAACAATACCACCCTTCCTGCAAATCGTTTTAAAAATTTTCAAGATCTATGAATCAAAGATATAATTTGCAAGTATCTAAAAGTTACAAAATTTGAATAACAACCAGCAAAAGAAGCGACAGCTCGAGAAAGTTTTCGTTCAGAAGAAGCTATAAAAAAAACCACTCGACAGGTTACGTCAGGTTCATCCAAAATCAGACTAAGCGATTTTTAACGATTGAATCTTCACGAGAGTCGGGATATTATGCTGCATTACTTCCTCCTCTCTTGAATAATATCAGATCCTACCAGCAGAAAGCAATCGATATATGTCCAAAAAAACATCCAGCCCTCTATTACGAAATAAAAAAAGTTAATTTTTTTTATTAATCCTCGCAGATTAGATTAGGACCCAACGACCCATTTTACGTTCGTCATTCCGAGAGGTCAACCACGAATGACTCTTTGTTTATTTTTTTTGACGGGATGTATTCTAGTACCCGATGACGGACCAATAACTGAAAATTGTTCTTTTCTACCTGTCCCATTGCGATCCCTTACCTTTCCCTCCCAACCTACTCCTCCCACTATCCACTCTGACCAATACATCTAATCCGAGCATTTTGTCTAGGATTTACTTCGATGGAGGCCATAAATAAAACCCTGCAGTTTATGAACTTTTTTATAGGCCGGCCGACAGCGGCAGGAGGAAGGATTTTCCGATCAATTAGCCGAGGAAGAAATCGATTAATAATGTCAAACTTATGACACCGTAATTTAGAAAAAATATAAAGCATCCATCGACGAAAGAGTAGTTGCATTTTAGCAGCTTCCAATGCCACACACTGGTATATTTACATATCATTTATGACAGAAATATTTTAATGTAACCCAGGGGTACAGCATTTATTTACCCCGCAACAGATAAGAATATAATCATGTAACAATCACCATAAAAGAATATAATCACGAAACGCCTCCGGCTGCATTTAATTACTTGAAGTCTATTATCATTGTCCCACTGCCAACCTTCATTGCAATCGCTTGTAACTTTTGAATTTAGGTTAGCTAATTTACCTAAGAAGGTCTTCTTAGAGACACAGGCTGAGAGCCCTTGGTATATCCCATAATAAGTTATCATCAGGCATATAAAAATGGATAAGCCAAAAATAAAAGAGGATAAATATATGACGAAAAACGGAAAAAATCAACAATACTAAAAATAGAAAATAAAGGAAAAGAAAAAAGTCACAAATGAATAGCACATGCAAATTATAAATGAACAGAAATTTCGGAATACGAGAATCACGATCTTATTAATGAGAATACGGTAAGGGGAAGAAGATGGAAATATGATGATGTAAGGATTACGGAGAGTTGAATTGTTGAACGAGCTTGGAACGCAGCGAAACATTGATCGTTGGGATACAGACAGATGGAAAATGCTCGGCTCAGGGGGCTCGTACTGTGAGCAGGGCGCCGGAGAGGCCGATGAAGTAAGACAGGAGATCATATGAACGATAAATACCATTCAACGCGGAATGCAAGATTATTATCAACGATTTCGAGTGATTTGATTTGAGCTAAAGGAGTGCGCAACCTTTTCTACGTTGCGGGCTGCATTTGTGGTAGCGAATCCATAGCCTAAATCAGGGGTCGGCAACTTTTTTCTGTCGGGCCCCACTCTTTATCAATATTCATTATTTGTGACACTCCGCGCGTGCCACCCTAAAATTCATTTGGTCCGAAACCCTTACGAGAAGTGTTTCTTATATAAAAAATCATCCTGAATGTAATTCGATATAACTACAAAAGTGATTACAGTTGAAATAAAAGTAGAATTGATTTAAAAATAGATATTTTTTGTAATTATTCTCTGAAATACCGTGCCACGTAAAAGCTCTTCGCGTGCCACCTTTTGGTACGCATGCCATAGGTTGCCGACCCCTGCTCTAAATAGCAAGTTGCCTAGAGATTCTTAGGTATCATGTAAGAGAAAAACAAGTCTGAAATAGGTTTTTAGGGTTAAAATTTCAATATTAAATGTTTTATTATCATAATTTGAGTTGAATCTTATCTGGATCTCATCTTGGCTTCACGGACTATATAAAACGTCCTAGTGGGCCGCAGGTGGTCCGCGAACCTTGTTACTCACCCCTGAGTTAAAGCCTATTAAAAAAAAGGTATACACCCAGCAAAGATGGTTTTCGGGACAAAAGGGTGTCAATTATATGAACCTACAAAGGAATGTAAGAGAAAGGGCTTTAGAAATAACATCTTACATGTAGGCGAAAAGTGAGCTTGTTGTCGTGAATAACTAAGAAGAAATTAAGAATAGGTTGGCTGGAGAGGAAATAAAATTAGGGAGAGTTTTTCAGGGAAAGGGAAAGGTCTAATGGATGTGTTTGTTTACTCTCATATTCTATCATGACCACCATGCCAAAACAAGATTGAAGGCGCGTCCATTGGATTTGTGGGAAATATTTTGAATTATTGCGCTAATAAACCAATTGTTGCATATGGTGTTTAATATATATTAATTTCTTATGACATGTTAGTTCAGAGTGGATATATAGGCACTAACACTCTGGAAGTTGTTCATAAAATAGCATCTGAAGAATTATTTTCATAAGTTACGAGAGGGAATCATTTAGAGAAGTGAATCATATATTCGTGGTAAAAACTAATAATAATCCTCTGGTGGGACCAATCAAATGCCTCGGAATATGTTTGGTAGCCACCAATTTAAGAGAAATATCTATTAAATGCTTTTATTATCGTTGCCAGGGCAAATACATTACGTGTTGTGTGAAACAAATCCTAGAAGAAAAAATATAACATTTTCTTAGAAAATTATATTTTACCTTTTAATGAGAAGCAAATTTTTAAATTATAATATTTTTTGCTTTTTATCGGGAAATTTTCTTCATATGATGCAAGTTAATGACAAACTGCATTTTCCTGGATCTTTCTCCATGAAATTCAAGCAGTGTGAACAGTTTTTTTACACCGCCGAACGCGAATATTGTTGGCATGTATAATTAAGTTAATTAAAGGTCAGAATAAAATCGCATCGTTTAAGATTTCATGAAATTCGAAAATAATATTGCGATCGAGCTGGATAATGTAAACATGAGCGTAAAATATTTACCGAAACCAAAATGTGAAAGTCCGACAATCGATTGAATTACATCCCGATAATTCTGCCATAAACGATTCGTGCAATATAAGAGGGAATGATGTCTAAGATAATACAATACATTTCCCTCATCAGATTTATCAAATGTTTCTTAACGAGGGATTCTAGTAAGTTATGGTTGTCTTGTTCAAATATATTGATGAATAACTTTCTTTTTTCATCGCCTCCATCACTTCAATACTACATTCATTTTTTCTATTTAATCCATTCATTCAAGCTAGTAAATATAAAGACCGATAGACTTTAACTGAATACGATCCTTAATTCCAGAATAAGCACTAAAGTATCAAAAACTGAAAAATTACGTATGTACTCACGTATTTCAAAAAGCCATGGTTTTCTATAACCTTGATATGGCTATTGGGAATACTTAAGATAAGTACTTAATTTTTCAATTTCTTATACTTAAGTGCATATTCTGGAAGTTATTTTCAGCCGTAAGGCGAGCTCGATAATTCTCAAACGAATGATCCATAATACTAGATCCACAATGATATTAAATAATATTATTATTACGTATAGTTAACACATGTTATCTTAATGTGCATCAAAAGCTCTCTTATTCTTTGGATTTACTAAAAGTTTCTTGGAATAAAGAAAAAGGCGTAAAAAAAATTACAGACTGAACAGCATGAAAATTATTTAATACATACAATTGAAATTAAAAGAAGCCAAGCAAAAAACTTAACACAAAGATTGTAAAAAATATGAATCTTGATAAAATTATTACACATTGAAAGCTTTTTCTAATTCAAAACATTGAACATTGATTTCTTCGCTTCAAATTGATAGCAAGGCACAGACCACGATACAAAGAAATTAAAAAGTAAAAGTTTAATTAAATCAACTTTGATTCTGCGAAAGAAAGCGCATATAAATACCTCATTGGCACCTTAATTACGTATCGTTATACTTTTAGGACGACTGCTCAACTTAATTTGTTGGATATAACATACACGCACCTTCAAAGGTCTTAAAAAAATTATTGCCAAATAATATTTTGACTTATTTTATAAACTTTTCCTATAACTTAACAGGAATCGATTTGTCTGTTTCTATATCTCTAATACTGCCACATATATGATTATAAGACTCCTTCCACCAAATAATTTGTCAAATAATCAACATAATAGACGGCATTTATCATTTTTTAAATCCAAAATATGAATTCTGTGTACAATATGTACGTTCAAATTGTCATCAAGGTATTTGTAAAACTAAAAAGCAAAAAATAAATAAAATAAAATATTTGTTTAAAAAATTTTTCAAATGCACTAAAAAGCGTAAAATAAATTTAAGTTCATCTAAAAAAATAGATTGATTAGTTTATCTCAAAATTTGTAATAAGGAAAGACCATAAAGAATTTCGGTTCTGGTAAGTGTTTGCAGGAAAGTTTTTTGTTTCAAATAGATTCTCTCACTGACATTACTGAGCGCCAAAATACTTTTCTGTAAACACTAACCAGAACTGAAATCCTTTACAGTTGTTAAAAAGCCCTTCTTGATTACAAATTTTGGGGATAAACTAACCCATCCATTTGTTGAGGTATACAAATAAATTTGCCTTTGGAAAGTTTATATTTGAAAAAATTATTTTTGTATTTTATTTTTTTTTTCTAGTTTGCCGATGTTTTATTTTACGCCGCCATTTAAATTTCCGTCATGGTCAATAGGTGATTTTTAACGCGCTTCAAACCAGATTTTCAATTCTTTTCATTTCTCTTTCCAATCCTAATATTATAGAATCCACAAAACGTGAAGAACGACGCAGTTGGCAGCGCCGTCTCTGACACATTTTCTACGGATTGTTCGCACCACCTATGAATAAATCAAGTTACCCATAATTTAGCTTCAGGATCACAGTCGTAAACTTCAATCTTCCAGCTCTTTCTCTATTTATAACTCACTCTTCTCCTTCTCTCTAAATTTACCTCTCTTTTCTCTCTTTTTCACTCTCCCTCTCTTTTCCTTTCTCTATCTTTTCACCTAACTCTTAACATCCCTCTCTCTCTCTCTCCTCCCTCTCTCCCGCTCCTCTGCCTCTCTATCTCTGTCACTCATTTTCTCATCCCCTCTTTCTCCTCTCCTAACTCTAGTTCTCTCTCTATCTCTCTCTATAACCCTCTTTCTCCCTCATTCTTTCTCTATCTCTATCTCCTCTCTTAATTCTCTCTTTACCTCTCTTTCTCCTCTCTTCCATTCTTAAATTTACTACATCTTTTTATATCTTTTAACTTGATATTCTGAACTCATTTATTAAAATTTTCATTGTCCTTTTTGTATTGTTTAAGAGCAATCTGTAACAATGTATTAGCATTTCACATGTTAAACTGTAAAATATTTGACAATTGGGTTTAGGTGTGGGAGCCTCAACCTCGCTCAAATAAAGGCGTTTGTCTGTCTGCCTCTATATAACTCTCTTCCCCTCTCTTTCTCTCTCTATCTCCGTCTTTTTCCCTCTCTTCCTCTCCTACTCCGCTGAAATCCCTCTCTCTTATCACGTGAAACATTAAAGGCGAGCTATAAACGTAGGATATTACTTCGTTATGGCGATCCGTGAGTCACCGCCTATTCCTTCCCTTTCAACACCAATCCCTTCCCTATCCCAACCTTTTCTAAGTACGTAATTCTCCCTCACACACGCATCTACGGGCCTAATGAGGAAGAAGGGTGGGAAGCACTGCGTCGGAAACGAGTAGATCTGCGATGAGCCCTTAAGACGCCCTCTAGGGAATGTGTACGCGCGTATGAGAGACGGTGGGGAAGGATGAACACATTGCACAGCGTATCATCTCCGAGGGAGCGAAGCAAATTCGCGTCGGGGGGCCCTGGGGAAAGATTCCACGCGTCAGACACAAACGCGAACGAGCGACGAACACAACGTCCCACGGCGGACGGGCGCTTGCGCTAATTCCGATTCGCTCGCGCCGAAACAAACGCAAATAGTGAAGTATGCGGTGCGGCGATAATGCGAATCGACAACTACCCGACGGTGGAATGGATATTTAGGTCGTTAAGAGGCATTTAATTATTTCTCATGTCACAGGACCGTTTTCGAGATCGAAGTCCTGTTTAAACTGTTTACTACTAACCTCCTCAGAACTGAATTACAAATTTGGTACAAGTGTAATGCACTTATCGCCGTAAACTTTATTTGTTTGGGTAAACCATTAAATTCAGCTAAACGAAAAAAGATTTTCCCATTACTTTGATATTTTCTAACATTCACGCACAAGAGGTTCACTTAAAACAATTTCCAAACGGAAATATACTAAAGGCGTATTTAATATTTCATATAACTAATGAAAACAATATTACTTCTCTGTAACATAATATTAAACTGCGATTAAACAAGCTAACTAGCTAAACTTCTGCCATCTTTTCCGATAAATTATTGAGTAGCATATTTTTCATCATCTGCTAAATCCCTGTAAGATACACATACAAGCAGACGTCTAATTAATAATAACTCTTGAGAGTATTTTTTGCCAATAAAATAACATACATTATTATATGGTAGGTCCAGTATAGTTTAAGCCTAAATATTTCTGAGCTGCCTTCTTAATATTGTTCAACTAATACAGCGTCCATATATTTAGGGTATAGCAAAAAGCAGTCGTTCTTAAAATAAACTACACTTGTATAAAACTGAAATATTCGTTTACTTTTTATATTTATCTTCGATTTTGTTGGTATTAAACCGACATTATAATTCACAACGTGAAAAGACGCTATGTAACGCGGAATTTTGAAGCATTAAGACCGCTTAAATTATGACATCCCATTAATTTTTTTGGGATAAAAAAGAATAAAGAAAGAGTTGATGTGTTAAGATGAAGATACTGTAAGAAATAAGGGAAGGACACAGAAGCGTCTTTCTCTCTCTCTCTCTAGCCATGCGTCTCTCTTCCTTTCTCCTCCAGTTTCCCGCCCTCTCCGTTCCATTCTTTCACTCGTGAACACATTGTGGGGCGCCATCTAGCCAGATGATCTTCAACTCCCCATAATCTCGCACGCAGTGGCAGCTGTCTCCGCTCTCCTAATCTCAGCTTCATCCTTTTTTCATTTCCCAGCTCCCATCATCTTCCCGCCGACTCGCTTGACTCCAACTTTCTAACTATCCCTCCCCCCTCTGATTTTTCTTCCTTTACTTCTTCGTGGTCTTAAGGACTGCTCTCTTTGCCTCCAGCTCACTCCGCTTCTCTCCCTTCCCCTCTCTCTCTCCTTCATCCTCTCCCCCTCTTTTATGCTCTCTTATACCATCTCTCCCTCTCCTATCTTCTCTCCATCTCCCAATCTTATCCTGTCCCTTTTTCTCTATTTCGTTCTCTCTTACTTTCTCTTCCATTTTCCCTCTCACTTCCATCATCTCTTTCAACTTCTCTGTCTTTCCTATCCCTTATCTACCAACCAATTTCCCTTATCTCTCCCTATTCTTTCAGCCATTCTCACTCTCATCTAACCTTATTTCCTCCATTTCTGTCATCTCTTCCGCCTCCATTCACTCCCATTCCTTGACTCACTCCGTCCTTACAATTTTTCCTCTTCTCCCCTCCTTCACGCTTCATTTTCCTGAGTCGTTCTTTCTTCCAATTGACCGATAGCTACAGCGGAGAATAAAGGCTGCTATCTCTTTAAAAAAAATTCCACCTGCGACAATGCTGGAGTTAAACAAAAGAAACTCAAAGTTTTAAAAGCTTCCCTCCCTCTAACCGGGTGGTCCTAAGGGAAAATCCACCCATGAACATTTTACACGATTTTTTGGCAAATGTTAAGGTTGCTTTTGGATGAACTGTGACATGAATAGTTTCTAATTAATACAAGGGTCACGAGAAGGGCTTAAAATTTCCAGTAATTTATTCCCCCAGTAGAGAGGAAGAAAATCTGTTTTGCATGACCTAATTTAGTTATGAGGCATAATCACCATTCAACCTAGCTTAGAAAAAAGTTAGAATACGGGAGCTCTGTTCATGAGAAACGACGTATCCTTACCTTTGTTGAGATGTAAATGTTCCAGCGGTGGAAGAAGACATCCTCTTGTTACCACGATGAGGAAAATTCCTCTCGACACACTTAAGCACACACACACAGGTAGCACTTCATCACTGAACGACCATATTACGTCACAGAGAGTTGCAAGATTTAGCTTGGAAAAGGAGAGGGATTGAAAGAACTTTGTTGCTTACTAAGGAAATTGAAGGCTTTGATTTTGGAAATGGAATAAATGGGTGTGATTCACAATTCACCTGGAATGAGAAAAGAAAAGAAACTCACCGACTATGCTTTACCACGGTAAGAGAGGAGACATATTAGATAGCGCGAACGAAATCTATCAAAAAACTTTTCTTACAATTCCTCCTAACTTCCACCAAAAACACGCTTTAATTCTCACGAGGGTTTAAAATCAAAACTACTATGAACAATATGACGAATTCTATCTCGTTTAAAACGCCACTGAAAAATTAACAAAAATGCAGTTCCTTACTTTGGTCTCGTAATTTTTTATTAATGAGTGAATAAATTTATAATTATTTGCCGAAGAAATAACTCACTGTCTTGAGGGACTGCAACGCCTTCTCTTCGAAGTGGATATCGCTCATCGGCAATTTCCTTCAGCGCATCCGAACACCATCACGTCTCAAATAAAACTGAGCTTAACAAAGAAAAAATATCCCGCCAAAAACTCCCGCCAAAACGTAAAACGTCACGAGTTTTCTCCTTGACACACAGGTGGAAAGTAATCGATAACGAACTCCTAGGAGTAGAGAGGGGAGGGAAGAAATGCTCATCTCTAGGTCTTTCGCTTTTACACCGTCATATGCCGAGTTTCTTGCGTGTCATTTGTATTCAAAATCCCTTTTGATAGCTTCCAAGCCAGAATATATTTTTAGATTTACACGTGCCTGTCATTTAAACTAATCATCGCTTCCAATTTTTAGATCCAATTATTCATCGCAGATCATTTTATAGTAAATTATACATTCTATAATAATACAAAATAATTTTTAATACATAACATCGACGTAAAAGAAGTGGCCATATTTAGTCATATGTAAAACTGAGAGAAAAATAATGTAAGATAACCATATGATCATGCATTCAAATCCACTCTTCTCGAAATACGTGGACATCCAAATGCAATAATTAAGCACCGATTTTATTAATAATGGAGTAATTTTTACCGGTGATTTAATTTTCCGTCGCTAATAAATGCGAATTTAAGTGTATACGAAAATGATTTGTCGAAGACAGCAAATAGCCATTTAACCATACTTCGTTTGAGGCACAAGCTTAGACGAGGAAGCGCAGCGAGTATGAATTCGGAATCCCTTCTACCAAGCTCCCAGAGTGCACTTACGTCGTCAAGGACGAATAGAGCTGAGCGCGTGCTAGCTAGAGCGCTGAGTTCGAAAGAAGAAACCGATTAGGCTACTTATTTGTCGAATTGTAACTATAGGTCAAGCAGCCATTCGAAAGAAAAAGCTTTTTGAGGTAAGAATAATGAGATATTGGTGGAAGAAGAACGAACTCTGAGATAAGCTATACATTAATACCTTTAAGTAAAGAAAAATTTTTTAAATATGAAAGATTGCTTTATTCGGCTTCTTATTTTATTCTAATAAAACACTGAACTGCATTTTTGAAGGATTTACGACTCCTAGTTGCGAAATATCATGTTTCATTGCGAGGACTGCCTAAACCTGCTTTACCTTGTCCATATGGCTTCGCGATAATAATTCCGGCCTTTAAAAACCTAAGTCCGCGTCAGCTATTTACTTAGCAATAATCCGCTTGGTCGTATTGCAGAGTTAAATCCCTACACGTGCTGATAAAGTCGCTAAAGTTAAATTGTTTTCATCCCTATATAAATGCTGCAAATTCTCTATATTCTCGAGAAGTACGTGAGGGAAAAACGAACGGGATCATGCAAAGAAGAAAAAATGGAAGAATTCTTTAAGTGATATCACATTTGGAAATGGGTATAGTTCTAATACATAGAAGAGGAGACAGGGCGAAGACAATTGAACACTTGTAATTCTAGCTTCAAACCGCACAACTCCGCGGTTCGGAGCTAGAATTTCATGTTATCAGGTAAGTTCTAAGAAAAACGCCCACATTTAATGGTGAATTTTTGATAAAAATTAACATAAAATTGGATTTCAGACATTATCAAAACAATTTCGCCATTTACCTTTAATTTTCTGTAAATTTTACCAATTTACTTCCATAGATATTAAGTAATCGGCGTATGACCGCATATTGGATAGGTCCCACGTTTTCTTAATACCAGCGGGAGATTCCTCAGATGAACGTGATAGACGAAGGGACGAACTCGTGAATTATTCTGGAATTATTTCTTTGCATATTTGGCAACCTCATCATCCATCTTCCTTCTAGATGCCATGAAAAGCACGATGATACAAAGAAAATGAGATAAGGGCAAAACGAACATATATATTTGCATTATAACCATATATGGGAAACCGTATATAACTTCTGGTACGAAATGGGATTTAATTCATAGTAAAAAATCAAGGGCAACATGAATAAGTTACGAAGTTAAGTTACTGCACCATGTACTTACTATGACTGAAATTTCATTAGTATGAAACGCTTTCTGATATCATAAGACTGAAACATAGCGTCTCAAGAAACTATGATCTTCTCACGCAGAATTTGGTCATTCGAAGAGGTACAGTAAAACTCCGATTATTGGTACTAATTGGTACTTTGACAAGCACGAATAATCTGAATGGTGACATTTTACAGGTAAATTTTATTAAAATATATGTTAATTACTATAAAAATTTATTTGCGTAAAAAATACACCTAATACACCCAAATGAAGACGTATACGCAGAAAAATGGTAACTTTATGAAATATAGCAATTCGCCTAGCATACAATTCACTTGTAAAAAACAATGGAGCTAATTTTATTTTGTATTAAAGTGAATTTTATGAGATACCTATAAATAAATGCGTATCCTATTTCCCAAAGTGACCGGAAAATTTATTCGTAAAAAAGAATATATGAATAGATGTAATCTAGGAAAATTCTTACGTAAAGAACGACCCGTCACCCGGTAAATACACACACGGATAATCGGAGTTGCGCTGTACTTCATAGTCCTCTCGCAGATCGTGTGGATGGTTAGGAGTAAACGCGGAAACTATCATATTAACAGGAGGAAGGAGACCTCAACTACGAAATGCGCTAATGAACGTCAGACTTAGCGTATAGTATGCTGAGTTTTGAAGTGCCCCCATTTCTGGTCGAGACCAGTTTAGAGATAGATAAGATGGAACATAATTACCCTTCAACACTGATATTTGAGCTCATTATTTACAGAGTACCTTCTATACCAGCGGCGGTCAATATTTTCTACTTGGTGGGCCGCATTGGTGGCAGTGAAGCCTTCGGTGGGCCGCATTGGAAATTGTAAATGCTTCGGCGGACTGGATTAAAGTTAAATCGGAAGTTACCTAGAGATTCTTCCGCATCATATGAGTAAAAATCAAGTTAAAATTAGGTTTTTAGGGATAACAGTACAATATGAAGAATAATGACGGAATTCAATCTCGGAAATACTTTTGAGAAAATATCGAAAACAAAATTAAAAAGGACTGATTTATACAGTTATTACTAGATATAAAATAACATTCGGTGGGTAAGTAAAAAAATGAAAAAGTTTTGAATACTGCGAAACACTGGTGGTGGGCCACATGAAACTGCTAAAGGGGCCGCATCCGGCCCCTGGGCCGCAGGTTGTGCACCCCTGTTCTATACTATTAGACATTCCGTCTTTAATGATGCACGGGTATTTAAAATTTACGTGACGATTGAAGTTAACTCATCTTTATGACTTTTTTCGTCGGTGTGCGATTTTTGGCGCGTTTTTTAATGCGCTAATAGTTTAACTTTGGCGTCAGTCTGTCTGTCTGCCTGTCCACTTGCTTAAATTGAAATGGTGACGAAACCGTAAACGATATAGAGCTGAAACTTGCCGGGTACATTTTTATGCTGCTGCCGTTTGTTTTTATTTAGATTTGAGTTTTGAAATATATACGTCGGATTGAGACTAATTTAATTCTTTTTTCTTCCGAAGATGTAAAAGGTGAAAAGCTGAAAATTTGAGCGTATATTTCCACATTAACGCCACTTATTCTCGAAAAGTTTGAGAAAAAGCCAACAAGAAAATGTTTATTTATTTGAGCTGAAAATTTCTTACACGGTTTTATTAATTGTTGTCATCGAAAACAATCTTTGTAGCAAACGAATTAAACAAGATGTACTATAAATAAATACCCAAATATTTTAAATTCCCTTTTGTGTGCACATAGAACAAAGCAAAATGAAAGGATGATTGTCGAACAATAAGACTAACAAAAGTAATGAACATAAATAGGTAAATTATCCTTTCCGGCATACAGAGTGCTTTAAGTAAAACAGAATGGATAATTTGCAACAAAGAAATGAACTGAAACGTACAGATTATTCACAATACTCAACTGAAGCCGGTTTCAAAATATTTTCATGGTTTCTCGAATAAAAATATAGAAAGCTGAAACCTTGAGTCTACATTTCCACATTGATGCCACTTATTCTTGAAAAGTTTGAGTTTTTTGAAACTTTACAGAGGCGGACCGGAAAACGACCAAAATTTTAATGCCTAGTGACACAGGCGAAACCGGTTGATTGAAATCGTGTTTCGTGGAAATGGCAATAATTGTAATTTATTTCTTTTATGGAATCTTTCCAAAAAGTCTAGCCTTCTCGAGAAGAGTTTGTGATCAAATTTTTAATACAAAAATGGGAAAATTCAAGGCTTTTAAACATTATAGCAAACTTTATTCAGGAAAGAGAATAAAAATCTATTTTGATAATATTGATATATAAGAGGATTGGAGTTTAGATATCGGAGTCATTTCAATCATTAACTGTATTTCAACAGTTAAGTTGACAGTGAATAGTTCCATTCAAACTTAATATATTTATTTAAATACATATATTTTTTACGACCTGTTGATTCCCTCTTGTCTATGCAAAATAGGTATCTAAGAGGTAGTGCAATGAGAACAGCTGGTCAGTTTCAAAAGTTTAGGAAGAAAGGTGACTACATAATTATTCAAGATACTTATGCCATGAAGTTTTACGCCCAGCTGGTACACCTCTTGCCTACGCGCAATTGGTATCTAAGAGGTAGTGCAATGAATAGCTATATGGGAAGGGAGGAGAGAAACCTGTTCTTAACGAAGAGCACCAAGTAGGCCAACGCCTAACGTCCCTTCCGAAGGACGTAGTGTTGATTTGAGCGCGCTCCTCATTTCTCGTTTTCTCATTGGGTTGTCTTCGTCTCCTTACTTACTTACGCGCAAATAGAGGATCGAGCGTCCTTGAAAAAAATCCTTAAGGATACGAACAGGATGCCAATTTTAATACGAGCTCAATAACTCTTTTTTGAAATTTTTAATCTACAACAAATTATTGGTCTACAGGTTTTAGAAATTTCCGAATAGTTAATTAACCCTAGAACTACCAAGGGGAGGGTCTCCGAGGCCTACAACTTGATTTTTTGTATGTTTCTCTTTTATAAACAAGGGAAAAGTCTGGATATTTTATTACATTGTGCAGAAACTTATTTAAAATAAGTGCCCAAAGATTCTCATCAATGTATGCATATTCCAATTTTCTGCAAATTATTTAGTCATTGGCTGCATGCCTGACTTATACTGCACCATATGCGTGGAAAGCAGAGTGTGAAGCGCGCTATTTGTTTAAACTGTTGTGTGTGATGAATCAGATTAAATCATTTTTCTAATCAATTTGTTATTATTTCTCTAAATAAAATTTTACTGCAATATTAATATGATCATGAAAACATAATGAGGAAGAATGTAAAAGAATGGTTCTCATGTAAATATTTTTCTTTAGGTATATATAATTTCAAATAAATTACTAAAATTGTACAACTGTATTCCTTTGATGTTTTTAAATATATAACAATAGGTTCAAAACGTTACTGACTTTTTATTGTATTTCAGATGGTGGGGCTCTGAGCCCCCCCCCCCCCCCCTGGTAGTCCATGGAAGTGAAAATCGCTTGGTAGTTCTAGGGTTAAAACAGGTATATCAACTTTTGATTCGGCATTCAACAAATCTTTCCGAATAATGTTTTTGTTTTCTCACCACCATGTGAAAAGATCCACGCCAGGGGCACCGCCGGATTTCAAGGGCGAAACCCTCTGTCACCAATTCTCGCTCCCTCTAGTGGAGGGGTAATCTCAAGCACGTTGCCCGCGAAGCGAGTTACTTTATGTCCGAGGTGGGCAACCTACGGCCCGTGGGCCGCATGCGTCCCTCGAGAGCGCTTCATGCGATCAGGAAAGTTATGATGAAAAGGTGGTCGGTAAATTATGATCTCCAAGCCCTTTCCGGTGAAATCTTAACGCTAGTAAAAATTATCTAGACTTGATTTTCACTCATATAAGACCACAGAATCTCTAGCTAATTTCATATGCAAACGCTCATCTGGCCGGCCGAAGCTCTCATAACTACCAATGCGGCCCTCCGAAGCATTCACAATTACATACGTGGCCCGCCATGTAGGAGAGGTTGCAGACCCGTGCTTAATACAATGAAACAGCCCAAACTCAAATTCATTTCTTATAAAATGCTTCAAATAAATCATTGTGAATAATCTAAGAAATTCAATAAGTGCGTCGATTCAGCACTTTCAAAAAATCCGCAGTTTATGGATCATTCTCTTTTATAACACCCTGCGCAATTCGGGCGCAGAAGAATGTTCTTCCCGCTGCCAGCGATTTTCTAGCGTGTCTAAAGGACCTAGCCGACGACGCCTAATCTACTATTTTTGTAATGACTTAGTTTACGAGCGCATCGAAGGGTAAGAGCAATCTTCGTCACTAGTGGAAGGGGGGAACGAATGCCCAAAGAATATAAAACTGTGAGGACTGGAAAAGCCTGTAGCATGGAATGCGGCCTGCGGATTTTGTTTCGTGCCTTCATGCGGCCCACGCACTTGTTTTAGTTTGAGACCTCTTCCCTAGACGGTGAAAAAAATTAGACCAAGGATTCTTAGCTTATGGTACGCAAAATTACTGCAGGTAGTCTGATATAAATGAGAAACTATTCTCCAATAGCCATAAAAAGTTTGCAAAAATTCAAATGCTCATTTCGTCTAAAAACAGACGTAATCAGAGGCGATCTTTTAGAATCTACTTGGGCAAATCAACTCTGAGGATGACTGCTTTGCAGCCAAAACTTTAATCTGGTTTTCCCAATCTTTATATAACGCTATTAGAGAGAGACAGTTTTTCAACTTGATTTAAGCCATAAGACGACCTCGATAATCATCTCTTGAGTCAGAATTAGTACTTTAAATAAGCTTAAAGACTGAAAACGATCGCCATGGAAAGTGTCATTAGCTTTAAACCATGGATTCACAGACTGCGGCCCGCAGAGGATTTTAGAACATAAGTTAAATATTAAAAGATCTTTAACATAAATTTTAATTTCGTAATCCATAAAGTGACCATTATAGGAGAGAACAAAAATGTAGTAACAGGGAAATAAAATTAACAAAAATGAGGTAGAATGGTTACTTCTTACAAAGGTGACGACAGGAAAGCTGCCGTGGTTGTTACGAGGGTGTTCTGAAAAGCGGCTTACAATTACGAGCATACCCAATTCACACCCTTTTCCGGTACGAAGCAGTTGTCGACTGACTGTGTATTGAAGTCATTTTTTAAATTGCTCTTCATTTGTTTTTTCGATTGCGCGAGTTTAGTATGTACTTCATTTTTTTCGTTTTTTCCGGAACTATGTACTTGGATATGACATCTGCGGATGCAGTTTCTTCCCTTCAACTGGAAAAGGTAATAGTGAAAAACATTTAATTAAAAATAACTTAGTTTTACGTTTGGCGACTATTAAAGTGAATCCTAACATTCCAAAGTTTTTAATTTTAAAATGTTCGGCCTATATAATTGTACGACCCTCTGCTAAATAAAAACCCTCAAGTGCGGTCCGCGGATGCAAAAGGTTTGTGCATCTCTGCTTTAAGCCGATGACGGCAGATCCCTGCTAAAGAAATATGAATGATGGTTTTCCGTGGCAAGGTTGAGAACCCTCTCGATAGTGAGAGACAGGGAAAATGAAAGGAACAACGTTCAATCCAGACCCTCTAGCAAAGGGACTCGGGCAAAAAGATATGTTATCCCATTTATCCCAAGGTGCCCGAGGAAAACACCCCTCTCTTCCAATCCATCGCTTTCCTGCACCCCCTACTACTTACTTTTAAGCCCACTCTATGCTATGCTCTCTCTCACTCATTTTTCCTCCCGAACGCATATTTCTCTGAAGGATAAAAATATGTGCTCTGGACCACCTCCAAACAAACCACTTCACCCAAATCGCCTTTCCTCTCCGTATTGGCCCTCTCATTTATTTTGGAGGAAAGGGGTTTGTTGAGTAAAAGCGAGCAAAACGGAGACGTCGTGAGGGGAAATACTCCCCGAATAAAACCCCTTAGAGACGAAGTTTTTTAAAAAATGTATCAATTTGCTGACGCATCTCGGGAAGAATGAATCCACTGCAGCGAGACCAGAGAAAAATATCAAGGTCGATTTGCTCACCGAACGTTATGTGAAGTCGATAAGTGATGAATATAGATTGGAGTTAATGAAGCGTCTGTGACGACTAACCGTCAGCGCCACCTAGCCTTCAGTAAACGAAACTATTCCCAAGTTGGTCGTCTCAGATTAACTAAATGGAGGGATTGGGACTTCCCAATCATACCTTTGTATTAGCAGTACCAAACAAAATATTTACCGAACAATTATTGATATATCTTGCAATAATTATTCTCTTTGCAGGTTGTTTCTAGCTATTTATTCATATATATATTTATTACGCTTAGTTTTTAGATCATGTCAGAGAAATATTTTAAACTCAAATGCCGTGACGAGAAATATTCATAACATAGTTATTTTAGACCCATCTATTCCACAAACAACACCAAAGACCATAATCATTAAATTGATCAAAATCCATCAAAAAACTTATCTCATTTCCGTTTCTATTGCCTTTAGTGTATCATAGCTGCTTCATAATACAAGATTTATTTTTTAGTACAAAGTATAGCCTAAACGCTACTAACATTACCAATCATCACGAAGACTTCTTCAAAGAAGCAATTATAGAATTTTCTGCGAAAAAAACTTAGAAAAACGATAGAAATAGAAGAAATGTGAAAAGCGATCACATGTGTGAGGTGTTACTCAAACCCATCGTGCATGCCACCGGTTGTTCCAATGATGTGGCCGATTATTAGGAGAAAAAATTCAGGGACCATTGAAGTTTTGAAGTGAATTGAAGCTGAGTTGGTTTCTGAGAACGACAATTGAAGGGAAATATAGTAAAGCCCGGTTTGAAGATGTATGAATTCCAGAAAAATTGGAAAAGGCGATTCGGAAACGTAAAGAAGTAACCCCTGTTAGAGATTTTGATCACACACGCAAAACGAATGCGACAGCAGGGGCGGATCAACATAACGGGCATTCGGGCAGGCCCCGCTAAAAGCAGCAACATTTAAATGTATAAAAAAGTTTTTGGACTATTTACGCCGCGACATGGAAAAACAATAAAATGTTGATTCCTATGAGAATAATGTTTTGAATTTTGTATGAGAGTATATGTAAATATTTAAATAAAAATATCACACAAGGGCCGGTTCAGATATTCTCACGCGATCCGCCCCTTTGCGACAGACAAGCTGCAAACCGATTCTGTAAACGGAAAACGATAAAAAAGAAAGGCTTTCCTTCAGTCAATGCCTGACGATCGATGTAAGAGATGTCAGCAGGTATAACTGATTAAAATTTTCCATCTATATTGTACCTAAATTTCGGGGTTGCGTTCCCTTTAAAAATCTCCCGCCAAACTCTAATTTTAGCATTTTCTTAGCGCACATTTTGCAAGCTTCATACACTCGTCGTTTCGATCGAATGCCTTGCGTGGGAAGATCTGTTTACTGCTCGACCGAAGATTAAAAGAAACGAGAATCAGAGGGTTTTATCCATAAAGAGACGACCTTTTCCAACCTTTTTTGCGGTTTCTGTGGTGGAAAACGTTCATTCTTCCGAGTTGATTATTGCTTTCTCCGAGACACGCACCACTGTATCGTATAATCGTCATTTCACTTCACAATAACTACTGATATGCTTTTAGAGCAGGGAGTTGAAAAGAATCGAAGGATTCTCGCAGGAGGATGAGATACCTGCGGCACTTGAAACCTGTAATAGGAAAATTATAATTATCAAGGATTTTTTTACCGAGAGATCATAAGTAATTAGCAAGTAAGATATCCTTGTTAAAGTAAGTGTTTGGAAGCACGTTTTCTTTAAAACTTTTAGCGTTCTAGTTTGCCTCCCCCTTTGGGGAGGGAACAATCCGCACTGTTGTATTGTAATACACCTTCCCATGCGTGAAAGCTTTACTCTTTTAACTTCAATAGTTTGGCTTCAATACTATTCAAAAGTTTCGAATGTTCCGAATTTGCAGCCACCTAGCAGAAAATCTACGAACTGCTCGGAAAGCCCAATCATTGGATAATTCATAGATCAATAAATAGGAATCTTATTCTAAGAGAATTTTCCAAATATCTCTTAACACAAAAAGGATTGTTTGTCTACAGACAGAGACAGACGAACGGAGAGACGAAAACACGGAAAGACAGTGATCACATAAGCACGTTATTTTTTGTTTTAAGAAAAGGTGATAAAAATATTATTACAAAAAATATTTCAAAGAAAACTTTTCGATCTCACCTTGTGGCTAAAATCAAATTGACAAACAGTCTCTCCAACAGCTTTGAAGAGAAAAAACCCTATGCGTATTTCGGTGAAAATGCGGCTGTAATTAGCGGTGATTCCCTGATATTGGATTCCAAAAAAAAACATTCTTGCGAATTACCACTGATGGCGACTGCTATGTAAGGTCGCCCGGCCCCGTTTGTGTGGTTTGAGGAGAATGCGCAAAATCAGCGTTCCGTCCTTCGGAAGGGACGTTAAGCCGTTGACCCCCTTGGTGCTCTTCGTAAAGAGTAGGCTAATGCCGGCACCGGGTTTCCCTTCTCCCTTGTGAATGTGTTCGAGTGGAAGGAGTTATGGCTATAATAATCCAAGAGGTTGATTAGCTAAAAATACACACACACGCGGCTGCTATGTAGCCGAAATATGCATCGGGATTTTTCAACGTATTTATGAGCATCGCAACAAAATGACAGTAGTTAAAAAAAACAATCTCTGTGATGAGAAAACATTATAATTTAAAAAAAGCATTAAAATGTAGTAAGAGAGACAAAATTATAAACCAAAACTAAATGTATCAAAATAAGTTTTCCCCCTTAATCTCAATCATTACTGTTCAGCTATTCATAATCAACTTTTAATTTCGAGTTTTTTCACCGTTAATTACGGAATCAAAATAAATTTTCGTAAAAAAAATCGACGGTTAATTTTTGCGACGCAATTGTTGCTCCTCGTCGAGCACAAAAGAGCACTAATTACACGGCCATTACTCCGAACAAATCCGTCACTGAGGTGAGCGAGCTCGCTGCACCGAGAGAACTCTCTGCCCTCCTTTCCCCTCCACATTCCCTATATATGCCTGCGCTACTTTTCTCTTCTCCCACCTGAATATTTTTCCTCGTTTTTTTTATTTTACTTTATCAAAAAGTAAAGAGCTTTACTAGTTTTTCCCTACGTTACTTTTTCTTATTTTCGTTCCATTTTTCTGTTTTTTCCTCTATCTATTTCATCCCGAGGCCGGAGGAAACCGGCCTAGCCCCTTCTTTCCTGCCCGATAGCTACTCCTAAAGCGCATTTCTGAGAAATCGTTTCAAAAATGGAAATTTATAAACTCGTTTTTTATGCGTTTCCATATGATTGATGTAACGATAAAGCCTCCAAAGTGCAAATTTATTGCGTAACTATACTTTATTTTTGACGCAGCTGAAAATCTATATCTCGAAACTCAAAAGAATAAATAAATGCACGAAGTAATATATTCGAGTTGCGTAATTAAAGCGTACAAGTCTGCCCGTCACAGCGTTGCTTTCAATTTTGTCATTTTCATATGTTCATTCCATCAATGATGTATTCGTATTGTGCCAAATATTTCCTGATGCATAGCTTTAAGTTTTTCATGTATTTATCTTTTGTTCTAAATATCAGTTATTAATGTCTTTAGTGAATCTCAGTAGGTTTCGCAGGTTTTTCACACCCCCCATCTTGTGTGGGTGTTTTCCTGCTGTGGGTTTTTTTTACATGGATTTCATTATTTCAGCAGTCCTTATTTTTTCCCACAAAATCACATCTTCTCTTTTCCAATTCTTGTATTTTTATTGTTACTAGTATTTTCATAAAGTGCTATGTATTATTATATGTTTCATGACGAGGGGTTAAGTGGAAGATGGGACTTTTTAGTCTTAACCTCACCCCAAATAAAGACCACATCAATCAATTTAGATATGGCGGCGAAAAAAGATGGAAAATGAATCATAAACATTTATTTATGCGCGTAGTATTTGTTTATTATTTAAGAAATATAGTTATCACAACCAACTTGTATTTTTATATTAAAATAATCTAATCGTGTTATAAAATTTCTATAAGAATAGCTTTCCATCTTTCTTCCCGTTTCTTCATTTCACGGTATAAAATGAGATTTTTATGATCTCTCTCCCCCCGACGCGTTCGGAAACCTAAATAGAATCATACTTTCTCCCTCCTCTCATTCCCCATGTATAACCATTATGACATTTAAAAGGAGTGGACTAATTTCTTTGATATTTGAATTTTTCATTGTTGATATCTCGAAAAATTCCTGTTTTTTTCTGGCAACAAACGAATCTTAAGCTAATTGTGCATGCATTCGAATTTTCTCTTCGAGGAAAATACGCATCGTTCTTTCGGATGTATAACTGCCCAAGTCCCAACTTGGTATCTTGATACAAACAAATTTAATAAGGTGATGTTATGGTTAAAGACGGTCACGCAAATGTACTTCTTATGGAAACATATTTATCCTTAAAAATTAATCACTTCACAGATAATCCGCATTTCAAGCCTTTTCAGATTTTCTCTGATGCTTTCAAGTTTAGTAAAGTGCAACCTCGATAATCCGAACTAATTAATGCAAGGGCGTGTTCGGATTACTGGATTCTAAGTAAATGACCATGTTTTTAAGAAAAAAATATTTATTATAATGTATATCTATCGCCACTCTATACTTGAAAAACTCTGCTCTATGGAGCCAATACTTGAAAGGAGCGTCACATAAACATTAAATTAAGAAACCATCCAATTAAGTCAATTATTGCAGCAAAAATATTTTGAACGGTTTCGTTTCAGTAAAAATATTTAAAATGTGGAGAAACATAGAAACGAATTAAAATAAAATGTTTAAATAGTAATCTAAACTAACCTCTTCAATTAAAATTCTGCACCGATTATGTCTGGTATGTCCATAAGTCTCTAAATAACACCTGCATTCATTAACGGCAAAACAGTAAAAATCAATATCCATGTAAAATAACGAGGTAAAAATCTATTATGTATTAAATTTCTGTAAATAAAACCTCAATTAATGTGCATAGAGTTCAATAAAATGACTGTGAGAGATTCCGCGTTGATGGACGGGAAAACTGTACTCCACACTGGGCCGCGGCAGTAGGAATGAGCGATATATCGACACGGCCGGCGGTGCCTATATCGCTCATTCCTTTTAAAACAATGTTTCAAAGGGTCATCTATACCAGTGGTGGGCCGCATTGGCAAGTTGTCAATGCTTCGGCGAGCCAGATTAGATTTTAAATAGGACGTCAACAAGAGATTCTGAGGATCACATCAGTGAAAATCACGTCAAAATTAGGATTTTAGGGTTAAAATTTCAATATTAAGTTTTTTACTGTCGTAATTTGAATATATAAGATATGAATTTGGGTTGAATCTTTTTTTGATCATAGCTTCGCGAGCCGCATAAAACGCTCTTAAGGGCCGCATACGGCCCGCGGGCCGTGGGTTGCTCACCATTGATCTATACAGCCTCAAGAGGCATTAGTAGTGGACATCTGTGTCCGACTTTGTTACAAAATAAAAGCTTCAAATTTCACCTTCCGACGCTCGCTTCGCTTAACCGACGCTTTACACCTGATGTTGAGAAACAGTTCGGATTACTGGGAGTTCGGATTACCGTGGGTTCGGATTATAGATGCTGGACTGTATATCTGCATACCTGTCTAGTTGAAGATTCCGCACATTCCACACCGATGTGACGCACGTACGCATGCAGCTACACCTCAAGTTTATCATAGAAGATAAATAGCGATGGTACAATATCTTTTTGAACTTATAAAAATTTCGGCCCATAAAAGTCCGTCTTACAGAGGTCAGACTGTAAATGAAAAAATGACGCATTCTTTAAATCGGTCCATAGAATTAGGCTTCAAAATTCCAAATGATATTTTATAATATTTAATTACGTACATAACCACAGTAGAAAATTTTCGAAAATTCCAAAAAAATTATCACCGTAATAAACTTCGCCAACATAATTTAGTGCAAATTCATTCGGCCTAATAAAAACGCACACTTTTCGAGATTTGAAAAAAAAACAAATACGAGAAGACAAAATATCCCCAGTGAGCTTTAAACCATTTCACTGAGAACTCCCGAAAAAACATAAATATCTTCGATTCGGCCAAAACAACGTAATTTATACGTTTTCTCCTTCTATTCCCATGCGTAAACCACGATAATATGAAAAATCCGACACCAACACACAGCCCAATTAAAAAACCCAGCGCCACGAAATATTCAGGATAGTTTAGCTTTAAGCGCGTGACGTCATGCGGTTCTTTTGGTGCAGGGCGAAGCGGGGGTTGGAGAGAACACGGCGGAATATTCTGTGTACTGCGTCGGAACGGAGGAATGGGAGGGAGGCGAGGGGGAGAGAAAGAGAGAGAGGAAGGGGAGAGAGTCGGTCGGAGTAACCGGGGAGGAGGAAGAGTAATGGGTGATGTAGCGTTCATTTGGTCTCGCGGCACGGCCAATGGGGTTATGGGCTGCCCCCTGTTCCTTTCAGGTTCATATTCCCCGCTACGCTTATTCTCTCCCTCTCTAACAACCCCCAGCTCTCTCATTCCATCCAACACGTTGCATCTCCCCTTACACTAAAGTCCATTCACTTCCTCACTCTCTCCCTTCAAACATTCTCCCTGTATTCCGTCCTCTCCCACCTTCCCTCGCCTTCAAAGTCTACATCTCCCATTTGCGTTTTTCCCAATCAATCTGCCATTTCTCTCTATCTTTCTCACATCCCACCCACCATTTTACAGATTGCACCTGCAAAACTTCCTGTCCTGCGTACTCCTACAAATCTCCTCGTGTTTTTCCTACTCCTGAGACACTCAAGTTATTCAGCCGGATGCTTCATACTCCCGTCCAGTTCTGCAGATCTCTCCTCCTTCGCATCCAATCCTACCAACTTGCATCCTCCTCAACTCGCTCAAAATTGCGCTGCAGCAAACGCAAATTGCACGTGATCTGAACCGGTGACATCGAACTATATGAAGAGTCACATTTGGCAACAATGACCTTAATAATTTGTTGAAACTTAAGCACGCCACTAAGAATGGTAAATACTATTTTGATAAGAAATTAAACTTTCGTAAGATTCTTGAATATTAAACATATAATATTTTTCGTGTCCCTGAAATTCTAATCTGATCTAGTCCAGTGGTTACCAATAAGTGTTCCGCGCACCGGTAATTATGGAAATTATGGAAAAAATATTATGCAGTATCAGATTTATAAACTGCATATGGAAACAAAAGTTAAATGCCCATAAGACTCGACAATTGATAAAATTATTGGTTTTGCTTATGTTTAAAACGCTAGTTAATTTTTTTCTCATTTGGTATACAAAAAAAATTTTCCGAATTCACCAAGTGTTTTTCATAAAGTATGTCGTATTACTTTGTTTATTAAATTAGCTGATAACCTTACTGGTAGCAAATCATGGGACACTGGTCCACAAAAGTTTTTTGAAACGAGTTCAAAAATCTGGGAACCACTGGTCTAGACCATGCTTCCTTTTATACAAATGCCGTAGAATCGAAGTAATTTGAGGGCCACATTTGTTTTAAATTGCCATCTTCTGAAATCTCGGTTTTCCTTATAGTTCGTCCATTTTATTCTTCCTATTCCCTTTTCTTTCCAACGCCATTTGTCTCTCCGTTTCCTCTAAATAACACCATGCTGCATTTCAATCGTTATTTTGCCAATCCTCCCGTTCTAACTATAAAAAACTCTGAAATCTATCTTGCTAACTTCTCCCCACATCAAGCATGTCCCGTGGCTATAATAGTCCAAGAGTCTGATTAGCAATAAACAAACAAACCAAGCATGCCCCGCTCAATCCATTCTCTTTGAAACTATTCCTATTCAATATCTTTCAGATCCAACTCCTTAACCAGCTCTTCCACCTCTAACCCATCCAACCCTTCTACTTCCAACTACTACTCTTCCCTTTTAACTAACTCAATCCCTTTTAAATTATTCAATTCTGACCCCTAACCTTCCTCTCCTTTCAGCTTCTCTTTCTTCAATTTTCTCCTCCCAACTTTCTCCCATCCAACTCTTCCCCTTCCAACACACCCCTTCCCGACTCTTCTCCATTCATCTAAAATTCCCTAAACGTAATTCTTTCAACTGCAATTCTTTTCATCTCACCCCTTCACACTACTTCCTTTCAAATTCTTCCCTTCCCAAATACGCTTTCTAATTCCTCCAACCGACTCCCCACTTCCAACTCCAACCTTCCAATTTCTCTTTTCCAATTCCTCCCCTTCCAACAACCCAGCACGTCCAACTCTCCACATTTCCCAGACCTCTCTCACGCCCTCCCCCCTCCTCATCCTTTCCCTCGTTCCCAATCGGATTTCAAACCGTGTGTGTACATCCACCAACTCTTTCTATCCAACACCTGACCCTCTCTCCTCCTTTCTCTAACTCTTCCCACCATCATGTCACCCCCACACATCCTCTCTCGCCAAAAGCTGCCGGTCGAGTGTCTCGGGCATGCCACGGAAATTGAAACCTCTTCCCCACTCCATTTTATTTTATTTTTCATCCCATCGCCGAAAATTCGATGCGACATACTTTTTAGAGTGCCTCTCACTTCACGTCATGGGAAAGATGGAGAATATTAAAGGGAGCATAGCATCCGCCTTTTTTTACATTCGTTTTAATTTATTATTTTTCCTCCCTTTTTCGAAATCCGTCGGGGAAAATAATTTCTAAAATTACTCCATCCACTTGCAACAAAAAGAGAAACGCGAGAGATTAGTGTGTCAAACGATCCATGCAGTGATGACAATGTTAGAAGCAAAAAGTTATCGTTAATTTGTTTGAGCAATTAAAAATTGCTGAAAGCGTGACGGAGCATTACTTCCAGCGTAAGCTGTGCATTTGTATGTGTATGTGCGCGCACATCATCGACGACTTTGGCCTCAAAGGAAGGCGACTAAATTCATACTAACTAGTACTCGAGCTCTTTGAAATCTTTAATATAAATTCATTCATCGCTGCCTCCAGCATTATGTAATGTTAACATCGCGAAGAGAACGTTTAATTTTTGGCATAAAGATAAAATTCAAGAAAGAGGACTCAAAAAATGCTTTTCTCAGGTATCCGCAAAAGCAACAATATGATTATAAAAACCAGATGCGCATTTTGGCTACAAAGCAGCCATCTTCAGTGGTAATTCACCGAAAATAGATTCTTTTTGTATCTGTTTTCGGTGAATTGTTTTGGCTATTGGAGAAGTATTTTTAAGTGCTTATTCTTGATTTTTTTCAGCCGTACGACGATCTCAATAATTTCCCGTTGGTTAAAGACAAAACGAAAAATTTTTGTCGGCCCTAAATAGCATTTTTAGCCTACTTTCCAAAAAATGGAAAGTAGTTTTGAGATTTACTCGCTGTCCGTGTGTGTATGTGCCCAACTTCTTCGTGATTTCCATGAAACTTGTTGTAAAGCTAGTGCTCTCGGGGACTACCTCCGGGCCATAATTTATATTCCGAATTTACAGGTCCCGAGTTCGATTCCAGATGAGTTATTTCCCCATTTGATTTACAGGGTTAATCTAAAATCCGTCGCGCAGAGAGTTTTTCTTTTGCATTTAAAAAAATTTAGAATTATGATATCGGAGTGGGATTTGTACTGTTCTGAGGGGAAAAAAGTGAAGATTCTTATTATTATCACAATATTTTGTTTTTCGATTGTATTTGTTTGAATTCCTCTCAAAAACTTTCATTTCGGGGTTTTGGAAGCCATTTTTTCGATTTGTTGCTATGGTGATGACTATTGTCAAACTCGGCTGGAGCATAGCCGAGTGCACATTCCAGCCGTTATTCGATCGTATTTGTTTGAATTTCTCTCAAAAACTTCCATTTCCCTTCATTTACTAAATTTTGCGTGAGCACAAAAGAAAGTTAAATTAATTAGTTATTTACAACAGATATTGTTTACTCCAGTTTCCACGAATATTGTTTTCGTTGACAACAATTAAAAAACACGGGAAAATTTTTATAACAAAAAGTTCCAAGTGAATTACGACATTCTCGTTTGATTTTCTTGAAATCGGCTACACCTTTATTAAAAATGTACTGAAAAAAACATATTCTGTTTGATTAGTTCTATAAATTTATTTACAGACTTTTTAGTTATAAATAATATTTTACGAGATACAAAGAAAAGTTCATTATTTGTCACTTGTAAAGTGGCACTCCCGATTAGGCTACGTGAATCATTTATATCATTTTCTTAGTTTCTTTGCCCTTATGTCCTAAATACCAAATTTTATGAACATCCGCCCAGTAGTTTCGCAGATGAAACACGCGGACAGACAGACGGCCAGACGGACGGACACGACGGAACCATAAGGCGTCCTTTTTTACTTTTTGTAAAGAACACTTAATAATGCACCTACTATCGATGGATACCGCTGATGGGGGCTCTCTGGTAGCCGAAATGCACATATGGTGTATCTTTTTAACCTTTTAACAGCAACTGGAGATACATAACATAAATACTTATTTTTTCAATTTTGATTTTTAAGTGCTTCTTCTTAGCACGATTTCTTAGAAGAAAAAACGTACATATGTGATCACTTTATCTGTTCGTCTGTGGACAATCAAGTTTTTCGTTTTAAAGGTTTTTGGAAAACTTTTTTGGATTAGATAGCACTTATCAATCTATGCATTTTCCTCCGAGTGTTCGGTGTATTTTTCACCGGTAGTTCGTAGATTTTTCGCTAGGTGGCTTCAAAGTCGGAAAATTCAAACCTTAGAAAGGGTATAGTCACAGGGACGTAACTAGAGGGGGGGTCTGGACACCCTTTTAAGTCCTCGGGCCTCCCCAATGAATTTTTAGAGGATTTCATGTTTTTATTCTTAGTAAATAATTTTCATTTCTGTGACAAGTGCAGTAAAAATAGTTAAAACATTTTTCATATTATTATTTTTATTGCATTTTTTAAATTTTGGTGTGCCCCTCGAAATATTTTTACAGTCATGCCGCTGCCTCCCTCCCTACCCCCGAAGTTGGGATACAAATTACGTCTCTGTATAGTACCCCAACTATTGGAGCTAAAGAATTGAAATTTTCGCGAATGGGAAGGTGCAATGAGGATTTACACACAGATTGTCCCCTTCCCAAAAGAGGAGGCAAATCAGAACCCTGAAAAGTTTTAAGAAAAGATGCTTCCGCCACTTGCAAGAACATCTTACTTGTTTTTGTTTACTTTTAACCATGGGACGAGTTCGATAATTCTCTAATAGACTGTTGCATGTTGAGCAGAAGACGACGGTGTAATGTAACTTCATGAAATCTTATCGGAAAATAGGAACCCTTCCTCGCACGGGCTCGTTTTACACCTTATTTATATGAAGAGTACGTACAAGGCAAAGAGATGGATGGATGACCACCCTTGCGGTGAAATAAAAATATCTGAATCCTTGGAATTATTGAATTGGAATGAATGAAGAGGAGAAAATCGAAGTTCAGAGCAATACACGGATGCTTACATAAACATAAAAATTACTAATCTTGCAGTACGTTAAAATAATTTATAAATTAATAAAGTTGATTTTTTATATTAATTTCCTTTCAATCCTGAGATTTTAGTTTATTACTTATGAGAAAGTATTGTTTTCATGAAAAAAATCTAACTCGAGATTTCAACGGTAATACATGTTTTAAGGTTCCCTGAACACGTTCTGACTAGTTTCGCGATTATGTTTGTCGGCCTGTATATGATCAATTTTTGTGGGCGCTCTAACTCAAAAACTATTAATCAGGTCAACGCAAAATTTTATATTTAACATTTTTATAAAAGTTTGAAGATTTGATTAGTTTTTGGTAAAAATCGGTCGGCCGGAAGTGGGTGTTTACTCTTGTTACTTATCCGTTATTTTGAAATATTTGCTTTAATATTTGATAAATGTAAAAATGTATTGGAATAAACGTTGTAGGAAATTTTATTTTCTACAACCTTTGTTTGATACATTTTTCCATATAATGCATTGTTTAAGAGATATCTTATCTAACAACATGTAATTTGCCATATAAATATGGAGTCATGTGTTGCCCACATCAGTTTATTTTTCTACTGTATTGCCCGTTGAAATTCAACGGGGAACTTAGAAATGAATAATAACAGGTGTAATTATTGAGTAAGAGCCAGTATAAAATTTGCCAAAATAGAGATTCGGGAGAATTTTTTATTCTTGTTCTCTCCAATGATGAGCCCTTTGTCAAAAATGAAGCAATAATAATAAATAAATAATAATATTCCCTCCCTCTCTCCCTCCCTCTGTCTCCCTTCCTTCCTCTCTCTCTTCCAAAATAAATCCCAGCCGCATTAGGATTACGTAATTTTGCGAAAAATCCTAAGATAATTTAAGGCAATCTATGCACTCGTATATATTACTAGTGTCCCCTGCTCGCTACCGCTCGCCAACCCCCGGCCTACACTCGCTTCGCTCGCCCGTTGGCAAGGTACAGGTTGTTTCTCGATACAATTCCGCTATCTACAATTCTCAGTTTTTAAAAACGTTATGTATTAAGTCAGAACTTCGGTATTTAAAATGTTTTTATATTTTCGTTTTCAGTTTTACCTCCCAATACTTGAATTTTAACCCGTAAGTGCCACTTTTAACTCCCTCAGAACTGACTTTTTTCTTTGGGGAAATTTTTTTCTTTTCGGTGGAATTATGCTAATTAGATTCAAAAGAAATAAAAAAAATAAATTTGGAAAAAATCTTTATTTTAAGGAAGTTTTTAAATTTTCTTTGCTACGTGTTAAAACATCAAAAATCAACAAAAATGCTACAAAATTATTTCATTTATGAAATAAGAAGGTTTCCTTATCTAAGTTCAAAGAAAATAATATCATAGTGTGATGTTTTGACGACAAAAACAAAAAAAGAAATTTGACCTATTTGGAGCAATTTTTCTCAGTTCTTGCCATCTTGTATTTAATGTCATTTAACTTCAACTAGTCTGCAATATATGGCAGTAAAAGTGCCCATAATGGATAAAATAGACGTCACACTAAGTGCTCAGCACGTTTTCAATAAAATATAATGTAAAAGAATATTTAAAAAGTACGTTTGAAATTAATGTACATGATAACGTACACCAGGCCCGAAAGGGTTAAAGAGCATAGAATTGCAACGTAACACAAAAGCCACACAAATAATTAAGGCACAAAGAGGAACCGAATGACAGCAGAACAAACAATAAACACAAAACAACTCATGGCAACGGAACCAACCAAATACAATCGTACGAATCATTTTAAATAGTACGTACAATAAAAAACAACAAAACGAACCATGAAAAAACTAATGAAGAAAAACACGAAACCGAACAACACAAAACACAGCAGATAAAACTGCTGAGTATGCTAAGAGGAACATAATAACACACAACAAAACACAGGTCGCAAAATACTGTAGAAACAGGGCAAAACAACACACAACGATGGAAGCCACAACATAAACAGAACACAAGGAAATCAGGAGCAATAAACTACAGCCGAGGACTAATGAACACGATGAATACAAATTGAGAGCACAATTCACTCCCTATATTCAGACTATCCCACAAAATATCAGCACTCGTACAATGTGAGCACGTATTAATAATATTTTAATGCTGAACTAATTATTTACCAGTTTAAATGATATAATGAAGGATATAATTAGGAACTTTATTATGCGAAAGTGCAATGTTTTAGATTAGTTACCGTAATTGCCACGCGTGTGCCAGCGCTATATGCTTTCAAAGCGGACATGATGGCAACAATCCTCCAATGTTAATCTTATGGGAATAAAACATTTTTGGGGGCTCTTGAACTTAAAAACTTCCCGTTTTCTCAATTTTTCCTGTTTGTCAGTCATGAATAATCAATCTGAATTTTTTCAGCATTCTAGCTCATACGGAAATAAGAAATAGTTTGCGTAACGCACATAAGTGCGGATATAATATAGTGAGACACGTATGCGGGTTGAGACAACAACTGATTCTCAAAGTTTAACAATCACGTGGTCGGAAAGGCAACATTCCGTTTAAAAGTCGAGATTTTTCCAAAATATGTGATTTAAATGTTTAATATGAGAGATTTCGAACGGTAGGAGGAAAAAGATGAATAGGACAAGATATTTTATTAATTTTCCTAAAACATAGTTTAAGTTCGAAGATCGTATGTCAATTCTTTTTAATTTGAATTTCCAAAAGAATAAAAGCCTTCACTTTAAAAAGTCGCTTTTTACATGGTTGAAAAGCTCGATAATTTGCCGAACCAGTTTCAAGTTACCGTAAGACGATTGCAATCGCAAAGTTGTACGCAAATTTTTCCGTAATTAAAACATCGAAAGTATATATTGCTATAAATTTTTAAGTTAACATACATTCACACGCACAATTTGTGACATATGTATTCTTTTCGAGGGATGAACCAACATGTTGATTGGTTTTAGGCAAATGGACGAAGGGAGTTAAGAGGAAGGAATAGATATAGAATCTCGACAATCGCATAAAATGGTAACCTATCCACCGATAGTTGGCAAAAAGTGAGGAAATGGATCTGAGAGATAAGAAGGCAAAAAAAAACATTCTCTCTCTCTCTGCGTTCTTCCTTCCCTTCTCTTCTCTCTCTCTTTCTCTCTCCGGCATAAAATGGTATCCTATCCACCGATAGATGGCAAACAGTAAGGAAATGGATCTGAGATAAGAAAGGCAAAAAAACATTCCCTCCCCCTCTCTCGGCCTTCTTCCTTCCCTTCTCTCTCTTTCTCTCTCTCTTCGGCCTTGCGAATAAAAATCCGTGCCTCTTGCATTGTTTGGATGATGCGGCTGAGCGGCACTTATTCCAAAACACGTACTGCAACACCCATTCCCTTTGCCGCATGCACCGATTATTATTTTCTCTGAATCCACAATCGTACCATCCCCCTATCTCCTTCATCCCCATCCTCCCCCCTTCCCATCGACTCTCCTCCCCTTCCCCTCGACTCTCCTCCCCATCCTCATCCCGCTGTATTCTCGGAGTTGGCTTCGGCTGACCTACATACCACCGCCGTCACATCACTGGGATGAATGTTCTCGAAGTTTTGCATTCATCATCCTTTAGGCCCCCCACCCTTTTTCGAGCATTCAGAATGATAAGTCATACTACGCCACAGCGAAGAAATAACGAATGATTTACAGAAGCCGATATATTTAGAAGGATGTGAGGAGTTTTTTCTCTCTTTCTCCCTCTCTCTTATTCCAAGCCGAAAATAAGGCTGCGGAGAATATTTTTTTAATGCAGGCCAAACAGAATATATTATTAAGTTTTAATCTGTGGATTTTTGTAATATGCTCGGAACAAGAGATAACTGACTCAAAATTGTTCCAAAAAGTTGTGTTTACATCAAAACGGCGAATATCTTCAGTATCTCATTTTCTAGATTTATAGTGGACATCTGTGGAGAAACAAGACTTAAAAAGCTTTTAGGACAACCACCGCTCCTCAGAAGTCTACAGTGTTTTTATATATATCTCCTCTTAGAGAACAGCTTGAGTGCAAGACTCTACAAATGAAGCGCCTGGGAACTCGATAAAGATTTGAGGAATTTTCCTTCATATGGAAACGGTTATTTTAAAATATTTCATCAAAATTACGCAAAATACATTTCGGCGTTTGTTTCTGTATAAATTACATTTGTTTCCATGCTAACCACATTTCTTTATAAAAAGTCTCTAAAAAATTAAAGCGAAAACAGAAATTAAATAAAGAATTCCATTCGGCACTCTATGTTAGTGATTAGTGTTATTTTTGACGGGACTTTTTTTACTGCGTATACGATAATTATGAATTGTGACTTTTCGGATTTATACGGATTCAATTAAAAGCACATTCGTAGCAAAAACGTTTTGTAACTGGAAACGTCCCTCGCCAGGACAGGAGATATGTGAATGGTATGCAACCAGCATATCGCACACTCACTAACTGCTGCATAATCATCAGGCGAATCTCAACATGCATAATGAATCAGTTTCCTCTTCAGTATGCAAACGGTCATCTGCTACTTATGTCGACGCGTGAGTTTTCGTATAACTATCCACAGGGACGGACCGGCCGTATAACCTTCCGGTGCAATCACCGATAATTCCAAGGGCCGGTCTGCTGAGACATATATTATTTTCTTTTTCAACGAGTCATTCTTTTCCACTAGAAAATTTTTTCTCCATTATACATACTACTTGTTTTCAATAAGATTTGATCCACTCTCCGCCACTAGGGTGATGGGAGGAGGTTTGGCCCGGTTCTCCTCACAAATTTCAGGACCATTTTATACTCCCCAGCCCACCTCTGGCTATCCATATGCGAAAAATAAATAATGTATGATATAACTCTCATAAATGCATTATTTTATTTCTGAATTTTCTTTATGAAGCTCCAACAGCCAAAAAACGTGCGTTTCGATTTCATAGCAGCGGTTTTCAGATGTAGTTTCTGAGGTGCATTTTAGAATCTACTATAGATGCAACACCACCGGTGACGGAAGCTGTAACCGAAATGGGCGTATAATTTACTTTTGTTATGGTGAATGGCGATTTCTAAATTAGCTATTGGATTTCAATGGTAAGGCAGGCTCGATAATTATTTTTTCTGGCTTTTGACTTTCGTTTTTGCCTGCGCAACGTATCGGTATTGTCCAAAGCGCCCACTCGGTTCAACAAGAAGAAAAAGTATACTCCATGAATAGAACACGGAGATTTCAAAGGCGTTCTTCATGGGAAATGCGTATAAAATGGTATCGAAAGTTTGGGCTGTTCTTGAATTTTTATCTTCTAAACTATAAGTCGTAATTATAAAGTCACGCGTACTTTTTTGTGGTGAATGGTGTCTTCTACTAGAGTAAAATTTTTTAGTCTATACCTCACAGATCATATTAGAGCTTGACTGACCGATGTAAACAAAATATGCAATGTTATGCTTGGGATTTTCTCGAATTTTTATCTCCGAAACAATAGCTCGTATTTATGAGGTCTCACGAACTTTTTCGTGGCAAATGTCGTCCTCTATCAGAATAAATGTTTTATTCGATACCTTACAAATTATATAAGAGCTAGGGAGAGAAAAATATGGTATTTAATTGTTGCTTGGCGGATGTCATTTAACGAGATACGAGTTTAAGTTTATTGAAGTGCTTATATAAAATGGAAGTTCTAATTGACAGATACAATTCAAAATCAGAATTTGGCAATAAATTTTAATAAGGTTCATTAATACTAAATACCTAGGTATCATCCCACACTCCCCCCTTTTTCATTTACTCAGTTAAACGGTTTTTCTCACCTTTCACCCCCCTTTCCCAACGGTCACTCTCGACATATATACCCCCTCTTTCCTCTTATCACCCACACTACTGAAGACGACAGCCTAGCTGTCAAAACATCGGTGTCTAGTTTTGGTTTGAGTCTACTGTGTGAGTGCCTCCTTGGAGCGTGTGCATGTGTGTGTATGAATAGGTCCCGCCGATTCCTCCAGAGACCTGCAGCGCGTATGTGAGTTTTCTCTTTCCTTTTTTTACGGTGAAGGATCTTTTACCTTTTACTTACTCCGTCCAGGAGTTTCGGATATTATACATGCGGACGGACGGAGGAGACGCGTGTCCATAAGGCGCTCCGCTACTGCCGCTTCGCTGGTAAATAACGCCTAAAAAGTGAGGTCATCTCATTACTTAGATTCTATCGTGAGTAGGTGGAAGGAGAGAAAAATATCGTGGCCGAGGCAATCTTGCAATATCAAAGAGGTATGGAAACGTATAAACATGACTAATAATTAGGGCTGCATGATGGCTTGTTTTTCAATTAAAATAAATAACATTTTAAGTTATGCGCTTTAAAGTTTCAACAGCATGCTTGTGCTCATTATTTTAACATGCGGGTTTAGCGACTTTTCGTCACTATGACAATTGGTCACAGGCGACATTTGGTACCTACGACATTTCGTCACCCATAACATTTGGTACCTGCAACATATATTAAACGTCATTGCAGCTTAGGCAACAATGTTTCTGATATAATATATGTGATAAATTATAATGCCAAGATTCAGAAACACGATATTCCGACATTTCGAATAGTTTTAGGGCTAAGCATTACTGAAAGTATAATGAGACGTTATTTAATTGGAAATTTAATTCATTCATTTTTATCGCTTCTGTTAAATATTTTTTAATATATTATAAATAATATATCATACATACATTTCCAACATGCGTATTGTCCAGAGTACTTCGATACTCATGAAGCCCATGTTCCAGGAAAGAACCCCCAAACCCTCCACCCCTCCCTCCGCCGATTCCGATTAAACTTGTTATATACACATAAATTCCCAACATACTTATCGTACCGAGTACTTTGATACCCATGAAACCTATGTTCCCAAAAAGAATCCACAAATGTGATACCAATTTTAATGTGTGATCAAATGTCACTGGTAACAAATATTTTGTGACGAAAAATCGCTGGTACGAATTTAAATGTGTGACGAGTTGTCGCAGTTATCATTTTGAAAGTGTGACGAAATGTCGTAAGTACCAATTGTCATCTGTGACGAGATGTCGCAGTGAAGAATATTCTGTGACGAGAAGTCGCGACACCAACATACATGCCACCTCCAATACAAAATCATTCCACTACAGCGAACACCGTTACAACAAAAATTTCACTAGAGCGAAAACATTTTAAGGTATAGCAGAATAATATTGCAAATCTAAATTTGGAGTTTGTCATAATATTTTAAAGTGAATGCTTACCTACAGTGGGATGTAAATCACAACTACTATGTTTGAAAAATATTACAAATTTTTAAATAAGCGATCGGTATTTTGAGCACGTTCTCTTAAAAGAAAAAAACGTGCTTATCTTATAGCTTTATCTGTCCGTCTGTGGGAAACCTACTTTTTTGTTTTAAGAGATATAGGAAAAACTATTTTTGAATTAGATAGCGCTTATCAATCTATCAACCGATTAAATTTTCCAGGGGATTCGTAGATTTTCCGCTAGATGGCATCAAAGTTGGAAATTCAAAACTTTGAAATTGTATTGTAACCAAACTATTGGAGCTATAGTAGTAAAGTTTTCACGGATGGAAAGGTTTACTGAGGATCTACATTCCAATGGTGCGAGTTGTTCCTCCTGAAACGGGAAGGCAAACTGGAGCTCTGCAAATTTTTAAGAGTAAATTACTTGTTTTAAATAATATTGAGCATAGCTTTACTTTTTGTAAGTGACATAGGAAGTCACCTTTCTTCCTAAAATTTTGAAATTGGCCAGCTATTCATTGCACTAGCTCTTAGATATCCATTGCGCGTAGACAAGAGGGAATCAGCAGGTCTTAATAAAAAAAATAAAATTTAAAAAAATATTTGTCAGGACGATTTTTTAATACAACGGATTGTTTTACAAATCATCCATAATTTCAATGTACTTCGAAGATATACATTTGGCACCCGTGCAATTCGAGACCCCTGCACTAAATAGCGGAATACCCAACTGAAAATTGTTCCTCCTCGCCGACAATAGAACTGAAAACTCCACGCTTATATTTAAGCATCGATGGATAGTTTCTCCATCATTCAGCAAGACAATTCACTTTTACGCGATATTTTAACCAGGCGAGGCGGTAGTCATGCAGCACACGAGTTTCAAAAATAATTTCCTTTTCCGAAAATTTTACAAGTTTTGAAAACCCAAAATCGATTCACCGCTCTCGTAATATTAACCGTTATATTGCGAACACATGATGAGCCGAACGGAAGTGGGATCGCCTTTCCGTCGGTGCAAAGTCTCGAGTTTGATGTCAAAGGAAAAACAAAAACCTACGAGGATACTCGGAGCCGTATTGATAGAGAAACACTTTTTTCGAGGAAATGGAAGGCTTAGACTTGGAATAGATATTCCGGACATTGTATCGGCTATCAAATAAAACGTTTAAAAATGGAGATCTTCCCTACATGACATTATGTCTGTTAAATTTTGTGCAAGTAATATGTATTGTTACGACATCGAGGTAATACACTAGCAACATCTGGGGCTCATATAAATTCGAAAATGAACAAATATGTGAAAACGTTTACAGACGACGCTCGAAGGCTATCAGCCGACAACAAAATGCTGATACCTTATCAGTATATTTTTTTTATATCACGGAGAGATGAACGAAAAATAATGCCCTAAGCTTTACTTATGTTGAAAGATTTTCATTTTTGGCATTCGGGTTCGAATACCGAACATGGGTGTATGTGCTTGTCTTTGTTATCGCTGATATCCTCATTGTAAAAGGCCAATAAGTACTGTTTATGGAATTGTAAAAAACACAAATGAATGAAATAATAAAATACATACTAAATTGAGACATTATTTTAATGCTACGTTACGAAATCATTAGTCGGGATAATGGTAATTCGACAAAAGTAAGAAACATGTTTCTAAATCAGGGTTTTTGTAGTAAAAGATTTCGCAATAACCATCTCCTATTGCGTGAATGCATAAAAAATATGTAGTATAGGAAAATATCCATTAAGTAACGTCGTCTCCAAGTTAAAGAAGGATGAAAAGAGAGAGATCGAGAGAGAGAGATGTATACGTATATATCACCGCGAGAAAAAGAGAAATGGAAGTGGAATACTATTTGTAACAGAACCGTGATCCGTTTTGGGGAGGGGCAGAGAGATATAGGTAGAGGGAGAGAGGGGGATAGAGAAAGGGGAGACAAAGAGGGAGTGAGGGGGGAAATAGAAGGGAAGATAGAGAGAGGGAAACAGCGGGAGAGGGTGAGAGAAAGAGAAGGGGAGAGAGGCGGAAAGATAGATAGATAGATAATCGTCTTTATTCGGGCGAAATTTAGACCATATGATCCATTCTTACATTTAACCCTAAGAGAGAGAACGAAAGGGAAAAGGAGTGATACAGAGAGATATGGGGAGAAAGAAAAGGAAGAGAGAGGGAGACAATGGGGGAGTGGGAGAGAGAAGGGGAGGGAGAAGGGGAGAGAGAAGGGGAGAGAGAGACGGAAAGAGAGAAAACGCGAAAGAGAGAGAACGCGAAAGAGAGAGAACGCGAAAGAGAGAGAGAACGCGAAAGAGAGAGGAGAGAGCGAGATTGAGAGTAGGAATAGAAAAATAGAGATGGTAAGAGATATAGGAATAGATAAGGAAAGAGAGAGGGAGGGTGGGGAAAGAGATACAGGGAGAGGGAGGGAAAGAGAGACAGAGAGTGAGAGACGGTGAGAGGGAGAGGGAAGAGAGATATAGGGAAAGGGGGAAGATGGAGAAAGGGGGGAAGAGGGAGGGAGTGTCAGAGAGAAATATAGAGAAAGGGAGAGAGAGAGAAGTATTACGATAAACAATCGATGCACACACGCTGGCTGCTTAGGCGGGCGAGTGACGGCTGGGGTGGAGAGGGAGAGAGACAGAAGGGTACGGTTTGAAGGGTTTACCCGCTAGAGAAAAATAGCAGCGACGACGAATCCGCCGAGTCCTTGACTCGGCGTCTATATATCTCACTCATCCAAACGTCTCCCAATCAGGATTCCGCGCTGCATTTTGTACGGCGCGGTAAAGAAACAAGCGGCCAACCGCTCACCGCTCCGCCATTGTTCTCGAGCTTGCGGGACAAAATATATCCTCCAAAGCGATATTCAACACGTGGGGAGAGCAGGAACAAGAGGGAGAAAGATGGAGTGGGAAGGTCACGAGGACGAGACAAGGAGAGAAAGGAAGATGATTCGTATGTAGATATGCATGTGTGTATACATTTTTGTTTGTGTGCGTGCGTACTTGGAATTAAAAAGGAGCGTTAAAAAGGTAATAGTAGCAACGATATGAAAGCAGTTCCAGGGGAAATGTTGAAAATAAAGGCATATATGCCAACGTCCACTTATGAAGAAGAAATCGAGATGTATGAACAAATTAACAACATTTATGAAGAAAGCGGAAGAGGAAAGGTAAACTGCTTAATAATGAGGGATTTGAACATCAGAGTAGGAGAAGGAAAACAAGAAAATGTTGTCAGACAACACGGACTTTGGAAAAAAAATTCAGTACACTAATACACGTTTTATAAACCACAAAAGAATACAGAATGCATGGAAGAGTCCAGGAGATAGAATGAGATGACAAATAGATTACATTCTAGCATTGCAAAGATTCAGGAATAATATAAAAATGCAAAGATGTTATAAGGAACAGACATAGATTTACAACCTTACTAGTAGCAGATGGAGCTACAAAGCTAAAATAAACAAGGAAAACGAAAACAGAAAGATAGAGTTGTGATTCTGACGAACTGACAGAAAAGACGGAATCATTCTGGATGGATTTGGATGTGTCTTAGATAGTTTGAAAACAAACCGAAAACCGTGGGTACAGATTAGGATCATTATAAGATGGTAAAAAGAGCATACGAGATAAAAGCGTAATAATAGAGGAATGTATCGTTGTTATTTTGAAATGCGAGAGTATACATTTTTCATCCACTTCAGGAGGTAGAGGAAATGAAAGGAAAAAGTAATGAAGAATGAGAGAGAAGGAGAGAGGAGCCTCAAACACAAAATGCATGGGGACCAAATAAATAATTTCGAAATAAATGGCGGGTCACATGATAATTTTAATTTTTAAATTGAATTTGTACGTCAAGTAATAGTCGTCCTTCCTAAACATAAAAAGCCTGTAATAATTTAACATGAAATCATTTACCACCGATTTGAACGGTGATTATTCTGAAATAATGGCCTTTTACTTCTATTTCCGAGCCGGTACTCGATGTTTAATATCGATAGCGGTAATAGTAAAAACATTTTTGGGTTATAAATTTCAAAGCTTTTCGTACAAAAATTATAGATATATCTGGTTTCCGCCTAATTTTAAAGAGAAAGCGCGTATTAATCTCTTCTCAATTAGGAGAGCCTACGGCTGAATCGAGTTTTAATATGAAAGTATGTACTCTCTCCAATATTAACGATGCCATATACGATACGATTTTTTAATATTCCTGAATTTTCAATGACGGCTGAAATTTGTATGATAAAAGGTATGTTCCTCAAGTTTAGGGTAGTTTTCCATTAATTTCTCTTCTCGGAATAAAAAGTACATTTTTCAGGAAGAAATGCCAGTCTAAAGTAAAAAATCTGATGTGGCCACTACATGACTTTCTCCATATCTGTAATATTTCTAAAAATTCCAAATAGGTTGCATAATAATAAATATTTTAAGAAACTGCGAGAAAATTTTAGACTTTACAAAAAACAGAAATAAACTCAAACCATAGCCTTCTGATATTGGATATAACCACAAAGCTCCAACAATTAAGAAAAGAAAAAGGAGCGTTACTAAAATGTAACTAAGCGCCAATTGTTAACAATAGTCGTCGGTAGGTGGCGTGGTGGTGGCAGCTAAAAATATAAGATATCTTAAGCAATGCATTATATGGAAAAATGTTTCAAACAAAGGTTGTAGAAAATTAAATTTCCTACAACTTTTATTCCGTTACATTTTTACTTTTATCAAATATTAAAGCGAGTATTTTAAAATAACGAATAAGTGGCAAGAGTAAACGCCCACTTCCGGTTGACCGATTTTTACAAAACTAATCAGTTGTTCTGACTTTTATAAAAATGTTAAATATAAAATTTCGCGTTGACCTGATTAATATTTTTGGAGTTAGGGCACCCGCAAAAAAGCTATCTCTCACACACGCAGAAATCATCGAAAAAATGATCAAAACGTGTTCAGAGGACCTTAAAACGTGTATTTCCGTTTAAATCTAGAAGTCAATTTTTTTCATGATTACAATACTTTCCCCTATATGGAGAAAATAAAAAAGTGGCGAAGCTTACAGGATCTTGCATCTCAAAATGTTTGCAAACTCGTAAAATATGAAGATAGGTTATTTCATTACCATTTAAGTCCATTGATTCAAAACATACAATCGCCTTTGATGTGTAATTTCCTGGGATACATTATGCTGGAATGATTAGATCAATTACTGGTAAATATTTGCTGTGTAACATTCGACGAATTACTACAAATGGATTGATGCCGTTTAAGTTCCGACTGAATAATTTCTAAACCAAGAATTGATTTGATACATATGACGATGCGACCTAAATCGTGGCTCAGTGGAAACAAATGGTCGAATTACATAACTTCGCGAGGGCGTTCAGAAATTCTTCGGGGAAGATATATCCGACCCGGGCAATCGAAAAGTCGATCTATAGAATTTAAAACCATAAAGTTTCCCCGCAATTCCCTAGTGGCACATACTTTCCAATCTTTTTCAAAACAAACGACTCTCAAGAAAGAAATATGGAGCCCACGCCCGAAACTGAAAAGGAAAAACTACGTTTCTCCAAAATCCATAAAACAGGTTGGGAAAACCAGACGCGCGTTTCGGCCATAAAACAGCCGTCATCAGCGGCGATTCGCCGATAGCACGTGGTTCTTTTTCATATACTTTTATATGCACTTCACCAGAAATTTCTTTGTTTATTTGTATATCTGTGGTAAACTTTCCACGTCTTATAATTCTGTTCCTGTTGAATATCGAGGTTTGGAGCCATCTGCAAGTTGTTACGGACGATGTCCTCTTTCGTTTGGGCAATTGATCAAAGCGCCAACTATATTAAAAAATGAAATTAAATAAAAATTATTAATATTTTAGAGTTTTAAAATATAAAAAGCGACCTCATTGTACGGCCAAGGACTGGAACTCTTACCGAGGCGTGGAATTCGAATTCTATTCCCATGCCCCACAATAGCCTCTCGGAGCATTACCCCAGTGAACTCGTTATAACGGTTAATAACACGATCTTTTTCCTTCGAGAGAGTCCGCGGAAAATCGCAGTGGCGACTGGAAAAGGTTTCACCGCTGTGAATGGGTTTCGCCACAGGCCGTGAAGGTTAATCTTCCTCCCTTCCACTCCCATTCTCCCCCACCCTCTAAATCAGTCAGACTTACCGAACGTTAAAATCGTTTCGAGTGCCTCCAGCACCCTCCAATAGGTTTCAGAGAAAGAGAAGTCGTCCACGGTTTCGAAGGTGAAGAATCGCGGTCAAGTCCCTTCCCTTTTTGTGGATCGATAGAGAAGATCCATTCGTTCCGTGCGGGAGGAGAGAGAGAGAGAGGGGAAGGAGTTAACACAGGACTCGCGTGAAAGGAGTGAGTGAGATGGAGAAGGGAAAGAGAGTGAGAGATACGGAGAGGAAGGGAGAGAGATGGAAAAAAGGAAAGGGTATTACATTTCGCGCGGGTATCTGTAGATGTGGGAATAGGAAGGGAGGAGGGGAGGAAAAAACGGCGAAACGAGACGGGGAAAGATGGGAGAGAGAGAGAGGAGAGGGAGATAAAGGAGAGGGAAGAATGAAGAGGGAGAGAATAGAGAGAAAAAAAGAGAGGAAGAGAGGGATGGAGATGGGAGAGGGAAGAAAATGAGAGGGAGAGAATAGAGAAGGGAGAGGGTAGAGAAAGCAGAGAGCGAACAGAGGATAGAGTGAATGAGAGGAAAAGAGGGGGGAGAAGGATAAACGTCTTTATTAGGGCGAGACTTCGACTAGTAAGTCGATTCTTCCATCTAAGAGCGAGATGGAAGGAAGGACAGTGAAGGGAAGAAAGAGGAGAGATATAGTGAGAGATAAAAGAAAGTAGAAAGAATATAGAGGCAGAGTAGAGCGAGGGAGACAGGAATAGAGAGACAATAAGAGGAAGAGAAATGGGAGAGAAAGGAAAGAGTGGATAAGGGTAGATATATGAAGAAAGCCAGAGAGAAAGTAATGGAGAGAACATGAAATGAAAAATAAGATCGAGTGTAAGGAAGGAGAGAAAGAAGTATGAGAAAGATAGGTAGCCGTCTTCATTTATGAGAGATTGAGACAAGACGGCCCTTTCTTATCCTCTGCCATATACAATATACGATAAAGTAAGATAAATAAATCGGAGAAGATGAAAGGGGGCAGAAAAGAGTTGAAACGAAAGGGATGGTGTAGTATGGAGAAGAGGTATACAGGAGGAAGACATGTAGGTGACGAAGGTACGATAGGTTAGGAGTGGGATTGAGAATAAGGGAGAAGAGCGAAGTCATTGTGCTCCCGCTTTTTTGGAGTGGAGACTTGCTACAGGTGGAGAGACAGAGAGAACACGAGAAAGAAAGAGAGAGGATTACAGTAAAATGGGTCCGATTATAGGATTCTGTCGCGAAACTCTCTTGCAGAATAAAAAAAAAGAATTAGTCCGCTTGATTTCCATCCTACCTCGCCGAAGTTTAAACGCCCACTCTGAAAAAACCCGGACAAGGCCTTCCGCGGGCTGCTCGTCAATTTTTTTTCTCCTTCAAGCCTCGAGGGAGCACCTGATTCTCCAAGCGAAGCCTCATACCGTTCCCCGTCCTCGGAGTTCTTCCCGTCTTTGCTTGTTCATTAGATTGGAAAACCCGATTCAGGACACGGGGAGAAAGGATGGGATTCTTTTATTCGCGTGAAGTTGAGCTTCGTTTAATTCAAAGATTCTAGAACGTTTCATGGTCGCAATTCCACGCGCCCTATTGCTTCCCTCTCGGCGTCGTCGTAGACCAAGTTTTAGGATTATGGTTAGTGGAGCATTTTAAAATTTGGGAGCACTAGGCGACAGCCATATTCTCAGTCCAATGCATCCTAAGTAAACCTTAGTAATTCAATACTACCGTATTTGAATGACAAAAAGAATGTAATGATGCTCCGAAAATTGACACTGGCTAATGCTCTTCAGGTTAAAGCATGCGTTACAAAGGGAAACTAACAATTTTTCATTAAATTAACTTTCCAATGATTTTCGTATCTTCTTCGTGGCCCCAAAAATGTGGGTGGCCCTTGGAGGCCGCCCGGAACGTCTCTCGATAAAAATGGTTGTAGTCATTTAAATTAGCTTTTGAATTTGTCACATGCCTAATATTTCTTAGAAGTGCTGAAAATACAATTAACTATTTTAGATTGATAGATGACCAGCAAAGATTAATATGAAATATTCTTGAGTAAGTTTTCAATCGTTTAAACATGCCATTTTAATGTCTATAAAAACTTAAAACTGACGTAAATGATTTCTTTCCTTGATCATTATTCTGCTTGAAATTTTTCTGATTTAATTTGGTTTTATTCACACGAGTTTGGCATTTTTAAGTAAATTTCTTTAATCTTTTCGACTTAGTTTTTCAAGTGAGCTCCTTCGTTGTCAGCAAACAAGGTCGCTTCGATATAATCTTGCGTGCGTACTTTCAATTAAATGGCAGTGGTATCTGAAAAGTAATTAAATGAGGCACGGGAAGTACGTCATAGAATGATTCAATTCCTCACCATGATGCAGTTCCTCTGTTTCTTTGATAAATTTGGTGTAATTGTCTCGTATAATCTTATGGGTTAATCCGTTAGCTGGTTCCGCTGGAATACGCGAAAAATAATTCATGCTATTCATTTGAAACTTAGGCGATTGCCTCAAATTTGGTCACCGTTGGAGTAATTATAGAAGTTATAAGTTCTCATTGCTAAAGGAATATCTGTGGATTGTCTAAACCTTTTGCGATTCTTTCGAATTCTATCTCACTCCGAAACGAAAACACAACTTTCTCCCTTTCTCCGAACGAGCGCTCAGGTCTCAAGTTCGTAGGTGAATGTCAATTTATTAAAAGTAATCATTACAAAAAAGTCTGCCCAAATAATGAATTGAATAAACGAAAAATTTATGGCATTTATTCACCTCTGAAAAGAGCTTTAAAAAGTATTCTCATCTAGACGGATTTAGCTACGATTAGTGCAAGTCGCGTTCCTGGTATAAACAATGTTTGAAATACCAACTTTTTATTATTTTTTGGACAGAGTGGGAAGCTCAAGAAAAATTAAAATCAAAGTGTACGTACTTGAAAAATATAATTTGTCTAAAAGTTACTTTTACTCCAAAATTGTTGAATCGATCAGCTGTAATATTGTTAAATCGATCAGCTGTAATGGACCTAGTGCTGTAAGCCGATTGTATATGGATAAATAAAATTATACGCCATAAATTAATAACCAAAAGACCCGACAGAACAAGAAAATGCATTCCAAAAACGCATGATGAATGCAGATTTGGGCCGCCATGAAATTCATATCCCTTCTGAGCATGTCCTGTAAAGTCATTCACCAAGAAATACGCCACCTAAACGCTTTTCGAAAACCAAAGTACACCGTAAAATCTAGAATTTAACATTGGGAAGTTTTAACCTATTCGTCGAAATCGGTGTTTTTTCCGGGTGAGAAACAGCGAAAAACAAGATCCGGCATTCCAGACATTGCGTCCTTGAGAACAGCCACTGCGCAAGAGAACGGCGCCAGATGACGGAATAAATTGAAGGGAAAAGTCGCGTTAGAGGCACAAAACACGGAAGACAGACACTGAATGTCTCCTGAGACGCACACTAGAAATTGCGTATTGAATAAATCGTTTTTGAAGCGAAAACGTTATATTACAAAGTGATGAGATAGGAATGATCCAATTTCCAAGAAAACTTCTCCTCTCTAAATTCCGTTTTCTTTACATGACATAATTTTTGGCACTGAAGTAAAATAACTGTATTTCTCATTAAAAGCGCGACTCGGCCAAGGAAAAGAGGGAATATTAATTGGACATAAAATTAACCATTTGCTTCTCGTGAACTTTTTAAATTTCATGGTACGATCTTCCCTCTAAATTTATACTCGAATTTTCTTCGATAAAAGAAAAGTGATATTACGCTTAAATATCCAAGGAACGAAAACCCAGAATAGCTTGGTTTAAAAACACCCATCATTAGAATGATTTCAAATGTCATTACTAGTAATACATTTCTTTATTTATCCTATGGAAACAATATTTTATTCCAAACAATGCATAAAAACTCATTTCACTTTCACTAGTAATCTTCGACTTATTGACGATAGAAAACAATTTATCTTATCAACAATTAAAATATTTTTACTTTTAAATAGCATAAATTTGAAAATGTGAAAAGAATGCAGTCAACGAAATTTTAGATAGTTCCTAGTTAATGGAACTATGTTGCTGAGCATACTGTAATAAAATGTTTTGTGCTTTCATCAATAGATGGCGAAAGTAGCTTAAAGTCATAGAGGTTATATGAAGCAACAATGTGCAAGGAACAGTAATTATATCTTATGCACAGAATAACACAGAGAAACTGGCATTTATTTAAGTAAGATTTATCTCAGCAATACCCCAGTAAAAATAAAAATTATTTTGCAAAAACATTAATATGAATTTTAAAAAAGTAAAAATTTTGCTTCCCATGTTTCTCATATATATGTACTTGATCTGCAGATTACATTATCGGGGGGGGTGCCGGTGGTGTAGTGGTTAGGACGCTGGCTGCTACTCGCCCGATGCTTAAAAAAGTCATCGGGTACGAATCCTGCGCGAGTAGGATTTTTCTCAAGGTCACACGGCCCCCTGTTTGCGTAGTTTGAGGAGACCGCGCAAATTCAGCTGTTCCGTCCTTCGGAAGGGACGTTAAGCTGTTGGCCCCCCTGGTGTTCTTCGTAAGAGCAGGCAAATGCCGGCACCTGGTTTCCCTCCTCCCTCCCCGGTTATTCATTGCACTACCTCTGAGATACCCATTTGTGCTGTAAGAGAGGCGAATTGACTGGGCATACATACATACATTATCGGGGGGTGCCGGTGGTGTAGTGGTTAGGACACTGGCTGCTACTCGCCCAATGCTTGAAAAAGTCATCGGGTACGAATCCTGCGAGAGGATTTTTCTCAAGGTCACACGGCCCCATTTGCGTAGTTTGAGGAAACCGCGCAAAATTCAGCTGTTCCGTCCTTTGGAAGGGACGTTAAACTGTTGGCCCCCCTGGTGTTCTTCGTAAGAGCAGGCAAATGCCGGCACCGGGTTTCCCTCCTCCCTCCCCGGTTATTCATTGCACTACCTCTGAGATACCCATTTGTGCTGTAAGAGAGGCAAATTGACTGGGCATACATACATTACATTATCTTTTATGCCTCATCAATGCAGATAGATTTTCTATCTTTTCAGCTTTGCAAACAAAGATATATTTATTAACCATGAAAATAATTATTGTAACTTAAGTTTGAATTGAAAGATTTTACAACAGGCTGATATGCAGTTTTATCAGAAACCATCAGGATTGACTAAACCCACCCAAGGTTGGAGCATACATTATTCAACCACACCATTTCATGTTTAATGTATTGATCTTTATTTTATTGTTATAATAATTCTGCCTATTATTTATTATATTTGCAAATGATAACAGCTCCTATGAGCTATTGTCACACATGCCCCTGCAAACATTAAAGTTGGTTCTTATTACTACCATCGAATTCATTATCTACCTATGACCAGAGTCGACCAAGGTGGGGATGCAGCAGATATGACTCATCTGGGCCACCAAATACTGGGGATCCCTTAAGTATTTAGATCTCAATCATCAAAGTATCGGGCGTAAATTTTTCATAAACCTTTGCTAAGAAAATTATTGCTAAACTGATTTTCAATAAAAAACACTCCAAAATGTTCTAATTTTAAAAACAGGGGCCCCTGAAATCACAGAATTATCTTGTTTGCTGTAATGTTTTTGTATAATTAGGTTTAAAATGTCAATTTATCAACCAATGCTTTGTAAAAAAACCGCAGTAAAAATTCATTATTCAGATGTCACATATATCAGGGGGGCCCAATGGATATTTGAACCCGAGCACCATTCAATGCTTGACCCATAACCACCAAATTGAAAGGAGTCATACACGTTGCCACAAGTTGAAAACTGGAATAGCTTGATTTTCACAACATACATTTTTAGGCATTCTTTATCAGTGAAATGACAGTTGAGGAATGCCTTATGGGCAGGTCTCGTCTATCTGTCTCTCATAATTTTCGTCTCCTCAACTGCTTGGATGGTTTTGATTAAGTATGGATCATCCTTATTAAAATTTCTCTCTCTATTGTGATTTTGAACTGCATTTGTCAATTATAATTTCCACTGTATATAATCACTTAAAAAAAACTTATATCTCATTAAATGGCATCTGTCAAGCAATAATTAAATACATAATTTTTCTCTCCCTAGCTCTTATATGATCTGTAAGGTATCAATTAAAAAATTATTTCAGACAGAGAACAAAAATTTACCATAAAAAAGTCTGAGAGAGCAAATAATTATGACTTACAGTTTCAGAGATAAAAATCAGAAAAAATTCCAAGCATAACATCGCATATTTTGCTTACATCAGCCACTATGGAGATTCTATCAGCAAAAAACAATTTAAAAAATTATATTTCTCTCTCCCTTGCTTTTATAATGGTAATGAAGCAAACCTTTGAAATCTACATGTACTCCATTTATGGTATATACTTTTCCTTCTTGTTGCCATTTCTTTTGCTTATCATCCTATGCTTATATCTCAGATAGCTAATTAATGAATTATTCCCTCATCCAGTAAAGCACCTCTAGTGCCAACTTAGTCTCTATTAGAGTTTTTGGAATTATTTTTGAGTTCCCCGATCCCATATTTTGGTTAGTTAGTGAATATGGCTTCACATGAAGGGTATGAATTACCATATTAACCCAAAAGGAAGATGACTTCGAAATTAAGACTACCACAATAAAAAACAATGTCTATTCAAGAAAAAACTCTATAATACCAATTTTTAAAATAACATATGGTGGTAACTTTGTGCCACCCTATAACAGTGCCAGCATGCACATTTTTTCATTCTTCGAAGTTTTTATAATGATGTCTTGCACAACTTTTTTGTTAACTGTGTAATTGGATTGCATGTCAAAATAAATAGGTGTCTTGTCTGCATTACCCATTTGGCTCAGAAGGTAATTGTGAATTTTCCGCAATGCAATTACATGCTTCTGGAAAGCAATAAGTTCATCCTTGTAGTCAGAAGGTAAACATTGGCAAAGAGGTTCTTCGTCACAGGTAAAACCATTATGACGCATCATTCATATGCACCAACCATCATTAGCCTTGAATTCTTGCTGTGGAATGTCTAGTGATAGTACTAATTCAGCTTCAGCTTTCAATTTTATTATTTAACGTGAAACTGGTTTTCAGTCTTTTGTTTGAGTACACAAATTTTAATTTCTTCTTCTAATTCATGAAATTGACCTTGTTTTGGTCCACTAAATGATTTTGATGTTGAGTTAGCACCTTCAAAGTCTCGGTTTTGCATGCTTTCACCTTCACACATTTGCCTCCGCCACATTATATTTCCTTCCAGCCTCACAGTTGTTAGTTTCTTTAGCATAATGCACCACCAAATCTTCATCTCATACCTTGCATTAAGTTCCCTTTTATAGAGGTGCCATTCTTCTCTATATGATCTATCGTGTCAGTCCTAAGACTTGGAGTAACTTATTTAAAAATGCTAAAAATTATAACCAGTCCTCACTTCATTTCAAAACTTAGCGGAGGTTGTACCAATCATGTGCTCTCATATTTGTTATACTCTTCAAACTGCAGGTATACTTGTCATCTGTTGCTGGAACACCAATCAAAAAGTAACAAATATGTTTAAATCGTAACAAGACAAATATAAAATGCCAGCAATCTTAGTGTAGCCACTATCAATGCCGTTACATTTCAAATTTTTACTCAGCCAATTACAAGTTCTGATGTAGGTTTGTCAACACCCCTTCCACTAGTACCCGTGAGGTGGAAAGTCATTCGTTTGCACATTGTGAACTCCAAGATTATGAATATTGTATTGTATTAATAAATTACGGGAAATGTATTATGTATAAATAATTGCATTTTTGTGGACACAGAATCGATTTCAGGGTGTTCCATGTGGAGTTTTACACTTCGTACTCAATTTTTAGATGATCACTAATTTTTTTGCTGCCATTTTGTAAAGATATCCTCATCTTCCTTTTGGGTTAATACGGTAGTTATTGACAGCATAAATGTTATTTCACAATTTAACAGCAATGAATCTAATCATTGTTTCATCAAAAACTAATGGAAGAAGGTGGTGTTTAAATTAAAAATCATCCCGGATATGCTGCTCTTTGTGTTTCCAAATTTCATAATTTAGCATTATAAAATATTACAAATACATTTGAATGGAAAACTAAATTGATAATGTGTACTTGTGTGACAAAAATAATGGGTGTATGTACTAGACTATACCGAATTCGAGTCCAACAATAGTCGTTGCAATGCCAACAATCTCATAATGAGTGATAACAAGATGGAAAAGTATACTCCATAAATGGAATACACAGAGATTTCAGGCATTCTTAATGGGAAATACGTATGAAACGGTATCAAAAGATTGGGTGATTCTTGAATTTTTATTTCTGAAACTATAAGTCTAAATTATATGGTCTCGGGGACTATATTGTACTAAATGTTGTTCTCTATCCGAATATTTTTTTAAATCTATACCTCACAGATCATATAAGAGCAAGGGAGAGAAATATATGGATTTTGTTTGCTGAGAGAACTGTCTTCACGATCGATGTAAACAAAATATGCGATGTTTTGCTTGGGATTTTCTTGAATTTTTATCACCGAAGCCATAACTCATAATTACGTGGTCTCACAGACTATCTTGTTGTAAATGTTCTCCTCTATCAGAATAAATTTTTTAAACTATAACTCACATATCATATAGGGGAAAGTAGTCAATTATGGAATACCATTTTCTTTTTGAGTGATATATTTTTATTTATTACAATGAAAATACTTAGGAATATTTGAATGTACTTCAAATCTATTGCTCCTAACATTACAATTTTTAAAAATAGCAAATAAAGTCACTAGAATAAATAAAAAAATGCTAAATAATAAAATGGTTTTGAATGTGTTCAAAAAGGGGTCCCTAATATGGAATACCCTTAAGATATATTTGCAATTAATTATTTACTTGCAAAAGTCACAAACGTAGATGTCCTTCTCAGCCCCACTGCATGCCTCATGGCACCACCCTTGACAAACAACACATTGCATCCACTTTTAACCTTTTATGTCTTCCGAAAACTTTTCGTTATAAACAAACACTGTACATCTTTGTTGCTTAGTGGTATCGGATCCTCCAAGTCAAATTCTTCCGAAGATATATCATTTCTCACACTCATTCCTGATTCGGATGTTTCTTCTTCATCTTCTTGTATTTTTCTTAGATTTTGGTTACAAGATGATTGAGAATCATTGAAGAGACATTTTTTGACTGGTCTGGTGCCTTTGCCTCTGCTTTTCTTTGGCTGAAACATCATGGAAGCTGGTCTCTCTTCCAACAATGCTTTGTAGGGCAATGCCATTATCAAAGCAGCCTTTCCAGGTGCCCTTCGTCATTATGGCCATTTATTCCTCACAATAGAAGGAATGGGAGAAATGGATTAGCGGGACATGGCGCAATGCAATCTGATATCTAGCATTGCGCCTCAGCTGCTATGAAATTGCTCTCCTCGAAGACATTTCTGTTGGGAAGGTAGATTCCTGCAACTTCAAACACCTTCACAGTAATCACACGTTTGTATGTACTTTAAGATAGGCTCTCCCAAAAAGTTTTGCAATTTCAAACTGAGTAGTTGGCTTCCCTGTATGTCTAATATGAGGTCTGATCTCCTCACCATAGTAGGCCTTTAACCCTTTCGCTGCTATGGACTTTTAGCTTCTGCATCAGCCGTGTGCGCCGAGTTCAGTGACCTTGAAGCACGCCTGTGCTGAATACTTTCTCTAGGAGCTCTGCATCTACATTCTTTCGTTCGTCTTTTAGTCTCTTTATATTTTAAAAGTTATTTTGTCAATCATTTACATTCATATTGATTATTAACCATCTCGAAAAAATATTTTCATCTTTTTTGAGCAGCGAACAGAAAAGCTTGAAACACATATATGTGTCGTTAGCAATCAAGGCACCGCTCTGCCCGCCCGCATATATGCATCGATAGCAGCGAAAGGGTTAAAGGGCTTATTAATGTCTTATCGAGTGGTTCCATTTTTTGTTAAGTGGGGAGGCAAACAAAATGCTTATGTGGATTCTTCGTGCTAATTCAACCACATCAAGGTTAAAATTATGGGAGAAATGTCCATCAAGGATTAGCTGCACTGGGTCTTCCTCACTTTTTTGATGAAAAATTCTGCCCATTTTGTAAAGAGATGTCTGAATCCATCCCAAGGGATGACAGGCAGAAATTGTTCCTGGCGGAGCAACTTTCAGATGCAAATTGTTCATATTTTTCCAAGGGAAAATTATCATTGGTGGAACAAAGGTGCCCCCAGTACTCATGCAAGAAACAACAGTCACTAACGACCCCCATTCGGCCGAAGTTAAGGTACCAACTTGTGTCTTGCCTTTTAATGCAATCACTTGCGACACTTTTGACTGCATGATGGATAGATCCATCTCATCTACATACCGTCTGCAGGATATTTGTGCTTATCGAACTCTCATTCCAATAGATCAAAACAGTTGGATACACCTTCCTTATTAAATCCTTTTGCTCTCGCAAGACTTGAAAAGACATTCCCATTGGCTTTCTTAGCGAGATTTTGTCCTTATCTTGGAATAGAAAGTTTTAACCATTTTGTGCCTGCTGTTTCTTTTTCAGTAATTTTCATTTGGTATAAAACAATGTCCCATTATCATTTTTCCTTTTACAAATGACAATTGGGTATTATTTCACAACAAATACAAATTATTGAAACCAATTTCATGCTGAAATTCGAGTAGTTAATGTAAATAATTACTGATATTTCTTCAAAATGAGTCTAAATATGGAGTACTATTCCATATTAGGAACCCAAAATGGTCCATATTTGGAACTTCGCCATGTTGGATTTCGAAGACGTGTATTAACAAAACTAATGAAGTATGCACAATTTCTTTACTAACAGCTTAAAGAACACTTCAAATGCTTAATGTAAATGCCAAGATTGAAAAAGGATTCAATAAGTAAACCTACAAAATAAAGCAATGAATACATACCTTTCAAAATCTTTGAAATGCACTGAATGAACTTCAATAAGCAACAAAAAACACTCAATGGCGTCATCCAACCAACTGATCTCAGTACTAGAATGACTTGGCAGACCCTTTCCTTCAGTAAAGTTGGTGCTGCCACATACCAGACTTGAAATATTATGGTATTTCACATTAGGAGACTATTCCATATTTGGCTACTTTCCCCTAAAGGCATGGGATAGAAAAACATGGATTTTAATTGTTTGCCAAGAGAATCATCTTAGAGATCAATGTAAACAAAATATGAGATGTTTTGCTTAGGATTTTCTAGAATTTCTATCTCCGAAACTATAACTCGTAATTATGTGGTCTCCTGGACTTTCTTGTAGTAAATGTTACTCTTTATCCAAATAATATTTTAAATCTATACCTTACAAATCATATGAGCTAGGGAGGGAAAAGTTTGGTATTTCATTGTTGCTTGATGGATGCCATTTAATGAGATGCGAGTATATTTTTATTAAAGTAATTATGTAAAGTGGAAGTTCTAATTGATGGATTCAGTTAAAATCACAATTGGGCGATAAATTTTAGAAAACGATCACTCATACTTAATTAAAATCCATCTAGCAGTTTAAGAGATGAAAGTTACGACAGACAGACCAGACATGCCCATAAGACATCCTGCTATTACCTCTTCGCTGGCAAAGGATTCCTAAAAACTGCAAAAACATCAGTATTTACATGAAATTGGAAGAAATACAATCGATAAGCAAAATTCTACGATAAAAATTAGAATCTCCATTCCTTTCCTCAGAAAATAGTACAAATTCTACTCCGATATTTCAATATAAAGATATTTTAATGTGCAAGAGAAAATTACCCTGCATGATGGATTTCAGATTTCCCATGTAGGTAAATCAAATAGAAAGGATAGTTTCTAGAATCAAACCTAGGATTTTAAAGCTTCACAACAAAAACTATACTTGGGAGCTCGGCCCCAGTAGCAAGAGATTTCCACCAAGTGTCATGAAAATCGGTCTATTGGTTCAAAAGTTAATAGGGGGAACAGATAGACACATCAATGAAACTTTAAGTCTATTTCCATTCTGAAAAGTAGGCTAAAAATTTCAATGAATGACAAAGTACAGCCAAGTAGGAGAATTAATCCACCCACTTTCATGAAGAGTCCCAAGCCAGCTGCAAGATACCATTCCAGTTTTCAATCTCCATCGCACTGTTATGTAAAGATTCATTACTTTTGTAATGGAAAGGATAGGATTGGGGATGGGTGGTTATTTCACAACCTGAAGGAAAAAGGTTAAAACTAGGGATAAGACGATCGGTTCTTCAGTTCTGCTGGTTTGCTCAAGAACCGAAATAACTGAAACCAACTGTTTATAATCTGGTTCTTCAGTTCCAATCCTTTTTTAATAAAAAACAAGAGTGGAAAGATGCACATAATGCATGCAAGGCAGTGGTGTTCTTTACAATTTATACAATCATGTCAAAAAAGATAAATATTAATGGCTTAGTGTAATGTCTAAGAAGTGAAGTGCCATAGTGATACCATGGAAATGTTGAATTTTGATTCACCGACTAATTTCCTAATCAACTGTACTTAATAAAACAATCGACAATTATTTAAAACTTACCTCACTGGAATAATAATAATCTAATCTTTATGTTCACGTTCGTTCCTTCGTCGTAAATTACACATTTCTTTTCACTTGCAGATACTGTATAAACATTTTTTTAAATGGACATATTTACGTGCATTTCTTCGTCATAGATTATTCTTTTTTTTACTTATTGTAAAGAATGCCTAAAAATTATTGCGACTTGGAAGCAGACGCTAACCAAAAGCCAACCGCCTCACTCCACCATATTTTTCTGCGATGGTATTCGATTTTTTAATACATATATTGATGATGGAAGTTGTGCATTTACTATGACGTAAAATGTATTTTTATGCTGGATGTGTTATCAGTTTCAAACAGGATAAGTAAGTCTGAATTTCCTTTATTTCAAGAGGTAAAAGAGCATGTACAAAAATCATGACGACGAATCAGTTCAATGAACGATAGTTCCGCAAAAATATCTATCAAAAAATTGACTAATGGGTTCCGAACGTCCGGTATTCAACATTTGGTTTGCGGCTGCATGGTTTTATAATATAAAAATTCAAGCAATATCTTGAGTCAAATCCATCAATATGAAGTGTTACAATAACTTATTAACAGAAATAGTTTTATTTTGCTGTGTAAAAATTTTGAATGGATACCCCGAGGATAATTTTTAAATTTAACCAATTTATTGTGAACCTTAACAATAAAACCATGTCAGACATTTGGAACAACTTCAAAATTGATAGGACAAAGACATCAGCTGCATTGTCGTTGAAGGAAAAATTTCAATTGGCGATAAAGAAAACAACTGATGTAGCCTATGAAGATCTAACTCAAAAATTAAAAAAAAAAAACGAAAGACCTAACTCCATGTCGTGAGAAAGGAAATGACATATTTTCAAGAAGAAAAATTAAGAGGAAAATATTTTTAAATGGCTTTCAATTTCTAATGACTGTTTGACAAACGAGTGTCGAATCAGGAGCATTTTGTATGGCAGGGTTGATATGCACAAAAATCAGGTCACAGTTAGGAAACCAAAGTTGTGCTTTCATCCAAGTACTTATCTTTAGTTTATAATCGAAGGTTTATTTATGAAATTTGCTTAAATTTAGTTTATTTCATGTTTATTTAAACAAAGGTGTATTTATGATTTTTGTTTAAAGTTTATATTGTGCTTCCCTTCAAGTAGGTATGCACTTATCTTCAGTTTATTTTTTCATTTTTATTTAATCCAAGGTTTATTTACGATTTTGCTTTAAGTTTATGTTGTTTTTTCTTTAAAGTACTTATGATGAAATATATTTTTTAAATTTATTTATCATTTTATCTTAAAATTTATCATTTTTTGAAAATGTCAAAAGTTACCGATAAATTACTGGTAAGCCCGTATTTATGAAAACATTTACCGAATTACCAGTAATTGAAAAAGTTGGTAAATTTGCAATCCCTAATTGTAATTCATGGAATGAGAAAATAATAACACTTGCAAGAATGACACAAAGATTGCAAAAGACAAATGTAAAGTATCTTTAGAAGATACATGAAATTATGCTGAGTGACATTTGTGATAGCAATGAAAAATTAAAAATAATTTTAATGAAAAATGATTAATAAATACATGGTTTTTATAATTTTAAAGATAAAATTATGAAATAAAATGCATTTCTCTCTTTTCTTAGAGTCAATAAAGAATTCACATTAGTCTGACAGCTGAAATAATTTAAACAGTAGAGGACATGATTAAGAAAGCATAAAATGTAATTAAACTAACAATATGAGGAAATCCCTAGCTGTTAGTCTAAAATCCTTTTTATATATAAGGTGACAAACAATCATATCTCAATTTTCAGGACATCATACATAAAATTTTGGGATGCCAAACCTCAATTTTTAATACCGTATTTACCTGAATCCAAGGCAACCCCAAATCTAAGATGACCTTTTTAGCAGACTGTCAAAAGATAAAAAAAATTTAGACCTAATTTCCCACAATGTATTTGGTGTATATTTTGAACACACGCATTCACTATAGTTATACTAATTTGTTCATTAATTGAAATGGTTTGTTACAAATTATTGTTTGAGAAAAAAACAATTTTATAAATGTATTTTTTTAAATTAATAGTCAATTGAAATCCAGATCGCAAGTTTGAAATGAAAAATTTTAGAAGATACAATTATTTTTTCTTGTTTCATTTGTTTAAAAAAACATCAATTAAATGCATAACCACACTTCCTACAGTTCCATGACAACTCGTCACGATTAGTTCATTCCGCATCAATTCGTCGCACGAAAAATTTGTCATGCATCAATACATTGCATGACAAAGTAATCATGCATCAATTCATCGCTCCTTGCCCCCCTCTGCTGTACACCAGTCATGGTGTCTCGCCTTCCAATTTATCTCGCGACAAACATGTCTCGTGATGAATTTTTCGAGGAATAAATTGACCCACGATGAGTTTTTCATGCGATGTATTAACGAGCAATGTGTTTGTCGCATGATGAATTGATGCTCGATGAGTTGACCATGATGTATTGACGGTATACCACTTGCAGGGTTGACTCTTGTTAAAACCATAGGAAGATGGCATCTGATGGAGAGAATAGAATTAAGGTCACTATAAGAGTTAAAGGTTTAAATAGTAAAGAAAGAGAAAGAAACAAAATGTTACAACGGAAACTATCCGAAAAAAAAACTTCAGCAGGTCGATCAACGAACAGGCAACAAAATTGGCCAAGTATATACATTCGGTAAAACTTATACAATGATGGTTGAAAAAAATGAAGATGGAATCATTCCGTTGTCCATCAAACATTTTTATGACTTTCGAAAAGATACCTATTAGAGAATTCTTGATAAGAGTTGCTTATATGGAAATCTACAATGAAGAAATCCAGGATCTATTGGAGATTAAAAATAACAAACTAAAGATCCATGAGGATGCATCTGAACTAGCATATGTTTCCTTGAAAGAAGAAGTTACACCAGAAAAAGTAATAGCAGTAATGAAGAAGGGAGAAAAAATGAGATTTGGTATCACAGATATTAATGAAAGAAGTTCTCGGGCACATAATATTTTTAGAATTGTGATTGAGAGCCAAAAGCAGCGAGGAAGTGAAAGTGCTGAAAAATTGGTTAGGGATGATGCAGTGCAAGTCTCAATGTTGAATTTGGTTGATTTGGCTGGTTCGGAGAGAGTTATGCACACAAGAGCAACAGGTGATAGATTCAAAGAAGGGTGTGCTAAAAATAAGTCCTTATTCTATTTGGGGAATGTCATTTCTCAACTAAGTAATGGCTCAGGACAATATGTAAATTTCAGAGATAGTAAGCTAACCACAATTTTGCAGTCATCTTTGTGTGGCAATGCCCATACAGCTATAATATGCACTATAACTCCTGTCAGTGTTGAGGAAACCACCTCCACTTTAAGTTTTGCATCTCGTGCAATGTGTCAAAAATGAGCCTCATGTTAATGAAATTGTATATAATGGATGTCTTATGAGAGGACATGCTGCTTACATCAAGAAATTTGAACTGGAATTGGAGAAAGCTAGACAAGAAAATGAATGTTCTAACATTAAGAAGTAACTGGAGCAAAAAGAAAAGCTCATATCTCAGCTCAAGGATTGGACCCAAAGAGATGAAAGGCTGGTCTCAAGTCCTCAAATGGCTTCTAGATCAAACCGAAGAAAGACATGGGCAGCTTCTGATCCAGAGTATTCAATCAGAAGAAAACAATACCCCTTTGGTGAAAGTTCCCTATTCACTTTACCAGAGGAACTAGAAGAAAATGATTTTTCTATGGAAACAGACTTCCCTAGTATGGGAAATGTCTTTTTCAAGGATGAAGAAAAAATGGTCCCTGGGTGCAGTAACATTACTCTTCAGAGAGGCAGCACCTGGCTTGGGAGTTCCAAAAGATGATGACAATCAATAATACCACAATTCCAGGAACAGTGCGACCAATCCAAATGGGGTCCTGAAGGAAGCATTAAAAAGATGAGAGTGGAGCATGAACTAAGTGAAAGTTTACAAACTGAAGAGGTTGAACTGAGTAGGAAAAGATTAGAGGAAGCCATATTGAGACTAAAGGGAACTAATATTGATGTTCAGTCATACTCTCTTTTGGAGCTTGTTAATTAACTTGCAAGTCTAGCTGAAAAAAGAAAACCTGCTGATATTAAATCAAGTGACCTACATATGGAAGAGAATGAAAAGATCTCTACCTTAGAAGCAATGCTACAGAAGATAAAATGTGAGCTTGACACCCTTTCCGCTGAAAATAAGTATCTTTTAAAAATTTAAAACAGCCCTCGATGAAATTTGGAATAAAACCTCATCTTGGATTCAGGTAAATACAGTATGTTCTAGCAAATGTCAATCATTTCAAAAGAACTGAACATTCAACCAAGGAGAAATTCTTCTTAATTCACTCAATATGCCACCATTTAGCCACAGAAATTTGTTACTCTGATAAACACAAGCTACAATTGTTTTTAAAAGAGAATTGGCATCAACACGCAATCACATCCCTAATAGAATACAAGCATTTTTAGGTAATTCTGTCATGTTGCACTGTTGTTGTCTCCATAAGGTTATGGACATCACATTAGATTTAGATGTGGGACAGCATTACATGTTTACCTAAGTAATATATGGCATAGAATGCTATTTCTCGAATTGTGTACATTAAAGTGTAATCATGTAATATTTAGATGCACACTGTGTAGTTATTAGCATAAATTGTAATGAAAGAAATAATTTATATATTTGTATCGTAATTTATAAAATGCTTTTACATGCCACTTGTTTTACAATGAGAACAGAAACTTTTCATCACCTTATCTCTTTCCAGGGTTTCGAAGTATTGGCTGAAGTAATCCGAGAAGAACAGAACCTACAACGCAAGGCTAAAACGCATGAAAAATAAGTCAAATGGATACATAAGAGCAAAATTTATTTTGGAAATATCATAAAATTCACTGGAAAATTCAAAATAGAAAATAAATTTACCATGCAAAAGCATTGAAAATCTATTTGATAATGCTTAAATCTGCTCCCTTTTTTCTGTTCTGAAGATGAGCCTGAAATAAAAGAAAGTATGCTTATAACAAAAATATATATAGATAGAGAAATTATAGATTATTTTTAATTCAACAAATTTAGAAGTAATAAATAGCAAATACATTTGGTGAAATTACCATGAATTTTGAATACCTTTAATAAAATCACAAACTTTGTTGTAAATTGCAAGATTCTGTGAGGATTTTGATACAACATGCCAATAAATTAATAAATTAGCTTTAAAATTCCATTTTGTCTATTTTTGAATTAAATAAGAACAAACAAACAAATTTGATTATTAATCCTCTCATTAGCAGTTTATTATATGTATACGACATGGACAGAGCAAGTTATGAAAGGTTCACTAAGTTTGCTCGAGAAAGCATTTGTATATTCTAACATAAAATTATGGACGTGCTCTTGAAAGAGTTGATCTTATTTGACATAACTAGGAAGATTTTTAAAATGTCACTTCCCGAGTTCATAATTCCTGTATATTTGAATGACAGAAATTTGCAAACCTTTATTATTGTTGCATATTCCGGACGCTGAAGAAGTTTGTATGCTGTTGTTAGGAGGTGCAATGCTGATGAATGGAAAACTTCTTCGCCATAAGAAAACAGATCTAGACCTAATTCAAGGCTTGCGCCAAAATCACACTCATCATTTGCAATGTTGGCTGCTGTTATGATTGGCTGCAACTTGGAAAAATTGTCAGTTCTCTCAGCTTCAGTTTTACTTTCAACTATGGCAGCTAAAGTTCTTTTGATAACACCTGAAAGATTAAGTTATTTTTACATTAGAAAATCGGAAAAAATAATACACCTTTATATTAATATACGCTATATTCAAATCACAAAGAATCTAAATAACATTTTTGAAATGATAAGATAGATAAATGCCTTTATGTGGGTAAGGTAAGTAAGTCCCGGCTTACATTTAAACCCATAATAAGATGTATTGCTCACATGAATTTTTGCAAATACTGCATAAATGTTCTTTCTATTGATTGTTTAAACATATAATGGTTTTATAAACAAAATGCTACCTCATAATTCCTATCATACATGAAATTACTTCAGAATCGATTTTATTTTCTTCAAAATATAGCTTTGAAAAGAGCTCAGTACGCTACTTGAAAATAACATATAATTGACTATGCCAGCAAATAGTTTGTTTGGCCCGTGAAGCTATAATGAAAATGCAAGCCATAAAATTCAACACAAAAATTCATACATTTTTTGAAAATATTGATGATAAAGCATTTCGTTTTGAGATCTTAACCATAAACATGTTATTTAGAATTAATTTTCACTTATGTGGTACCTCAATCTATAGGTAACTTCCAATTTAAACTCTAATACGGCCTGCCGAAGAATAAGCAACTTCTAATGTGGCCCACCGATGCGGTCTGCCATGTAAAAAGGTTGGGCACCACTGGACTATGCAATAACAAGATTCCTTAATTTAGTTAATAAAATCTTTCATAATGCAATGATTTTCCTAGACATACGAATTTGTTTGTCTCACCTACATAGTGGCGGACAATATTTCTTGTTCTTGCCTTATTTTGCATGATGCAGCAAAATATAAAATAAAACATTCATGGGTACAGCTCAAGAGGAATTGTTAAGAGTAAAAACTTGCCTTATAAAGGCATAGTAAATGAAGCCCACAAAAACCCTAACTGATTCCACATAAATAAATACAAACCCCATATGAGGAATCAATATCTCTTTGAAAGTAAATTCAACAATTCTCTAATGATTTTAACAACAGGTTTACCCATAAGGAATTTTCAGCTCCTTCAACTAGGAATTTTTTCTCATATCATTCACATTTTTCGAGAGCAATATAAAATAATATTTTCAGGCAACAACATGCTGAATTTCTTCATGTTGAAATGATTCCAAGTATTTATGCAGTGTTGGATAGCTAAACATACCGTAAATACCTGCATATATGACGCAGGTTGGTTTTTGGGGCTCCAATTCTAGAAATATTTAATATACCCACGTATAGGATGCATATATATTCTAGCCAAGGATCTGTATTGCAATTATTTTATCTTTTAATGGTGAAACTGATGAATGAATTACTGAATGTCTTTGTAATACAAGAAACAGAATAAAATTTATGTAATGTACAAGATTGCATCGATGTCAAAATGGTTTTATGCAAAACTAGGGATGGTGACAAACTTTGATAGCATTCCCAAAACAATTTAATCCTCCATATAGAATGCTTATTGTCACTCTACGTAAAACTTTTTTAACATGTTTTTACTAACATCCTGACTAGGAAGAGGACTGAAATTTGGCAGGAATGCATCAATCACACATTAAAGTCAATGATGAAAAAAAGCCTTGAAAAAAGATCCGAGTTCAACTCCAAGACATAATTTCTGTTTCTCATAAGATAACACCTACAATGCGATTTCTCGAGGTGCAGGCTTTCATTCTTTCGCAAATTAAAATTTAAAAAAATTGACCATCAATCTTCGGGACAGAACTGGTTTAGAGATGATGAATTAAGTTTCTTATTCTTATCATCGAATTTTGCCACCAATTCAAAATTGCTCGAATTTATTGTTAAAATTACACGTTTTGGAAAAATTGCCTTTTACCTGTTTATGGCAATGGCAACCATGTTGTTGTCAAAACTCGAGCTTCTATTGCTATCTCAATCCCAATATACATATAAAAGAGTATATTATGATTTAACTCAAGAACATTTAAATTTAGATCCTGTTACTCTAGTAACATAAAATGTAGCAAGATGACAAATTATAGCAGGATGACAACAACGCCATGAATATTAATAATTTTAAAACAAATGAAACGGATGCATATATTTTAATATTGTTTGATTTTTTTTATCGACACACTGGATCAGTGGTTCCCAAATTAGGTGCTGCAGATGATTTTTAGGGGTTCCGCCAGTAGCAGATTTGAAATAAGTCCAAAGTAGGCAATGGTCTAGGGGTGGCGAGATTATGGGGCGGCAATAAAAACTGGTTTTCATGACGGAAATATTAATATTATGCAGACTTTTGATGAATTTAACTATTATGATCCATGGACAGACGGATGAACAGACAAACCATATACACAAGCGATTATTTTATAATAATTTGGCCTAGGGGTAAGAAATTTCCAAATCCACCATTGGGTTCCACAAAAAAGTTAGGCAAATAATTAGTGCAATACTTCTTCCTCTAATAAATTGATTATGGTATAATACCAACAAATGGATGTTTACAAAGGTTGTAATCAGTAGCGGATTTGAAATAAGGCCTAAGTAGGCAATGATTTAGGGGTGGCGAGATTATGGGGCAGCAATAAAAACAGGATTTCAGGGTTGGAATAAAAAAAAATTAATATTACACAGAATTTTGATGAATTGAACTATTATGATTCTCAGATGGACGGATGGCCAGAAAAACCATATGCACGAGCGATTATTTTTTAAAAATCACCAAAAATGGGACAGGGAATTTCCAAATCCACCACTGGTTGTAACACCTGTATCTAAAAATTTAAAAACCTTGTCCTAAGGATGGAATGCCATGAAATTCGTTATATCTTTGAAAGGGTGCCACACCCACAAAGAGTTGGGGAACCGCTGCAGTAGACTAAAAAGACATATCTGGATCATATCACTGAATCGGGGCAGCCCATTATCAATTACATTAAATTACAGAGTAAAAAAGCATGCTTGACTCGTTTTTCTTAACCAGGGCTGTCATATTATCCCACAACAATATTTTAATTTTAACTCAGCAATACAATAGAAATTCAGTAAATTTTACATTTATAAAAATACAGTGAGATAACAGAGCAACATGATTCAAAATGAATCATCTTGCTCTATCAGAACTTCTACCATAGTGAAAATAACATTAAATTCTGGGTCTCTGGAAAAAATACACCTAATTGATGCTATGCATCTTGTGTCCATAACTCACACTTGTTTTAAATGATGCACTCTTCAATTTGAAATATGATTCTTGTACCAGCTAATTGCCCTGTTATTTTGATGAAGGTTTACTATAATCCTGCTGACAGATAATATTATCATGTCGTTTGAATCAACACTAATCCTCAACCGATCTCAATCTCTCTAACTCCAGGTAAAATAACTACAAATACATTTACTATATGCTCAGGCAGATCTACAAATGAACTAATAGGGCTTCAGCTCTGGGCCCCTGGATCCACATAAAAAGTAAAAATAACCAAAAAATGTTTTTAAAAATTAAAAAATAGTAATTAATTAAAAACCCTATTTTTCAATAAAATTTACACCCTATGAGTAGTTTAAGCTATATAACCTATCATTTTAGGCATCACTTTGTAGAATCAATTGGTTATTACATTATGAAAACTCACTAGTCAGCTGATGATTCCCTAAGGCAGTGAAGCCAGTTGTGATAATTTAATAAACTAGTGTCTCTATAAACTTATATTAAACAAAAGTAGTTCAATTTAGTATATGAGTTGTCGATGCCTGCAAACTGCAAGCACTTTAAAAAAATCACCATACACCAAGATCTAAAATCGTAAATAAACCAACGCAAATTTATTACTTTTGTTTATACTATATAAAAATTACTATTTTTACAGGAATGAACAAATGTATTAAATGTAAGGATTAACGGAATATTAAAAAAAAAAACAAAAATAAACTTGAAAACATTTTATTAAAATATAAAATTACTGTAAAAACCTGTGTATAGGACACAGGCAGGTTTTTGGCATCAAATTCTGTGAATTTTTTATGTTCCTGTATATAGGACACAGGAATGATTTTTCTTAAAATTCTAGGAATAGGTATTCAATAAATCGTCATGAAAGATTCATATTCATGAAGATTTCTGTTGAATTTACTTGTTACTCATTGTCAGTATGAGCTGACAATTTACCAAAGTATTAGTAAAACGAGCTTTAAAAATTGTACGTCCTTCCTATTTCAATATGCATGATAACACCGATTTGAAACTACATAATAAAGTATAAAACACTTTGGAAAGCAATATTGAAGAGAAAATGTAGCAAATTTTCATGACTCCTACCGATTCAAATAAAAATTTCAGTAAAAATGTCTCCAATCGCCTGTGAAACTTGCAGTGAAAATCAAATATCTTGAGACTTTAGAACAGTGCGGTATCACGATGGTGACTATATTTCAAGAATTAGGCACGGGTTGGGATATATGAGGGGAGAAAAGACGAACTAACACTTCAGGAAACAGCATCACTAAGGCATCATATATTCCACAACTATGTCACTGTATGAAGTGTATGGAGAAGGTAAAGATGAACGTAACTACACCAAATGTATGTATACTTTGAAATACTTAAGAAGGTATTGGAAAGGTGCTTCCTGAAATCCTGCCTACGATCGAGTTATAAACAATGTTGCAAATTACCGTCATAAAAATTATGACACCTTAGCATTCTAGGGTTAAGACAATACCCTATGGACTAAAATCATGGAAAAATTAGGTTATTTTGCGCTATGATAATGGCATCAACATCAATGCCCTTAGCACGTATTTGGATAAAAAAATCATGAAATAAGTATGATGCCATAATATTTAATAATTCAAAAGAGTCAAAATTTCTCGAAAAACTATGAAACACAACATTAAAATACTTTTCACGTGTTACTAAATTTTGTCTGCTAGTACAATGACGTCATCATAAGTTTACATCCTATTTTAAAATCAATGGCATAATAATATAGTCCTAGAAATAAATGGAGTATTTTATGTGTTACAATTAAGACGTCACCATATGTTTACCTAGTTGGTTGACATTAACAACATCATGTAATATAGTCCACTAATTCTCATTAAAAGCATTAAATCAATGCTCTTTAAGTATGGACAGTCAATTCCCATTGAAAGGCATTGGAATCATTGCTATGGTAGTTAATATTTTTCATTGTTGAAAACCAAAAAACTTCATAATTTTATGATTAACTCAAATTATTACGCAAATTCAGCATGGATTTGAATTTTGTCTTCAAGAAAAATATACTTCATTCTTTCATCCACAGTACAATGCATGGACCGACTTTGTATCTTAATGGTAAATAATTTATAATCTTATAATATATTATTATTATATAATTTTATATAGCCTTTCACCATTTTCAATGCTTTTCTTAGGAGGGTTTGATATTGGGATCAAAAATACCCCTTAAATACAACTGTTTCTGAAATTTTGGATTTTCCCCAGAGGTTGTACCCAATGACCTATCTTCATGCCAAATTTCATCTCTGTGGCACATATAGAAGTACCTTAGGTTTTATATCATATATCCTATATATGTAAGAAGCAGCTATTTATAATGATGTTAAGGACTCCCAAATAACTTTAGCCCTGAGTCCTCAAATTCACCATAAACCATTGACTGTATGCATAATTAGAAAATTATACGAATATAAACATTTCATTCAAGAAAGATTTGAAGCTTTCCCGGCGAATTGAATTCAACATTTCAGGCCTAATGATAGCTCTCTTGCATGAAGACTAAATAGACCACAAAAAATATTGTTAGCAAATTAATGCTTCAAGCTGATAAAAAATCTGAATGATACGAATTCCAACATACTAAAAACAATTGCTAATTATAAAGCAGATGTTAAAAAGTCAAACATAGAAGATACCAAAATTTAGATGATTTATTAATTAATAATATTAAATTTCAGAAAATGTTTATAAATAGCAATGGTATTTGAATCCCAATTCTAATATAACAAATACTAGCATAATTACAAGTCAAATACAACTATGTGCAGACTAAGTATTAAAATTAAGGTACTTCCCATTCTTCCTCCTATTATCCCTCTCCCCCTCCTATTCTTCTCCCTCTCTTCTTCCCATCCTCCCTCTTCTTCCCTCCCTTTCTCCCATTCTCCATCACTCTCTCCTTCTCACTCTTCCCTCAAAAGTGTAGCTATCTCTCTCAGCATGATATAGGTAGATGCAAATCTTACATACGAAATGAATATTTATTTGTTGAATATTACACTAAACTTTTATATGGCAAAAATTATTTTAACTCTCTGTAACATACTATAATGTGAATTATATATTTTTTTTATTTTTCAGTCTATATTCAAAATCAAAATTTATAAATTTTTTCTGTTCTGTTTTTCATTAAAAATTAAAAACTTACCCAGCTTTCACCGAAAATGTACTCAAAACCTTTTTCAAAATTCAGCAATCTCTATATCTGGCTTGGGAACCCTCATTAACACAATATCATTGAACAATACAATATTTATTTGTTCATTACCTTTGTATTGTTAATGTAACCAATTCTTTAAACTTCAAAATAGTGTCGAAATTTCGTGAATTTGTGAACAGATGCGATGCCTAATTATAATCTCAGTTAATCATAAGAAATTGCACAAATCTGGCAACAATGTAAATCACCTTAACAACGAAAGGTTTTCACAAAAATAAGTCAGATTTCCCATTAAAAACTAATTTGTGGACTGACTTGATGCATATTCAAAAATCAATGGGAAGAAAATGAAATTTCGTTCTTTAAGGTGTTTATTGTTTCATGCATTGAATTCCTATGATGATATTAAGTAATTTTAATATACAAATTATTAACGTGCTACACTCATCTCAGTATTAATCAAATAGAGAAAATAATGCTTTTGTTATCAAACCCATGACTTCAATGGGCACAGTGAGCAGCTTAATATTTAAAAGTAGTGCTGCCATGTAATAACTGAGAGTTTGATCGAAAAAGAATGGAAACTTTTCGAGTTATAAGCTATTTTGTTATTCTTAGTTGATCGACCTGACAGTATGACCGGATTTCTTAGCTCATTATTTAAATATATTTTGAGATCCCTTTGAAAAAGATAAATAAATATGCCTTATAAAGCAATTCAAATTATCATAGTTCAAAGAATTAATAGCAGTTATATAAACTTACTGTCAGTTTCTATGAGTTCTCTGTATCCAACATCAGTCTTCTTATCAAGTGGTACAACAATTCCTGCTTTGTGGAATGTATTGGCAACTACTTTCTTGGAACGGGCAATCATTCCTGGTGTTTTAGTATCAAGATTTATGCCTTCTTTGTTTGCCCAATCCTTTAGTGCATTTTGTAACTTTGGTACTTTCATTTTGAGGAATGGATCTCCAGACTTTAAAATGTTATTCATATAAGCACTGCAAAACCAGCACAATTTTAAGATATATTAGCAAATACCAACAATCTAACATCAATCCTAATCATGAACAAGCACTTAAAAAATACTTGTACATATCAGGTATCTCCAATAGCCACAACAAGGTTATAAAAAACCAGTTCTACTGGAAATACCTGATTTAAGTATTTTTAAGTGCTTTTTATTGAATTTTTCCAGACATAAGATAAGCTTGATAATTCCCTGTTGAATTAAACCCATTAATTGATGAAAATATATAGGCAGTTAAAATATTAAAAAATGTTATTTTAGAGAAAATGTACAATCAATCAGACCACAGTAAATACATGGATTCATAATGGGATAACAGATGATCTACTTATAGAGGAAAACTAATCCAATACTATGCATGTTCATTGGATTGAATATTTTCTGTTACAAACAAGATCACCAAGCGCAAATTGACAATAAGTACCCTCCACCCTTTTATACACTACTTAGCTCAATAACAATATAGAGGAAATTTTTTAATGACTAACAGCAACAACCTCATATTTATCAAATGATTAAATAAAATTTATTTGGTTTTAATAACTTAACTCTTTCTGAATCAATTTGTCCTATTTAATGTTAAAATTATAAATAAATATTAACTATTGCTGGAATGTTACTTTAAATATTTTATTTAATTAATATTAAAATAAATGAGTTGATGCTCATTTCTTCCACATCTTAAAAATATGCAGATTTTACCACTTGACAAGAGATACATTTATACAATTAGAAAATTCAAAATGCTACTATGAATTTATATTCCAATTAACTTGACAGTTTCATGTTTTCATATCATATTAATATTGTAGCCATGAGATTTTATTTGGTCCTGATTCATGCTTATTTACTAGCCAATATGTATGACTTACACATGACACATTACATAGCATGTATGAAAATTAAAGGATATTAAGTTAAAAATTTAACTGGATGTAAATTTGCCAGAAAAATGCAATACTGTTTAGCTAAAGTGCCCAATATGTAATTGAAAATGCCCAATTTTAGGATAAAATATATTATAAACACATGGACAAATTATAAGGTTAGGCAGCAGGAGATATGTTAAAATAAATATATACATCTATATAAATCACTCACACATTTATAAAAAGATTATCTTAATCATAGAAGCTAATTTTTCTTATTTGTGTATATTAACATCATAATGAAGTTCAGTCTTCATGTGTGTTTAATTTTCCAAAAAAATTTATTATTGGAAATACAAAATACTTGTGTTGCTTTACCGCCTACTAACCATATAAAGGAAAGTTGCATACATATGACCCTAAATGATATTTTTATGTGAAAATAATTTTGGAGTGATAAAGTAATGATTAGTATATGTCCTCACTTGACAGCTCCAAAAAGGTTTCCTGCCAATGGTATCAATGTGCAATTAATGGCAGCAGAGTTGGAGGCGACAAATACTGGCACTTCCTTAGGGTCATCTCTGTAATATCCCATATGATACTGTTTCTTATCGTCACCTTTGATTACAGTCTGTAAATATTTTTTTAAGATAAATCATTTTAAAAGTAAAATAAAGGTCCATAAAGCAGCAGTAAGTCCAAAATATCTTACCTGGAATTCTGGTGGATCAAAATAATATCTCCAGTGCCTATGATATAGTGAGCTATCTCGAGTTTTGACTTTACTCAGTTCACCGGAAAGTACATCAAAGGGTCCCACCAAAATGAGGCCAAGAGATGCAAGCGCTCCTGAAAACGATCATATCAAAATTAGGAATCATGTTTTTCTAAAATGTGATCAATTTTCTTCGATGTTACACTTACTTATTGGATTGCTTTTAGACAAACTTTCACAAAATTCCCAAAATTTATAGAAGTCCTCAGGCATTTCTACAAGAAACTTTTGTTTAATACTTTCTTTTGGATTATCTGGGGATGCCGGTAAAATATCATCGGTCTCACTTTCATCTGAAGCAATTTTGGAGACTGCCATGTCGGTTGAACTACTTTGAATTTCACTTGATTCTTCATCAGCCGAACATTCTAATTTCTGTTTCTTTTCAATGGGTGGTTTGATATCATCACTACCATTTATTGAATCTTTCAAATTATGTTCCTTTTCAGAGCGTTTCTCACAGTCCCGTTCCTGAAATAATAATATATTATCAGACGCCCCAAGCTCCAAATACTTGAAACATTTCAAAACAATTTGAAATATACCAACCTCTGAAGATCTTTTAGATGGGTGCTTGTATTTTTCGTGATGTGCTTCATTCTTCTGATAACATTTTCTACCATATTTGCACGGCATTCGTGGGTCATCATGATAAGATAACTTCGTTTTCACCTCATCAGTTGCTTTGCCCGCCATTTTGCCTGTTTCTCATGCTAGCGGAATATTGGTAGTCATGTTTTTCAACAGTGCTATTGTCCGCCGTGTCGCAGTCATCGTTGTTCTTGGAACTTACGTCGAACATCTTCGAACGGTGTCGGATAGTAGTTCGTCAACCTTAAACTTAATCCGAAAGGAAAAACTTGTACAGTTTTGGATGTTTCGCAATAAACGTTTTTTTACATGAGGTGACGAATTGTCATTTTGCAAGTGTAGTTGCAGTATAATATTTCGGTTTGTTCTTAATATCATAAAACACGGAGTAGTACGTATACTACTCTGTGACATAAGGATTCTAGATCGTTCATTTCATCAAAAGATCGCATCAAAATGGGTGATGAGCTACCGTCTGAATATGATATTATTGTGGTTGGTACTGGTGAGTAAAGAAGAAAACTTTTCTCGAACATAATGTCAAAATTACGTATCGTCTGTCACCGTGGCGTGCTAACCATATATGGATTCGACTGGTGTGTCACCCAAGTTTCGGCTATAAGAATTTATGCCTTTTGTAAGATGAATAAGTTATTTAATAAGTGCAAAAGAGGAAGGGCTGGCTATCTTTGTGCTATGCTGTCATTGCGAATGTCCCACCATTGGTCCCACCCACCCAGTGGTTAGCACGTCATTATCCTTCAAAATGTTTTGCCACTTATTATATTTTGAATGATGAATTAGGTATGACCGAGTCCATCGTTGCTGCTGCTGCAAGCCGAATTGGAAAGCGAGTCCTTCATCTTGACAGGTAGGTGCCATTATTGATAGAATTGTTAAACGTCAGCATTGAAGGATTAATTTTGTTTTTTATGTAGCATATTTGTAACATTGCTTTCCTTATCTTATTCATCGTCGCTACTGTACAGTAATGAATATTATGGAGGATTATGGGCCTCGTTCAATTTCGAAGGACTTCAAAATTGGATAGAGGAATGCCGTCAGCTTAGTGGTGCAACTTGCGATGTACCGACAGAGCAATTCGCAAGCTTACTAAAAGAAGGCGAAAGCTTAATAAAAGCAAATAACCAACTATCTTCAGTATTTAATGTAGAAGAAAAATGGTACATTGTCAAGTAAGTGAAACAGTTAAATCTTAAGTGACGCATTTTTATTACGGGTGAATGTTTTAACATTTCATGAAATATGCATCTCATTGTAGCGATTCCACCGAGCTCAGTGAACAAGATACGAAAAACACGCAGACAGACGGAAATCACGCTAAAGAAACGACCGAAGAAACAAAAAAAGAGGGTGATGAGCAGTCAAGTGAAGAGAAACCCTCTGACGACAGTCAAAAATCTGAACAATCAGAAGAACCCAAAAAAAATGATAAAAGAATTAAATCATGGAGTCAGACCGAAGTAAAAAAGAATTATCGAAAATTCAACATTGATCTAGCTCCCAAGGTAAACTTCGTATTATGGAGATATTTTTAGAACTACGTGATGATCTATATTCAAGTTGAATCCTCTGTGCCTGAACTCGAATCAATGTGTATATATTTAAAACTTTGCGACTCCACTACTTATTTCAGTGATTTTACCGTTTATTTGCAAATGGATCTCCGTAACCGTCACTGTGAGATTGAATTGTCGGTTTTAAAAATTGAAATATCATGTACGTTGTGTAACAATGCCTGATGACTGACTCATTAATGAATAATGACATTATTATCTAATAGACTTAATTACTGTTTGGTGTGCGTAATGAGGTCATAAGAGAAGTGAAACAGTACTGTTACCACTTAGCTGGAACGGTTTTATCAGACATTCATGTAATCAGTATAACTCTCCAGTTGTTTTATCGTCAGGATGTCTTTTGGAAGAATAAAGCTATTTTTCTATTTTTGTGAACAATGTGCCATAAGTTAACTTATTTATTTACCATCAAAGCAGTAACTTGAATAAGTTGCTGTCATCTATGAACCCATCACGTGACATAATTAATGTTATAGATACCAAAAAAATTGTTTTTGTCTGCTTTGCTCGTAATTCCACTTATAAGCATATCCCTACTAGTTCTTTTACAGTATTTTTTGGAATAACAGGACTTAATTAGATGACCTACTTCACTGATTCCTTTTCATATAGCCTGTGATTTTTCTCCAAGTATATTGAATACTTAAATATCAATTAATACTTGATTTGAGGTGTCAATTTAGAGCAAATTATAAAAATCAAGGTCGTATATAATTACATGAAACTTAGGGTAGATTCAGATATTGAGGCCTAAAGTAAGCAGTACATATCAAGGTGAATCTCTTAAAATAAAATTCAATTCATATTTTGCCTTTCTCAGAAGTTATCATCAAAAACTTAAATGTTATGCATTTACAAAACATATCTTAGGTGCTGGACTTTGATGTTCCGTACTTGAAGAGTATTTTCATTTTGATTTTAAAATTATTCACTCTTCAAACTTGGAAAATTACATACATTGAAAGAAAAGTCTTTCGTGAATTATCAATCTTCTCGTGAGCATGTATATGCTTGCATAAATTAGTGTGGAAATTGTCTATATTTATATGAATTGAAACACTCGGTGACAATCTCTAAGATATGTTTAAATGAATTTAATAGAAAAGCAAAATCTGAGTTCACTCAAAATGCATGCCAATCAACAAAATTGATGCCAATTATAGTATGATGTTAGTCACTTTCAATTAATAAAATTTTAATAGTCCTTTGCAAAAATCATCTTTCATAAACTGTACATTGGCTATTTTTGTGTACATTTTTCTGTTGGCCAGTTTAACCTTTGTAAAAGTATGATATACTTTTGATGATTTAGGAATGCGTTAACAGTTGTCAGCAGTGGTACTTAAGAAAACACCAATCAAATCTATGTTACTCATCAGCAAACTGTACTTTTTAGTGAAAGGAAAATAATGTGAATGTGGTCAGAATTCTTCATGTTCATGATGACTTATTGTTGGAGTGCCCTAAATTCCTCTGCATAATGTGCACATCATGTAAAAGGAATGCTTTTTAAGAGAGTAAGTTTATTCTAACAGAAAATATTATTGCAAGAAAACCATTTCCCGTCGAATCCATGTTCTCAGATTCATTATTGAAACCATATTAATTGATCATATTAACAAATGAATCCGGCAAATTTTCTTGAAATGAAATATTTTTGCTTGGATGTATAATCGCTGCTGATCATTAGTACTGTATTAATGCATTCTTGATGCCATTAATCCATTCATTACACAAATGAGTGATTTTGGCACAACTCTCCACTATCTATGAACCTCAGTCTGTACTGCATCCTACCATACTTGAGCATAGATATGATATCTGTTAACCATCTATTCCACCCAATGCATCCTTATTTTTGTTTTAACTGATCTATTGATGGAATTGTCTGGACATTGTAATTTATTCATCAGTCTTCAGGAATTATTTCTACATTATGTTATTTGGAAGTTTCATGGTCATATGTAAGAGAGGATAGCTTTTTCTGCATGTTATCTTTTAAAGAAACATTAAAGTGGTTCCACTTCCTTGACAGTTACTCGTTAGTAAGTGTTATATATGAGACTTCATGGCCTTATGGAATTCGCTCTGTCAGCGCTTGTGTTATACTTGGGAATTTAGGGTAGATTCTTCAGTCTAGCATTTAATTTGGAGCAGCTTTCTCCATAATGTTTGTACACCCCATTTAGAGAAAGATAAGAGAAAAAATAAATTAAACGGAAATCACATTTCTCTTGTTAAGGAAATTTTATGAAAGATCATGTTAAGTACTGAAATGCCAGAGTATAAGCCAATATATTTTTTAATTCGGCTTGAAAAAAATCTTCCCTTTGCTTAAATTCAGGTCCTATTGTAAAATTCATGGCTGTATTTCCTATAACTGTGGTGTCAGTGAAAATGGTCTTTTGGGTGAATAACATCAAAGCTAATCTTCAATTGATGAAGACGGTGTTTGAGAGCTAACAAAAAGCAACTGAACTAAATGATTCAAAATTAGCATTTTTATACATCAATAAAAAAAGTAATTTTTAGGCTTTCTTATGGTTTATAAGATCTCTTATATTTACCCTTATTCCTAAAAATGAAGCAAATTTTTAGGGGTCAGTGTGAGTTCAAGTTCAATGTGCATTCAGACATTTATGTTAGTTGTATCTGAAAGATAGTTTGGATTCGAAAGAGGATATCACCAGTAGACAAGGTGTTAATAAATTTTTAATATGCATTAATATACTGAAAACTGTGATAGACAAGTTGATCTGGTGACATGGCACTATCCATATTCTCTAAAGAAACTATATTAGAACACCCTCAGTGAAAAAGCTTGCATGTAATCACACTGTGAAAATTGCCTCAAGGATAATGCTGATATGGAAAAATCTTGATGTTAATAAAAAAGTGAAAGAAATAGTATGGTTAATCTGAAAAAAATAGTGTTATAAAATGCAGAGTTAGGTATCAACAAATGTTTTGAAGTGGTCAGTATTAATTCTTAATGAATGTGAGAGATTGTATTGTTATTAAATGGAGATTACATGGTTATGAAACATCGCGAAATGACCTTGGAGAAATGGTGAATCTCTTTAGTGACAGAGTGAAGCGTTCGCAGATGACATTTTAAAATAGCTATAATGTGGAATCCATTAGAAAGAAGCTAAAAGGAATTAACAAAAGAGTTATCCTAATTGGAACATATCAATTTTGGATACTCTGCTGACCATGTAATAGGCAAATTTTCGCATACATGATAACAAATATTCTTTGTTTTTTGTATTAGCCAAGAATAATACTACTATGGTTTTTACATTCAAAAACGAGTCTAATGTGCTTAAATGAGTTTACTTGCTCAAAAATTCTAATTAATACTTATGCATTGTATTGGAGTTTACTCAGAAACAATGACTAGCTACATTGTAAGTTATATTTTTATCGAAAATTATTGTACAATCCGTTAAGAAATTGGTAGTGTGGCTAGTTAATTATCACTTTTCAGTATTGAGATTTATCTAGAAGTTGTAGAAAGAACATTTCCCCAGTTTTTAATACATATAAGGAATTATTGTGTTAAAAGAATCAACTATTTCTGTCTGAAATTGACCCTTAAATTTATGAATATATAACTCTGGTTAATAGAGACATAGTATCTATAAGTTGCTAGTTAACTTATATGGTAAAGACTTTTTGTGTGTTGTAGTGCCAAGTTTTTCTTATCACTTGCCCAATTTGTTATATTGTATTTACACTAATTGACCTTAATATATGTACATTGTTCGTATTGACATTTTTTGTAAAAAGACAAAATTGAGTTAATCACTACAAATTTTATAATACACATAATCTCTTTTTATATTGAATATGCTGCTGTGTCACATTTTTTGAATTTATGATGATCTGCAAGTTTAGTAAAACTGTTACTAACAACTTGACAAAATGCCTATTATGTAAAATGGATTACCAAGAAAAGTTACCTTACCATTTCATCATGTTTCTTAGGATGTATGGCATTAATCAGTGAGAGCATAAACAATTTTTTTTATGAATATTGTACATCTTTGCTTCAGCTTCTGTTTGCCAGGGGATCATTGGTTGAACTTCTTATTTCATCCAACATTGCTCGGTATGCCGAGTTTCGAAGTGTCTCCAGGGTAGTAACATGGTTGCAGGAAGAGGCTTCTCCTGGTACTGGACGCTTGGAACCTGTTCCATGCTCACGAGCTGATGTATTCGCCACTCGCAATGTAAGCGTAGTGGAGAAGCGAATGCTCATGAAACTTCTCACCTCATGCATGGAACGTGAGAATCACCCAGAGGAGTTTGAAGGTGATTTACTATTAGGCTTTTGTTAAGTACACTGTTGACCTGGAACAATTTATGTATTGTATTAGTTGTTCATATTCAAGCTGTAGACAGGATTTAGGATTCTTTAGATCATGAAATAGAAAACAGAGACATATTCAGAAGTGTATATTTCCAAGTTTGGATAGATATGTTGCTAAATTTTTGCAATATTTATATAGCGTATGTTGATATTTATTGACAAGAGTTGATTAGCATGACAAATTTGGGAATTAATTTGCTGTTTTGTTATTTTTATTGGAATTCTAAGGTAATTTTTGTAAAAGTATATACATATGTATTTAACCTTTTAAATTAAGATTCTATTTTATTTTAAATAATCAGCTTAAACTTTGCTGTCCAGGTAATTATTAATCTTTTTCAGCTATTAAAAAAATTTCCTTCAAAGAATGGCATTTTCAACTTTCATTTACATTACATTTCATTAGAATATTTTAATTTAAATAATTCGTATTCATGCCATTTAAGTCAAATACAAAAAATTAATGTTTTAAAAATGATTATTTTAATTTTAGATCATTTATTTTCATGTGAATGAAATAAATTCCAAAATATGAAACTTTCCAATCTAGCAATAAGTAATGGGTGAAGTCATAGTGTACTGGTGTGGTTGGTGGATTAAATTAGCTCTACCAGCTATGAAGATGTGTTTTGGTTATGTAATGCTGCATTTTAATCATTACTTCTTTTGCAGTATGTATGTAGGTATATAATTTGTGTAATGCAGTCTAAAGATTTACAGAGCCTACTTATTGAGACATGGATTCAGAATGACTGGTGTTAGTTAGGTTTGGTTGAATTTTATACTGTCACAAAGTTTAGGTGATCTCCCATTACATAATTCACTACTGGTAACTTCAGCTGAATATCTCAACCAAAATGCTTGCAAAATGAAATAATCTCTTCTGGCAAATGGGTCACTACAGCAAATGCTAAATAATAGTTAAAACTTTCTGAATTTTTTTAGTTTAAAATAAAAAATTCCATTCCTTTTAAACTTGTTTTTTTTATAAAACATTAATTCCTCAGTGCTGCTTCAGACCAAAGCTATTTATGCTGATGATTTTCAATTTAATAAAGGAATATTTCAAAGTTTATTTCAAGTAGTTTACAATCCTTAAGTCCTTTCAAGGTTATCTATCATTCATTTTCTTTATTTTTCAGAATTTGAAACAAAAACATTCCTTGAATTTCTGAAGGCTAAGAAGCTTACTCCAAATCTAATACATTATGTTCTGTATGCGATTTGTATGGGCACTGATTCAACATCCTTCAATGATGGCTTAGTCAGAACCCATAGGTTCTTATACAGTCTTGGTCGCTATGGAAACACCCCATTTCTATGGCCCATGTATGGCAGTGGAGAGCTTCCTCAGTGCTTCTGCAGGTTAGTCATCAAGATGTCAATTCTGTTTTTACATGTTTCCATGATAACTAATGTGAATGCCCATCTTTTTCCTATAGATCGTAAATGGGCATCTAAAACCATGTATTAATCTGCACCTATTTTAATTTTCAATTCATTCTTTGCCATACGTTATTAGGTGTTCTTTACAAGCAAGGTGGTGGTAGCAGAACACTTTATGTTCATGTCTCATCCGTCCATCATGACTTTCATCTCCTAAACCACTTAACCGATTTTAACTAAATTAAGTAGGAGTGATCCTTATTGAAATTTATCACCCAATTGTGATTTGGAACTGCATCCGTCAATTAGAACTTGCAGTTTACATAAACACTTTAATAAACTTATACTTATATCTCGGTAAATGGCATCTGTCAAGCAACAATTAAATACCATAAATTTCTCTCCCAAGATCTTATATGATCTGTAAGGTATAGATTAAAAAATTTATTCTGACAGAGGATTTAATTTACCACAAAGAAGTGCACGAGACCACACAATTACGAGTTATGATTACAGAGATAAAAATTCGAGAAAATCCCAAGCAAAACATCTCATATTTAGTCAACATCAACCGCTAACGTAAACAACGGAATTTTTAAAATAATTTATGGGGTCACATAAGTGTGGATTTGCATAAGTTGAGGCTTGCATAACCCAGGGAGTGCCTGTATATAGCTTGGGACTAAGTATACACCTTTAGGAAGATGACTTTTAGAAGACTGCCATAAATTTGGAGTATATGAATAAATAGCATTATTCTCTAATTGCGCTGCTTTTATTTATTGTTTTACTGCATTCTAAAAGTTTATTTTTCTATAGCAATAGCTTAGTTTCATTAGCTATCTTGAAAATATTTTAGATTCATCATTGAAAGGTTAACTTAATGTATCCTTAGGAGATGGTTTTTGTAATGTTACCAGAACCAAGTTAATAACATTTAACAAGTAGAGATGTTCATGTGTTTCCCATGGTACAAAAGTGCTTTTCCTCAAATTTGCCATAGTATAGCCATATATTAATGTATTTGCTTTGAAATCAGAAAATTATTTTTCCTTAAATTGTCGTAGATCTGCTTCTTATATCCGTTCTAAACATGTTCATATTGTTTTGCTATTCTACACATGCCCTACAATGAAATTTCTTTTTTAAACCAGTTCAGCTAATACCTTCGAAATTCATTGTTACCGAAACATTCTAAACTTGATATTGTGGTAGCCCTGTTTAGTTGAATTGGTTGAAATATGCTATTTTGGTTATTTATTTATATGAAGATTATATATACTATATTAGGTTAAAATCCATAGAAATACATGTAAAAATATTATTTTACATTTTCATGTGATAGCCCTGCTCTTTTGCTCCACTTTAAACATCTTCATTTCATAATGGTATGTTGTTGCAATCTTATATACAAAATTTATTTTAAATCCGTTCAGCCAATTCCTTCCAAATCCTTAATTACTGAAAGAATTTAATTTGTAATTGTGACATTCCTGTTTGGCTGATTCAGTCTAAATATGCTATTATGGTTTTGTATGTGTGTATACTATAAGTATTATATTTGGTTAAAATTGATTTGGACAGTTCAACATAAATACGTGTAAAAAGAATTCTTTATTCCTTGTATTGTGGCAGCCCTGCTTTCTAAATCTATACTAAAAATCTTTATTTTGTTTTTATATGTTGCACACCTCCTTCATTCAAAATTTCTTTGAAATCGGTTCTGCCAATTCCTTCCAAATTCATAATTATGGAAAAGTTTAATTTTGAAATTTTGGCACCTCTGTTGAGTCGATCCGGTCAAAATATGTCATTTTGGTCATTAATTTATGTGGATATTCTGTGTACCAAATTTGGTTGAAATCGGTTCCGCCAATTCTTCTCTGATATATGTGTACAGACGGACGGACATCACGAAGATAATAGCGCTTTTCAGCGATGACGAAAAGCACTAAAAATGATACAGTAGTCCCTTGCCAATCGTTGCATGCATCTGCGGTTCTGTGTGCCTGGTTGGCTTATTTTACTTGTACTCAATTTTATGTTATTGAAGAAGCTACATACCTACTAGTCTTTAGCATAAGGAGAGACATAAGAAAGAGGATTTTTAGCTCCCAATATCACCACGAATAAGTCGGGAGGTGCAGGTTCAAGGAATTTGAAGCAGGGGCAGCTCTACCATTATATTTTTAATAAACAGTACTCTTTGTGCTTGGAATGTATTTTCATCTATATTTTTATATAATGAGCCTTTATTTTTAGGTATTGTATATTTAATTTTAACACTGAAGTGTACATTATAGGATTTCAGGTATGCCTCTCAGGGATCCCAACCTCCGATTCTCCATAAGCCCTGGCTGTAGCCAACCATGGTTTTGTCAACTGTGGGTTAAGTTAGGAACAATCTTTTTAATTGGTGAGGGAATACTGTATTTAATATTTAAGAAACATTACTAATCTCATTCTCCGTTTTTCCATTGTTGCTTTAAATTAGCACACTGACCACAAAACCATTTCATTTTTGTTGAACCTTCACTCAATTTAACCATGAATTTAAGAGACTGGCCAATACAGTTTTGGACATCTTGCCATTTGGAAGATCACGGAAGACCTATATCTAACTTAGTGCAAATTATCATCGTTTACAGTAGAATTATTTTAATAATTGAATTCTTTGTACTTTATTAATTTATCTGTAAAGTCTAAAATTTGAAACATCACCATCAAGGAGAGGCTATGACCTTCAGGTCATGAATTTTGATGGAATGTGTCCAGATGATTCTACATAAAAAATAAGGAAACATGTGTCTCGGGTTTTTCGTGAATAGGTCCTTGGGTTCGAGAAATCAGTATCGAAAATATGCAAACACATCGTATGCAGATTAATAGGCTTCATTATAGAATTATTGCTAAGCAGGAGTTTGGCTGAATGGCTAGCATGCCTGCCATGTATGACGTAGGACCGGGTTCACTAACCAAGTGCTATTAAAAAGTAATATTCTCTGGTAACTTGATGCTGTATAATTTTTATTTGTAGGCAACGAACACAGAAACATATAATAATGGGATTTTCAAGCATTGTGATCAATGAAACAATGGTTTGTAGCAGGAAAAATGCCCTCAGGCAAGAATGGCCAATCTATAACAGAGATGGCCAAACCACGGCTTGCAAACAGCATTTAGCTCTTTTTACTTAGTATACTGCCCTTTTAAATTTCCATTCACAGGCATGTCAACATTCATAACCCATTAACACCCAGCAGTGGAAATTGCTGCATATTTAATCTTTTTATGTATTGTAAAATTAATAATTTATTTCTTTTGTTACTCCATACTGATATATGTACTTCTTAGTTATTGAAAACAATTTTTAGTGTGCAGGTTAACACCATAACTAAATTATTAATTTAACAATTGAAAGAAAAGCACCATTAAGAATGTTGTGATTTTGCAATATTGGACATTAATGGGTTAACTACAGAGCACAATGACATACTGTGACTTGAGATGTGTTGGGGATGTCTAAGAGACATGCATTATATCTGAACAGATATAGGTCGTATTCCACTGTTTGTGAATTTATGAACACAGAATGTGTGCTATGTAGCTTTCGAACTTATGAGGATTATAGTATGCTGCTCCGAGGGTAAGTAAGTTTGGCCATCCCTGGACCAAATTATATAATATTTACTATATTCTTATATTAATTATATATTATTAAGTCTTGTCTTAGCAGTCTGTAATCGGAAGCGAAAATAGTGAATATTGTGTATTTCAGTTAATATTTTGCATACGTTAACTCATGTAGGTGAAAAAAGCATTTTAAGTTAACAATGGGGACTTGAATAAAGTAATACATTCTCACCCAGTACAGTACTCAATTACTATCTCGGGAAAAATATTGCCAAATGTGTTATTTCCTAAAGGAAAATTTGACCCTCTGGTAAGTGAACAAGTAGAAAAACTTGCAGATAACCATTTGATGCTCTATAATTTTTAGTTAGAGGAAATAGGTGTAAAAAGAACAAATTTTTATGCTAGGGATTTATTGTTTATGGTACCTTCCTGCTACAAACTATTGTTTCAGTGACTTCATTACTTGAAATTCCCATTATTATATGTTTCTTCATTCATTACTTTCTAATAAAAATTATGCATCAAGTTACTGAGAATATTACTTTTTTAATAGCAGTTGGATAATTAAAAAAAACATTCGGGATCAAACCTGGACCCTACGCTGTACAAGATTGACAAACTAGCCATTTAGTCAAATCCGTGCTTCACAACATTTTTAAAATGAAGCCTGTTAAACTGCTTATGACGTTTTTGCATGTTTTCAATCCTGATTTCTTGAATCCAAGGGACCATTCACGAAAAACCCGAGACATCTCATTGTTTTCGATGTAGAATCACCTGATTGTGTTTTGTGAAAATCCGTGGTCCGAAGGTCGTAGCCTCCTTGTAATTGCAGGTTTCATTGAAACATCATGTTGAGATCTGTTCATATCAATGTAAACTACTAGCTGTTGTTTTGAGAAAGTGTTTATTTGTGATTATTTTATATTTTTACCTATTTATAAGAGAAAATTAGTTAAATGTTTGTTATGCATTACTTTTCAGATTGTGTGCAGTTTTTGGTGGTGTTTATCACCTAAAAAGATCTGCTGAGGCTATTTTGGTTGGCTCTGATTCTCTTTGCAAAGGTGTAATTTCAGCAGGGAAACGCCTTGAAGCAGAAAATCTTGTTCTTGGCATGGAGTATGCTCCGCCAGAGTATCTGGCATCTGCTCCAAAAGGAGGGCTTTCACGGGGCATCTTTGTGACTGACAGGTGTGTCTTTTAATTAGGGTATAATTGCTTCATTTTTGCTCCTTAAGAAATAGTTTTTATCTGCAAATATAGCTTTCTCAACTTGTCCTTTTTATATTTTCCTAGGAAAGGTTTTTTTACCATTAGTATGAGAAACATTTTATGACAGTTAGTATTATGGTGTATATTTTCATTGCCTGAAATGAAATGCAAAAATTTGTATTTATTTTTAACCTACCATTATTTTTTCATCATAGATTGTTAAACTCACTTTTCATGTGTTTACTTAAATGTATGTAATACATTTTTAATAGATAGTTTAATTTTTTTTATAAATTCAAATATTGATTTTTACTTAAATCTTTGCTATCTGTGGAAAATTCAGTCGTATTACTCTAGTATAGTAGTGAGCATAATAATTTTCCATGGCCAATTTTTGAAAATTTCCAATCACTGAAATGAATTGGAAAGAAGAAATTATTATCAGCATATGGTATGCATGGGTGCTAAATTCTTGAGAATCATCAAATAACTTTTGCATTTTAAAAATTTTTTTAATTGATGATCAGTTTTAATATTTTTAATTTTAATTAATTAATTTTATTATTTTGTGTTTAATTTTCAGAGCAGAAGTCTTAGAAGTTAAAAATTAAGCTTTAAGTATACTACTATGTAGTATTTGTATTTTGTCAATTTTGAGTGGATAAATGGTATAATTATTAAAACATTGACTAGATAAATTGCTTTTTAAGCTGGTTTCCAATGGAAACATAGCCTTATGAAATGGTCCTGTGTGTGTGTGTATTTATGTATGTGTGTGTCCTAACAACTTTTGCAGCAATGGACCGATTTTCATGAAACTTGGTATGAGGCTTGTGCTGCCAGGGCTATATTTTATTTGGCGAAGATTGAAGTCTCTGGTTTGATTCCAAGACTGTTTTTCCCTATTTGTTTTATATAGTTAGTCTCAAATCCATCGCACAGAGATGTTTTCTTTAATATTTTAAAATATCTTAAAATTGTGATATCAGAGCGAGATTTCTACTGTTCTAAGGAGAAATAATGTATATTCTAATTCTTATTGCAGAATTTTGATAATTGATCTTATTTTCTAGAATTTCTAGTAAAACAGTGTTTTTGCATTCAAATCATTTTATTGGATTGTTGCCATGGAGACGATTATTACCAAACTCAGCTTGAGCATAGACAAGTGAACAAATGGGTTATTTTGATCCATACATATTAGCGTATAAATAGTAACATTGATTAAATTCGTTTGTTTAAAAAATACATGAAAAATGGAACATCAGAAAGAGATTTTGACATTGCTTTTACTATTTTAAACCTGATCATTCTATTTATTTGTTTTCTAATTTTTCTCTATCATTGATAAACTATGAATTACAAATAGTATTTATGGCATGAGAATTCCTTGGAAAGACTAACACATACTGAAACATATCCTGTCAATATACGTAATCAATTCGGGACGTCAACTTTGGGAAACCCGCCTGCAGCAGTTCTGGTTTTGACTTCTTGTTCTTAAGTTCAAATGATCTTTTTCTTATACAGGTGAGCCCCGCTTAACGCGGAGGATGCATTCATGACGTCTCCGCATTAAGCGAAAATCTGTGTTCGCCAGGGCATTAAAACCTTTAGGTGCCCAGAGGGAGATAACTTCCCAAATGGTATTTCTGGACCCACATTCAATGTAAAACATATTTCTACCAAACTTTTAAATGTAATTTATTAAACAAACTATAAAATTACCTAGTAAACAATAAGACAAAAAAGCTTTTTAGCAGTAAACGTACATAATTTCAAAATATTTCTCAGAACACCTAGTAAGTTTTATTAAAAAAAGAGTCCAGATTCAACTGCTTAGCTTTTTTTGCTTATTACGTAAAACTTGTCGGTAGCATTTAAATAGTCCGTTGCAGCCCCTCTTCACATCACTCACTCGTGTGAGGTCATTTTAAGTCATCCCAAAGACTAAGTGCTTTATTAATAATGATTTGTGTAGACATAGGCATAAAGCGCTGATTCTAATCTTCTATCCATTTACCTAATAAATTTACCATTTCCATCATTAATGAACTCTGAGAAACATTGGTGGGGGTCTAATGGCATAACACTCTCTCCAGCCTCTAGTAATTTGTCTTTGCTTTTCATAATTGTCCTGACTGTAGACTCCACCAACCCGTAATCCCTACCTACTGCTGTAACACCACTGCCTGCATCTAATTTTTCAATAATTTTTAATTTCGTTTCCAAACTCACTACGTTGCGTGTTTTCTTTACTTCCATCACTATCACTTATACTTAACCTCTTTGACAATATAAATTTAACAGAGGGTTAAAGAATAAATTTAAGTTATAAATAATTCAGCACACAGTGTGTGAAATAGGTCTGTGTTAAGACTACAACTGACAAGAGTGAAATATTTAGACTGTTAAAACTCAAGCTGCCATATGTCGATCCTGGCCATACTGACACATTAGAGGTGGAATAGTGGAAGGGAGGCAATAGTCAATGGGGAAAGAGCAATGATGCTCTTGCAGTTCCGCTTATAGATCAAACCCATAGTAGTGCGTGTTGTGTTTTCTGCAATTTATATATGCATTCAAACAATAAGATCCCTCTGCACTAGGGTTGCCAGATTTTTTTAAATCACAAATCGAGACATTTATACATTTTGAAATGTTAAGTCGGGTCATTTATATCTAATCAAATTCAAGGCAAAATAATCAAATGGTTTTGATATAATTATTAGGATCAATTTATTCCAACTACATGTACAATGTATACAATGACGGTTCCTTTAAGGCAGTGGTTTTAAAACTTTCAATTTTTGTTCCCCCCTATGAATTAAAAATAGTAAAAATAAGAAACTTGATTGCAAATTTCTTCATTTTATATAACAATTAATAATATTTATCACATCATTATTCAAAAAATTCTCTGATAATATTTTATTGTTCATGAAAACACTTCACCTTGCATCCAAAATAATTTTGCCTCCTGGGAGGCCATGGCCCACAGTTTTAGAAACACTGCTTTAAGGTACCTAACCTTACGTAGTATCTGTGCGCCATGCTATTACATACAGTAAAACCAGTTTCAGGTGGCAAGTTAAATGCGCACAAGATAGAAAGGAATTGCATCAGGAGGAAAGGAGAGAGACCATCAGGCCAAGCGCATGTAGTTAACTCTTGAGTATAAAGCTTTGTTTATGCAATGAAATCACTGTATGTAGCACTGCAAACCTAGCCATTGCTGGTTGGTAGCATCTATATTATGATTAAAGTTTCGAGTATTGAACAATTTTGTTTAAAATGCAGGACTTTCAAAATATAAGTTGGGATGCAGGAAACATCTTATCAAGTCGGGACTATCCCGTGAAAATCGGCAACCCTACTCCACACGTACCACATGTTTTTTCATACCTATGTAAAAAGTATTTTTTATGTGTAGTGTTATTGTTTTATGTTATTTATAATGATCTGTTAATACAGTAAATTAACATTGTAATAAAGTAATTTTTGTAAATTGTAGATTTTAAAAATATAAATCATCAAAAACATTCTTTATGATCCAATGATGCCAAAGAAACATGGAGCATGAATCATATTTCCATTTTTCAAATGTATCCCACCTTAGAAGATATACCTTTGTGTTAGACCCGTGAAATTTACAGGGAAAAGAATGAAAATGGCCACCACACAATGCAATATTATGCAACACTGCTGACATATCATAATATTTAGAATAATTTATGAAATTTGATTAGTGTGAAATTTAAAAAATTATAATATATTGGCCTGCAGTTGCACTGTGCATAAGATAGATACTTATATTTATATTTTTTTTTAAATTTTAATTTGAAATAAAAACTGAGTTATAACGAATCCACATTGGCCGGGGCCACGTTAAGTGGGGCTCACCTGTATATATTTCATCAAAAAGACACCATATGAGAAAATTCTATCTTATAAGAAATGTTCTGGTTCAATAATGGGGATTATCTTTATGTTGCTGTTCTTATTAACTTTTCTCCATTGTTTTGAGGATCCATTTATGTTTAATGAATGTTTCTAATGAATGGTAATTTCTATTTCAGATCAATACTGCCTTCTGAGAAAGAGGAACTAACACTTCTTCAATTTCCTCCATTCGATGGACATCCAGAACCAGTAACCATTATAGAACTTGGATCTGCTACTAGTGCCTGTCCACATGGATTATGTACGACACTTTTCAATTTTATTTTACAAGTTTTTAAATATAGTTCTATTTGTTAATCACTTAATAATTTTTCTTAAGCTTAAAATTCCTTGATTATAAGTCACTGTACGAACAAATCATGTTTCAATAAGAAGAGCACATTTACATGTTATAAATTAATTATGTTGTCATTTGCCATGAAAAAGCCCAGAAGAGCATCTAATTATGACTTACAGTTTCGGAGATAATAATTCAAGAACTGCTCAAATGTTTCGATACCGTTTTATATGCAATTCCCATAAAGAATGCCTTTGAAATCTACATATTCCAATTATGGATTATACTTCTCTATCTTGTTTTGAATGTGATCGCATGCATCGTCAAATAGCTTATTCAGGAATATTTTTTTTTGCAATGTTTACTTTTAAAAAGTGATGTGGACCTGTTTTTACCTTTATTTAAAGCATTACTCTTCATAGTTTTAACAAAGCCTCTCAATGAATTTCATTTAGATGTGATGCACATGACTTGCAAACAGCAACAAAATGCAAAGGAAGATTTGATGCCCGTTGTAAAGAAACTGTTGAGAACCGATTTTGAAGATGATGGTTGGAGCGGGAAGGCTGAAACAGGTGATCAAGGGACTCAGACTAGTGAAGATGCATCAGGAGAAGAAGAGGTTTCCAAGGAAATTGCCAAGCCTCGTGTGCTGTGGTCTATGTTTTTCAACAGCCCTGAGACTTCCACTTGTGATCTTGCTTCTGATGCGCCAGCTAACATGTTTCTCTGCTCTGGCCCAGATTACGATCTGGACTTTGAATTCGCTGTGAAACAGGTAATTATATCTCCATGCTATATTTTGGAGCTTAAAATAAGTGAGGAAATAATTGAAGAGCAAATTGCATTAGGTTCTTTTTGCAACATCTGATATATTGTCCGTCTAGGCGCTAGGGCCACACAAAGACAAACAGGATGGGGATAACCACTTTTATGGACTCAGGGACACCTAAAACATGTATTTCCATCAAATCTTGAAGTTGATATTTTTTGCGATTACAATACAGTGCAACCTCTATAATCTGAACTAATTAATGCAAGGGCGTGTTCAGATTATCGAGGTGTTCGGATTACAGGATTCTAAGTAAATGACCACATTCTTAAGAAAAAAATACATAATGTATAGTAGATACATGTTCACAGTAAAAACAAAAAATTTACATACATGATTACATCTTGTTAAAGTAAATAGTCATCCATCTTTTTTGTTTTATTCCTTTTATTAGGTTCTTATATGCCTGCTCATGCAGCTGACAATGTCGTATGTAGTTGTATATCAGTAGTGTATCAATATTCATATAAAATAACAAGGAAAAATCTATTATGTATAAATTTCTGTAAATAAAACACCAATTACGGTATCTGCCCAAATATAAGCCAATGTTTTTTGTCAAGATCTATCATGATAAAATCGCCTCTCAGCTTAAATGTGAGTCCGAGAAAAAATTTAGGGTTAGGGTTAAGTTTCGTAGTCACCCATAGATGACAGCACATTTCTCATTGCCGTTATGTTCAAATGATGGTACTATATTTTTCATAAAGTAATTATTTGACCTATGATGAATATTAATGAATAAATAATAAAGCTAGAATATTGAATTTAGCAGTACTTGTGTTTTGTTGCTGTTGTTACCTGTTCTTTCGTTTCTAAATGCTATTGGATATTTTCTTTAACACGTTCGCGACGACGGGACCCACCGGTGGGTCCCGGCTGTATGCGCCCATAGGCGTTGGGACCCACCGGTGGGTCCCCGGCATTTGCGCCCGCAACTGCCGGGACCCACCGATGGGTCCCTCCCCATACCTTTATCTTACCTTTTTTTCTTTTGACGCCTATGCTGACGGATTCTATATTTAGTTTACGCTCTTAGGAGGATATATACTGCATACGAATATCTTTAGTTAATGAAATTTTACCACGAAAAAAATCATTTTATTTGATCTCGCTGCACCATCCATGAAAAATCGGGGAATTGCAATGGAAAATAATATCATACATTTTAGTTTGAAATTGTATTTATTATCGATAAATGGTTTAGTTTAAAATTACTATTCAAGATAAATCTAAGATAATATTTTACAAGTAGTAATAATACAAATATTATATCTTTATGAATATAAATGTAAAACTTTAATATTTCTGAAGAAAAATACGTAGGAAATAATAGTTTATTATAATAAAATATATGTTGGAAGTTAAATTTACAAACATTACTTATGTTTTTCATTGAAACATTCTAAACACATCGTCGGCTGTCCATCGCAGTCTTTGCAGAATGTTTTTACTTTTTTTGCTTTCGCTTTCGCATCACTCACTCCTTTATTCCTACGATGTTTTTCATAGCAGCCGATACATCTCTTTCTACAATCTCTGGCTAACCCTTGATATGTTCCTAGACTATGCACTACTTTCTTCTTGGTCTTCCTAGCTTTATCACCACCAACGGCACCACTGCTTTCACCATTATCTCGAGTAAGCCCATAAATAATATTTTCCCTAAAAGTGAGCATGTCCATTTTTTTCTCATTCCCTCCGTATTTGTTATAAATCACCCATGCATTCACCACACACGTTCCAAGAAGAAGTTCTATTGCTACCTTTTTATACCACTTCATCGTTCTTCTTATGCAGGTATAATAAGAGGACATTTGGTCGGAAACATCAACACCCTTTTTGGCAAAATTATAATCCATCACAGACGATGGCTTCATTTTTCTTTCACCTTTCCATGACTTAGACGCTGATGGAACTAGAATGTCCGTATGTGCTGGATCCGAAGAAATCATAAGCACTGGTCTCTTATCTTGCCATTTCATCACTCTTACACCATTCTTTTCCTTCACGAAAATCTCTCCACTTTTCAGTTTTTTTGCGCATACCTCTTTTGGATTTCCCCGTCTATTTTGTCTTAGTGTTCCACAGACATAGGTCTTTTTCTTTAGTAACTCTTCACAGAGAGATACGCTTGTATAAAAATTATCTATATACAAAGTCCTACCTTCGTTCAAAATTCCCGCAGTCAACTCCAGCACCACTTTTTCGGCGTGTCCTTTCCCACTTCCATCTGGGTTTTCATTTTTACCTGTGTAAATCTTCAAGTTATAAGTATAAGCCTCAGGTGTGCACAGTTTGTAGCACTTCACACCATACTTATTTGCTTTTCCAGGGAGATACTGACGAAATATCAATCTGCCTCTCCAGGGCACCATTGATTCATCAATGACGATTTTTTCACCAGGAGTAATTGTAGACTGAAATTTTCTGCAAATCAAATCAAGCAATGGCTTGATTTTGGACAATCTACTTTCACTTGTATCAGCACAATTATCATTGAAATGAAAGCACTTCAGAAGCATCTCAAACCGATCACGTTTCATAGTGTTTCGTATGAAGTCATTCCGGTATAAAGGTTTGTAGGACCAATAAAAACGCATTTTAGGTAGATGGTTTACACCCATAGCCATCAGAACCGCTATGAAATTTTTCATTTCACTTGATGATGTTTCCTTCCATTTTTTCATTATGGATCTTCTCTTAGGGACTTCAGATGCTAAGTACTGTCTTGCGTATCTGTTTGTCTCTGTTACTAGTAGATCCAAAAGATCGTCATTCAGAAAATGTTCATATGAGCGTGTCGGATCAGCAAAATCCTTCTCAATCAGCAAACCATCTTTACCTGTGTAGGAAAAAGGACGACCAACGTTCGAGCAATCTCCCCACAAGTCTGGAACATTTTCTATATCATCGATGTCTTCGGATGATGCTTCCTCGATGCCTTCAGATTCTGATGAGGATAAATCACTTTCTACTTCTGATGGCTTGTAGGAAGATTCAGAGTCAAGGTAACTTGACATTGAAATGTCAGAATCAGACATGGTATAGAAAAAAAGGAACTTTAGATAGAGAATAACACACTGACTTTCTAGAAACTCAACAAGAACACAATGTCACTCGAAGAAAAACAGCTAAAGACTGATGTGTAGGATGGTGCACTAGTAGAAAGAGAGGAAGGGAAATAAGCCAAGGAAGGAAATTCCTGAAACCGAATTGGGAATGGGAAAACGGTCGACATGTAATAAAAAGATGCCGCTTTGCAAACAATAAATGGCACAGTGCATCTTAGGCATGGGAAAAAAAGGTCGACATGTAATAAAAAGATGCCGCTTTGCAAACAATAAATGGCACGTGCGTTGCGCGAATATTTGGGTAACCGATTTCCAAAAATGCGGCGGCCGAGGACGAGAAAAACTGCAAGATTACTCATTTCAAAGAGCGCATCTTAGGCATGGGAAAAAAAAAGGTCGACATGTAATAAGAAGAAGCCGCTTTGCAAACAATAAATGGCACGTGTGTTGCGCGAAAATTTGGGTAACGGATTTCCAAAAATGCGGCAGCACAGGACGAGTAAAACTGTAAGTGGACGCCTTGGCTGAGGAACTTCCCCTGCCCCGTCCGGCCGTAGAACCTCGCCATAAACCCAAGGCGTGGGTAAACGTATTTTTTAGGGGCCTGGAACGCCTTCCCGATGAAGTGGTTGTATCGAGAGAAATAACGTGAAAGTGACCTTGAAAATAAGTGAATATATTTATTACTTTTTGTACATTTTTACGTTTATATAATTCTGATATTCCCCATTATAATATCTCAGCCCTAGATTTTATCATCTGTGTTTTGTAAATGGTATAAATAAAAAATTATTAGGAGAAAATTATAATAACATGTTTGTATTGCGTGATTGCATACCTCTTAAGGTAAAACCAATAAAAACTTATTTAGACGCCTCACAAGCTTTGGAAATTTAAAAAACATTTTTCAACATTAAAGAAACTCTATTTCTTAATTTAAACAAAAAAATCAAAAATGAATTTTTATTGCATTTTACGCCTGTGGGCATGGTGAGCAAAAATAGCTTACGTCGCGAATGTGTTAATTTCTCAGGGCTATATGCATATGTATCTTTAAGAATAGTTAGTAATTTTTATTATTTTTCATTGGTCATTAAAAGAAGTTCTTATTAGTTTTACTTGGCTATTGTAGTTATTGCTATAGCCATTGTAATGTTTGTATGCATGTTAAAATCTCATTAAAGGAATCTATTAAAATTGCGTACATTGACTACACAGATGATTATGCAAAATGCGATGACGGCTTTTGATGCTCAACTTTTTGATTTTTAGAAAAACTTTACATGGAACATGTATAAATTATAAAAATGCAATTTCTTAAGGCAATGTAAATGCTAATTTTATTGGAAATAGACTTGGATTAAAAATTATCTTGGCGAGGTCCCTATTCCTTTATTTGACCTTTTGTGAAAATGGAGATGGATGAAATTATCCTTGCTGAATGTGGAACATTATTCAACCATGCGAAATTATTAATTGGAGTAATATTTCAAATGTCAACAACTAAACCATTCCCCATTATTTTCTTCGATCTCAAATAATGTTATATTCGGGCAGATACGGTAATGTACTTACAGTTCACTAAAATGACTGTGAGAGATTCGCGTTGATGGATGGGAAAATTGTACTCCACACTGGGCCGCGGCAGTAGGAATGAGCGATATCAGCACGACCGGCCGTGCGGATATCACCCATTCCTTTTAAAACAATGTTTCAAAGAATCATCTATTCAGCCGCAAGAGGCGTTAGTAGCAGACATCTGTGCCCGACTTTGTTACAAAATAAAAGCTTAAAATTTCACTTTTCGACGCTCCCTTCGCTTAACCGACACTTTACACCTGATGTTGAGAATCAGTTAGGATTACCATGACTTCAGATTATAGAGGTTGCACTGTACTTGCTCTATATACAGGGTATTCGATTTAGCACAAGTTCTGCTCTGAGGGGCTACTTGCAACATCTCAGCAGCTGAGTTTACTATGTCTGCCAGTTGTTTTGGGCCAAGTCTGCTCCTAGTGAAGGACAGTTGGTTTTGTATAATGAGAGATGATATGAAAGCAACCCTCCCACAGATTAAGAATTGAAAGAAAATATTCGTGTCACGGTTTTGAGCATCATGATCGAAGAGCTGAGACATGTCCAGTAGCATCTTTAAAAGGTGCAAAGAATGCCTGAAACAACAATGGTCACATGGCAAGTTTGCTAACGGGCACAGCGCATTCAGCTGTTGATATATCACTCTCAAAGTAGTCGGTCAGAGTGGGACCCATGATAAAATGAACATTCTGTATTATGTATATAAGAAAGTAAAAAGTGCTAAAAATACTCAAAAAGGAGCTAAGATAATACTTGCATCTAGTGGATTAAACCTTTCCTGCAGCAATTTCTGCTGTTTCTCTTACCTAATTGGTTTTAGTCTGTTGATCAAGGATTAATGTTGCATTTTCTTGATACCCAGTGGAATTTTTCTTCAGAACCAATTTTTTTAACCAAGCATAAATTCATTTGTTTTCATTTATTAACACAAGTACAGTAAATCCTTGATTTAATGGACTAATAGGGGGGAAGGGTTGTCAGTTAATGCGGAATGTCCATTAAATGGACGGAAGTGCCTACTATGGCTGTATCTCAATGCTCAAGATTGTTCTCATTGGCCTTGTTTCCCAAGAACGTTCTTGTGATCTTGAGACCTTGTGACAGCGATGTTGTGGCCAAAATTGAAACTAATATCGAAAACTTTTGAGTTTTTCTCTCCTGTAAACGTTTTATGGATAAAAGGCAATCGTAATTCTCAATTTTTGCAGTAGTCACTACAAGAATTTTAACTTTCAGGCCATATGTAGGCCCACCTTAAGTCATGATTGTCTAGAAAGAGAAACAAGAACACATCTTCGCATTCTTGTTTTAGATCTCTCGCGTTCAACTGTCATTTTGATGTCACTAAAAGGCGAGATTCTGGTGTCAATTCCATCAAGAACGTTCTTGAGATAGCCTGCACAAAAAAAATCTAGTGAATAACTGTGAACACCCATTTTGAGGGGAAGCAGCGAACAATCTCTGGACTGATTCGGCAAACAACAGACCAACATTGTTTGGGGATGTGTCCATTATTGCCTTTGCCACGATTTTCTCCATTAAATCAAAAATCTGCTAAACTGAGGTCTGTTAAATCGAGGGTTAACTGTATATGCATGTATAGGCTGACACTGATAAAGATCAGTTTATTGAATATTTTTCTCATTTCAATGTATGTCATTAAATTCTTGATTTTTGTTGATAAGACACATTTGTCCTCATTTGTGCATAAGTTCTTGAAGAAATGAAAAAATGAATTTATTCAACTAAAGATTTCTCGTTTTTAATATGTTTCTGGCATAAAAATTGTCTAAAAATAAAAAAGTATGAAGATCATGTGAACAAAATTTAAGCCACTATCTACCAATTGGAGAACTCTGAAAATAGTGTAATAAAGTTGAGTAAACTTGTCATAGTAACATTTCTCTTGTCATAATAAAAATAATAATTTGTTGGGCAGGCAAAGCAAATATTTGAGAAGATGTACCCAGGCTGTGAATTCCTCCCCCGAGCTCCCGATCCAGAGGAGATAGTAGTTGATGATGGAGCCGATGGAGAGCCTGGTCCCGCTTTTGGAGAAGGTGGATCGGGAGACGAGGGCACAAAGGGTGGTGCCGATGGTGACGAAGCAGCTATTAACACAACAGGAGCATCAGTTATAACTGAAATTGCTGAAAGCTTGGATGCTGGAGGCACCGAAGAGTAAATGAACGCGCATTTTAAAAAGTGAAGGTGTGGTAAGGTATCAGGGTCCACGTGGTAGGTAGCAGTGGTGCATCAGATGTTTCAGAGTTGATCCTTTAATGCCATCTGGCGGGTACTGATAAAACTGCGGATAGGCCCTCAAGTGAACTAATGGCTTATTAGTGAGGCATATAAAAAATGATGAGATATTATGCATTTTATCGTTGTTGCTTAGTGAAACACAGGTTGTGTTGGGTTTCACATTTTTCTGTGCACTTGCTGTAATTTTTACGAGAAAGGGCATTTATGTTGTCTTTCCATTCCCTTTTACGCAAACATGAGGTCCGAGGTCCTTAATTTTTTCCTCTCTGCTTTTAAAGCAATTGCTTGAAAAAAACTGCAATTCTCTCTAGTCACTTATATATACGTATATTCTGTGTTTAAGGAGCCACCACGAGCTGTCGTTGATTGAACGCTTCTTTTTGGTGGGTAGTCAAATTGGCAGCCCCAACTTTTATATAGTCATTGATGATACTGACGTCTTCCTTGTTATTACACAAATTGGCATTACAACTTTTCTGGTTGCCGTACTAGATGCTGCTTTATGAACGAAAGAAAAAGGATCATGATCATGTTTTTATTCTTCATTCATATCTATTCATTGGTGATACTATTTTAGGCACGATTGTTCGCTTTTATTTATTTTTCATTCACGAAAATATTGTAATTAAGAATGATAAAGATGTGGTCAAGATAGCTTTTTTAAATTGTGAACATAATAATCAAGAAAATTTGCTTTTTTTGTGATATTTGATTTTTATTACCATTATAATCTTAAAATCTAATAATTAGACAAATGGTTTATAAAATTGATATATTTATTGTTTAATACTATGTTAAAGGTAACAATTTCATTATCCCTTATATGTAAAAGCTACAATGAATATGTTATGGGATCAATCAATAAAAAATTAAAGTTACTCTTGTTTTAATTGTTATTTTTTGATTATCAAAAATACTTCCCTATAAAACAGTTTAAACGAAACTTTGTACATATTTTTTCCAAGTAATACACCTGGAAATTTAAGATGATTTTTGTAAAAATGTTGTGGATGTTGCCTTTTCTTACCACCTTGGTCCCAAGATTTCCATGTCCTGTGAACATACCATTGATAGAAAGTGTATGTTAACTTGGTAGTCGTTCATCTACAATTCAGTTTGGTCATTAAGATTAAAAACAATTTTTGAGCATCAAAGGTGCATTAGATGCTGATGGAATTCGGCACTATTTTTGGATTCAACCAGTCAAACTTGTATTTGCGTTTCAAATTCCTTTCGTCGATTACATGCGAGAGTCTCTCCAAATCCAGCCGAAATCTGAAAATAGCATATGTTAAATTCAGCACTTGTCTAATAACAAAAATAATTATAGCCTTTCTTTTCAAATGATGGATTCATTAGCAAATCCATTCTGGGCTAACATATGTTACAACTGAAAAATATAATTTTTAAATCAATCTTAGTTTTTGCATTTAATTTACAAATTAATGCATGCTTGTCAGCTTAACCTTTAACCATCCTAATTACTGAAGGGCAGTATCTATTTATATAATTTAATTTAACATTGAGTATGGTAAGGAAGAGAGAACAAATTCATGTGGACTAAGGAAAATTAATGTTAGAGGGAATTTTAAAATTTTATCTATAAAAGAAATACTCAAATCAAGCTCCTAATTTTTGTTTTACATTATTGATTTAGGTATTTTTATTGCTAAGTTTCTCCTCAATGATTAAAGACTATTAGTTTATTTTAAAAATAAATTTAAGTTTGCCAATAACAATAAACAAAAACACATTAAATAAAGGTAAACCTCCAGAAGCAACCACCTCATGAGGTGACCACAATTTTGGGGAGCGGTTTCAAAATACATTTTCTAGGTAATTGATCCTTTCTAAGATGACCTCTGACCTGAACACCCCCATAGATGACCACAATTTCACGGAATGATTTCTATAGATATGTATCTTTTCTAGGTAAATTATCTTCTCTATGATGATCATCCTCTGCCCCGACCACCTCATGATATTACCAAAAGCACAAGAAACCATTTCAGAAGATGCGTATCTTTTCTAGTAAAATTGTCTTCTTGGATAGGGCCATTCTTTTACCCAACCTGGACCATAGAAGCCTTAATTTGGCAACCATTGAATTTTGTATTATTTTTCAGTTGATACTAGCCCTTTAAAGTGTATGGATGCAATGACATAGAATAGCAGCAAAATGAAAATTTTGAATTTAGAAGCAGGAATGAAAATTATAGAAGATTTGTTAAAAGAGGACTAATGGAAAATACAACTAGAAAAAGACAAATTCCAAAGATATTGTAAGATTTTAAAACAAAAGTTGTTTAGTAATGCAAACAAAAGCGTTCAATGTGAATCTCATCAATTGTATAAGAAAACCAATGACCTAACCCGTTCGACGTTAAATATAAAAAATTATATTGCCAGCAATGGATGGCTTGAAAAATTTTGCAGTCGCAACAACATTTTGCCATCTATAAGTGGCGAAAGTGTAACTGGATTATACTGATATGGTGGAGTGGAGTACATGTTTACCATATTTAATTGAAAAATATGATTCAAAAGATATGATGTTGTTGACACGACTTTTTCATCATGCTTTACCAAATAAATCATTACTTGGGAAAGGTGTTATGGTTTTAAGAAAGTTAAACAAAGACTTAAAACACTCCTCTGGACAAATGCTTTGGGTCAAAAAGAAAAACGTCTTAATAATAAATACTGCTATGAGATCACTGTACATATTTGAAAAATATGAGCATGAAAGAAATGGATGTCGATTGGTATGCCAATAAAAAAGTGTGATTGACAACTAAGTGTAAGATTTTTACTGAGTGGCTTGAAAATTTTAATGAAAAGAAGAAAATAGGCAAGTTCTACTTATGTTAGATAATGCTCCATGTCATCCAAAAAAAACGTAAATTTATTGTTTTTGCCTGCCAACACATCCAGTGAATTCAGCCATTAGACCAAGGGATTATTCAAATATTTAAATTATTGTATAATGTATTTTTAACTATGATAGTGGCAAAAATGGACACAACCAAAAATTTTGAAGACAGTGAAAAATTGAACTTCTGGATATTGTAGAATATATACTGAAGCAGGGGATACAGTTTCAGAAAAAACTATTAAAAATGTTTTGGAAATGAATGTGATATATAAGTAAATAATAGTGACCTTTTATTGGTGCAGAACAAAATTTTCCATCTTGGAAAACAAGCCTACTTAGAAATATTATAGAGATCATTTTTGGCAAGAACAAAGAGATGCGACGATGATTGTGAAAACTGAGAAAAGAACTCCACAAACAAAAAGAAAATCATGATTGTCATCATATTGAATGTGAATAAAATGAAGATGAAAGAAATTAAGGCATTGAAGAAATTTAAATCCCTATGCATGAGAGTTCATGGACAATAAAAGGAAATAAAAAATGTTAGATTTGTTATATGAATTTGAAATAGGTAGACCTAGAAAAGGATATTAAACAGCGAAAATCAAAGTAGACAAACTGTTGAAAGATTACTTTAAAATATCATATTTTTCTCAGTTTATTCATTTTTTGCTTTGTTTATTTTACTAATACATAACAAGTTGAAAAAAAATTTGTTGGGGGTTTAATATAATTTTAAATGTAAATTTTTTCAAGTTAATTTTTAATCATTCTTTGCGCAAAGTGAACGCATATAGGAAAGGTCATTTCTGTCTGTCTGTCCGCATGTTAAAACTCGGGAATTGCTTGACATATTTTGATGAAATTTGGTATTGGGGGTTTTGCTAAAATTGGTCGACCGATTCCAATTTATGTTAAAATTGTACCTTGCTAACTTCTCGTTAAATACTCATGTGAACGAAAAATATTGAGAACATTGTGAAATCTCAAAAAACGCATTTGAAAACTCTTGTGTACTCCGACATGGAGTACACCTTTCCAATCTTGTTTTATTTCTTCGATGAAGACTTGAACATTAATTGATAAAATACTATATAAAAAATGAAGTTTGTACACATCAGGTTTGTTTTTTAACTCCCTTTGATAATATATTATTTACCACTCTTATCTAATTTTAATTCTCTAAAGTGACCATCTTTCAAGGCTATCAAAATCGCATGGGACCATAGGTGGTTTTCTTAGGCAGGTTTTACTGTAAATGTATTTTACTTAATTATGAAATACGTAGGTATCATTAGCAGGTGTGAATTAATCTGTAAAATAAATTGCCCAATTTATCTACTGCCATCTTGGAAAAATTTTGTGAGGGAGCATTTAATAAATATATTCTGCTGAGGAAATTTCTGCATAATTCGAAGAAATACGGTCAATAAGCAAAACTCTTCAATAAAAATTAGAATCTCCATTCCTTTCCTCAGAAAATAGTACAAATCCAGCTCTGTTATTACAATTCTAAGATACTTTAATGTGCAAGAGAAAATTACAATGGATTTCAGATTTCCCATGTAGGTAAATCAAATGGGAAGGAAAGTTCCTTGAATCGAACCCAGGATTTGTGATCTTTGCAACAAAAACTGTCCTTGGAAGCTCGGCCCCAGTAGCAAGAGATTTTCACCAAGTTTCATGAAAATTGGTCTATTGGTTCAAAAGTTAACAGGGGAGGACAGACAGACACAATGACGAAAATATAAGCCTATTTCTATTCTGGAAAGTAGGAAGACTAAAAATCTTTACTTTTTTATTTGACTAAGTAATCCAGTTATGGCCCTGGTTTATTTATTTAAAACTCATCTGCAGGTAAAAGGAGCTGCAAAGCAGATTGTAAGTATATCTACCAATTTAGGTAATTGTGGTGGTTATAATACTTAACAGGATGGAACAGCAGAACAATATTTGAAATGCTAGTAATAAGATCCTGAAATCCAAGTCTAAGTCATCAGATGGTGCTAGTTCACTATAACCAGATTGAAATTTGCAGGGAAAGCAAATTACCATGCTAGTTTTAGCACTGGAACAAAATCATGCAGTGACTTGCAACTAAAAATATATTATTTTGTATATTATATGCAGATACATATAATGCTTCTGTTCCTGCTATAAAAGCCACATTTGAGTATTGTGTTGTCAAAGTAATGTATCTTAGGGAAAATGCTGATAAGAAAAATTCAGCCATATTGAGCTATTAATTTAAGCCACAACCATTGAGTTGTTCTTGGAAAAAACCTCAATTATCCCATGGTAAAATTCAATCCTGCCCATCAACTTATTGTTAGCATTACAGAGAATCTTAGATTAATGATAATAAAAAATAAAAGATTAATTAATACTCACTCTTTAGCAGCATTTACTGAATGAGGATCATATAGATACTGTACTTCAAAGTCTCCTAGAGACTTGGTTCCTTTCATACTTAATAGTTTGGTAATAACCATAATGTCTAGAGTGCTTCTCTTGTCTGGTAAAAACTTAATAATATCATCTTCAGTTAGCTCCCTCTGTCAGACAAAATAATTATGAACATTTTTTCATTGCTTACATTTCAACATTTTATTAAATTTAACAAAAATAAATAAAAAATATCAACTTCAATTATTTTATTGGAAGTTAAATTGAGTTGTGAATATTGATTTAAAAAAATACAAAATGAGGTTATATTTCACTCACAATTTCAACAAGTGCGGCGAGAATTGCAAAGCAAATTACATAAGGCACTTTTTTATGATATCATCATAAGATTACATATTTGGTTGAGTTCGACGGACTCAGAAATAATCTATAAATGCCTTAAAAAGCATTATATCAATGCTATGTAATAATATGTTTCCCATTTAGAAGCAGTGAAGTCATTGCTATGGCACATTTTGTAGCCCATTGTTAAAAATCGAAAATTTCTACCTCTTTTTAGGATTAAAAACAATTGGTTTGTTGTCTCATTCGACACAGATTTGCATTCTTTTTTCAAAAAATACAAACCTCAGTCTTTCAGCTTTACAACTCTTTGTGTCCCAAGCTCCTATCTTAATTTTAACTAACTTAAAAATGCAAATTTATAATGCCCTGCACCGATACTGTTTTTCATATGGAAGTAGAATTGAAACTAAAGACTGATTACTCCCTAGCAGCTAATCCTAGATCCACCAAACTTGTACCTTATGTAGACTGCTTGCTCTATCTTGAAAATTTTATTTATCCAAGTTGCGGGATTCAAGAGATATTGCTCGGACAGATGGACAAAAGGATAAACAAACCAAATACATAAGCAATTTTTTTACTTTTTTCAAAGTGTGCTAAAAATTAATACAAAGAATTCAATAGCATGTGATTCTCTTAAAGTATTTTAATATCTGATAATTTTGCAATGGCATTTTCTCTCAGATCAAATTGCGTTCATTAGTTTCATGGCAGAAATTATTTAAGTTTTCAATGTAGAACTATAATAAATAAAATAGCTTTCCAAGCATACCTCATCATCTGGAGGCAATCCTACGAGTAATCCAGGGTAATTTGGCACAAATCCATAGGCTTCATACTGCTGGAAATTAGCTGCTGAATGACCAAGGCTGCAAGTGGACACAAGTACTGTTACCACTTCAGCAATCTTGAAAGTAAAGAATAGAAAAAATGTTTTGTTATTCATGTTTAGACATTGCCTTAAAAGATGTATCTTTAAAACATTAGTACAACAGGATCCATATTGTATAATATATATGAAACATTTCTTTTGCTCTTTAATGCTACATAGTGACATGAATATAAAATAGATTAAATAATGTCTAACACCAATTTTGAGAAAAGTTGTCTGATCTGATCATTTTAAAGGTTAGAATGTATTTTAGATCATAGGCTTTCAGACTTTCTCTTTTCTGCATGGTAAAAATGGAAATTGTGGCCCACAGAAGTTATAACTTGCGAAATATATCAAATAAAACTACATACATACATTCTGCAATTATAATTATCTTATGTTCATGTAAGAAGAACAAATTTCAATTATATTAACTTACAAAAGTCTTGAATATTTAAACTTTCTTGTTACACATAAAATGTAGAGATTCATTGAAGATGTGATGGTTCCTAGCTCTGTTGTATGAGAATTACATACCGTTCTTTAGCAAGTAATATTTTAGATAGATAAAATAACTTTTAGTATATGTTGTATTGAAGAAATCTTTTATAAAAAAGAGCTGTTTTGTAATTCTTAAATTTTGTAATTTCGTTCTCCTTAGCCAGGCCCTATTCTAGCATTTCTGCTAAGGTAAAATATTTCACTGGGGTCCTAAATTGATCCCTTTTTGTTTCAGAGAAAGGATAATGTAAAAGTAAATTTAAAAAAAACTTAGGTAAGTCAAGTTTCATTTAAGATTTTTTTGTAGTTCAAAATGTATGTTGTACTAACAAAAATCTTGGTGAGTGAAAATTTACAGGATTCTCATTTTATTTGTTTTCTCATAAAGGAATTTCATCAAGTTAACCTTGGTCTGTGAAGTCTGTAATGTATATTGTTTGAAAATAGATTTTAGATGATCTTAGCAGTAAATCAAACAAAAATTTTAATTTACTTTTAGAACGTCCTATAGAATAAGAATTAAAATCTGATGTGGCCACCAAATTGACTTTCACCACACCTGTAATATTTATAAAAATTCCAAATAGGTTAAATGATAATAAATATTTTAAGGAAATGCGAGAAAAATTCAAAGAACAGACAAACTCATACTGTAGCCTTCTGATATTGGATATAGCAATGAAGCTCTAACAATGAAGCATAAAAAGGAGTGTTACTAAGACATAACTAAGCATCGAGTGTTTACAAAAGTTGCCTCCAGGTGGTGTGGTAATATCAGCTAAAAAATATAATTTTAGAAATATCTCTTAAACAATGCATTATATGGAAAATGTTTCTAACAAAAGTTGTAGAGAATTAAATTTCCTACATATTTTATTCCAATCATTTTTTATATTGATCAAGTATTAAAGCCAATATTTGAAAAAAAAAAAACGAATAAGTGATCAATTTAAACCAATACTTTATTTTTGTGCCTTTTATAAAAATGCCAAATATAAAATTTCATGTTGATTTGATTAATAGTTTTTGAGTTAGAGAACCCACAAATTTCCTATCACACACACAGACATCATTGAGAAAGTGGCCAAAACGTGTTCAGGGGACCTCAAAACGTGTATTTCCGTTGAAATTTCGAAACCGATATTTTTCACGAAAACAATATTTTTCCCCTATGATAGGTATGGAGAAAGTAAAAAGCAAACATGGAAGAATCGCGCTGTTTATTCAGAAAATTTAAGAAATCTTATACTTGTCATGTTCAATTTAGCGTTAAAATTTACAAATGTTATGCTTTATGACGTTTTGAATAAGCATTCTCGAAAATTATTTAATTGTTATCGGTGTCTTACCTCTTCCATTTTTTCAAAACGTCCGTTATTGCCGGGAAGGCCCTGTAATGCTAGGCCTCCTTCCTCCCGAGACTTTCCTAACTCATCTCTCCAAGCCTGTAGTTCGTGGTCTGCCTCGATCTTCTCTGGGCTATCTGCAAAGTTGAAAAGCCGATGTTTTAAAAAAAATAAGTAGCGGACCAAATCTCAAACCGGAGATTTAAAAAAATAAAACATCGAATGAAAAAACATTTCTACTCGTTGTATGGAAACTTAAACATATATTTTAACAAATTTGTAAGCTAAATTCAACGTCAACAATACTCTATTACAGGGCTCTACAGCCATTTTTTGCTGATATACTTCTTAGAGCAGGGATATGCAACATTTTCAATGTGGCGAGCGCTATGTTACTCTCTAGAACCTCCAGCGAGCACCACTATACTTTTGTGAAAATAGGAATGATCATAAATAAAACCAAACCAACGTCAAAGTTATTTAAAATGTCCTTTCGCACGTTTAGAAAGAAAACAGGCAAACAAATTAAATTACTGATGCTAGGAAAGGCGATTTTAAGCGTCGTAGAAGTGCACGGTAAGACTGCCAAAGAGCACGGCGGTGCACGCAAGCACCAGGTTGCGGACTCCTACCTTAGAACACTTTCTTAGTGGTCGCGTTCCCCTTAGCACATTTAAAGTGATAATGACATGAATAACACGTGAAATAAGATAAGTCATTCACAGTTTTGGCGTATTTTTCATTTTAATAACGTTATCCTTAGTCGTAACATCGCAACTTTTTAATCCAAGGCAGTGGCGTGCAGAGGTTTGGTGATGCCCGGGGCCAACTCCTTGATTGTATGCAACTGCATTACATGCTTCAAATTGTCTGTGAAATGTTAACAAATTACTTATGCTTTTATATGGCATTTATATGACATTACTTGGTGACGGGATTTCTAACTAACGGAGGCCACTCATGTTTCATAAATACAATATGTAACTGTTACGCGCCCCTGCGTAGATTGTATATTTAAATCACAAAATACCTGTAAGATTGAGAGTTTGGCACTTGTTTACGTTTAAAGTTGTAGGAACTTGTTTACGTTTACAATTCAAGAGAGGAAGTAAAAATAACGTGGGAGGACATTGTTTGACTTTATATAAGATTTGTAATAATCCCTCGTTTCCAATAGGACGCATCGATACACGCATTGATACTAGAATCATTTTATGCGCATGCGCACGAATATTTTATACAGATTATAATATATCGAACACTTTGATTTCATGCTACGAAGCTAAATAAAACCATAAACAAATATCACTGTTAATATTTTACAATGCTCTTGGGGCGAAATAATGCGTTCATTAAATGCATTCATTAAGGCATCTTATGCTCCTTTCAACACCATTACCACACGAAGAGGCCGCATGAGGACAAAAAAAAGTTAACAGAGACGATTTCAAATTTCAAAAAGCATTTTTATTTCACTCTGATTGGATGTCCCCGATATGGAGATGCCCGGGGCCGTCGCACCCTCGCCCCCCCCCCCCCCCCCCTTCTGCACGCTACTGATCCAAGGTCAGACATGAAAGACGAAGTGAGAAGAAAAATTCTGTTCTATTCACTATAGCATGCATTTTATTAGTTTATAACATAAATAAAACATATTTAAACTTACGTAAATACTTTTGTTGCTTCTTCTACAGTAACTGTTCTTATTCCGGTTCGGATATAAAAATTTTGCTAAATCAGAGCAACTTGTTTAAAAGTAATTCTAATAAATTCTGCTTCTTATTTAGGATCTACTATCAGTAGATGGTGTGAATTAGTAGGATTTAAATTTCATTCCCGGTATATATTTTCATCCATCATGATGCCCATCATCGGAAACACTCTCTCGACAGAGGGAATTTTTCATAACACTGAAGATTTCCTGAATGCAATCCGGAACCTGGAGACTCCGGATCAAACCCTGAGAGGTAGCAATCCTAAGAATGGGTCATAACTCAATGATGGTTCGCAGAACTCGTAAAATAAAAACGCGAGCGCTCAACTGAGCTGAGATATAAAAAATGACTGGGAACCAAATCCTCAAGTAAGATCAATGATTTAATCTAACTTTTTTGTTTGTTAATTTATCTGGAAAATCAGCCTCTTGGACTATAATAGCCATAAATCCTTCCGTATCGGACACACACAGAAAGGAGGAGGGAAATCCGGTCCCGGCATTATCCCAGTCTTTACAAAGAACACCAAGGGGGCCAACTGCTTAACGTTCCTTCCGAAGGACGGAGTGCTGACTTGCGCGGTCTCCTAAAGCCACACAGGTAGGGGACGGGACGATCCCAGGTTGAAAAATCCGACCTCCTCTGCTTTTAATTTCGAGTTGATGAAATTAGATTTTTCTTTTTTGGCGGTATTTTCTTCTACCGCGAGTCACGAGACAAAAATAAGAAAAGCAACCTAAACTTATACCGAGGTACGAATAACCCATCTTTCGCTCGACCTCAATTTATAGCGTAGGGGTGCAGGCGGTGTAGTGGTTAGGACGCTGGCTGCTACTGGTCTGCTGCTCGAAAGGGCAGCGGGCACGAATCCTACGATAGTAGGGTTTTTTTCAAGGTCGCCCGGCCCCGTTTGTGTGATTTGAGGATACCGCGTCCTTCGGAAGGGACGTTAAGCCGTTGGCCCCCTTGGTACTCTTCGTTAAGAGTAGGCTAATGCTGGCACCGTGTTTCCCTTCTCCCTTGTGTATGTATTCAGTGCAGAAGTACTAATGGCTATAATAATCAAAGAGGTTGATTAGCCAAAAAATACACACACACTCAATTTCTAGCGTCACTTACCGTAAAAATACGATACGCAATTGTAGACGTATTTTCGGATGCATTCGTAGAGGTCCACCGCGTCGTCCCTGTATGGGTAGTTGGGCAGGATGTGGGATTCATAAACTCCTCTCGATTTGATTTCATTGGGAACGACGCCGCTCGTCGTCAAGTTCCACCTGAGGAAGCTGTTTTTGTTGGGATAGAGAGCGAGAATCGATTGATAATTGTTGATTTACCGAAGTGATCGAATGTCACTGCCATTAATACACACTAGCGAATATTACAGTTCAAATCATTATATATATATATATATATATATATATATATATATATATATATATATATATATATATATATATATATATATAATCTTTTGCCTCACCTCCTTTCAATCAGAATGAACATACTGCTGACACCGACTGACATCCCCGTGTCAACCCATCCGCCTGGTTGAATCAGTTTCTCTAGTCCTCTCCTGCAAAACAGTAACATTCGATTTTTTTATAAAACGCATAATTGCAAACTAAGGAACAATGATGAATAATTTTAATACAAGTCAAAGAAATATCATTTTTTATATTTTCGGAATGCCGTATTTACTGTCGTAATTTTTGCACTTCTATCTCAGAATTTTGTGACCGAATGCCATAACCAACCAAACGTGACATTATCCTAACCCTATTAATGCACATTTTCATCATAAGGGTTGCCCATGTCTGATGGTTAGGAAGTGCTTCATGTGTTTCGTAATTTGCAAATATGCTGAGAAAAAGATGTTATTCGAAGCGTTTTATAATGAGAGCTGAAGTTGGGTTTAGTGAATCCTCGACTAGCAGGTCTGTTGCCACGTTTCACCTCCTCAGATTTGATTCTTCCTCGGAATTTCTCCCTCGGTAATTATCGTTGAAACTTTCTTTCGCGGGAAAAAATGGGGCTGCGAGGAGTACGCCCGGATTCATATTTTTTATACTTTCCATATCTAAAAATTAGGACGCAAAAATCATGCCGGGGCGAGAGTTTGGACAGTAAATACCGTAACAGTAAAACTTTAACAATGCGATAAAGTTAAATCAACCCCTGCCCTGATTTTTTACATTACTGTACAGTGTCTGCGTCTCGAAACATGCATTCATTAATGCGATGAAAACGAACTTGCTGCTGCGGTTTCATTTCCCACGCATTAGCGGCCAGACGTTATATACATATTCTCGAGGTGTGAGTCACGCACTTAGGATCAGGTGATTCCTCTTCATCGCATCCTTCTTCTTTCGACCGACGCAAACCAGTGGAGAATTAAATCGTTAAATTCGTGACTGCGTGAAATTTTGAGCCAGAATTATCAACTTTATCGTCCGTGCTACTGCCCGTTCCTCTGCGCTCGATCAACTTTTTCCAATGTTTTTCGAAAAAGGTTTTTCATGACGCGTACGTCTTATCAATTGATCAGCTAATGCTGGCGTTTGCAGCCTCTTGGAGAAAAAGCTTAAATTTTCATAAAATGTCCTTCATTTTGTTTGATTTGGAACCTAGAAAAAGTGACCATCCTTGGCACCGGTCGTGGCCTTCGCTCGCTGCTTTTGGGCTAGTCCGAATGTTTTCCGCCAGAGTCGCTAATAGCAAGGAAATTCAACATATTGAAACTTTTTATGTTGGAGAACTCTAGTTTCCAATGCTGGCGTGGGAAAGGAGAGAATCGCAATATCATAAAATGTTTGCCTTTTCTTTTCCCAAGAGTATGGAAAAATCATCGTGATCTACGTTTATATTTCCACGGCAAATATTTTCCCGTTTTATTTGCCTTGGAAAGTTGATAGTTTTCTTAAAATAGCTGCTTGAAAATTGCCACTACATCCTGCTTCTGCAAAGGGAAATTTTATTATATAACATTCTAGTGTTATCTTTCACAATCTGCAAACAATGGGCATTATTTTGCCGAATGCCACCCGATATTAAATATTATAAATAAGTTATTTAAACAAAACTAGAGGCTCTGTCCCTACGCGCTACGCGCCTCGCATAGCTCTTCAAACTCATTCTTCAGAAATCAGAAGCACTTTTATAATTTTTACGGCAATATATAGCAATGTAGAAATAAAACAATAGAATCTCTCACTCAGTTCCTTACTATTTAAAATTAATTGTTGACAGACAAACTGAAGACATCGGAAAATAATTATGAGATTTTTATCCCTTTAAAATCATTAGATGTTATATTGCTAAAGGCACAGTAAATGCTGATTTTATAGGCAATACGTATTATTTAATGTTGTTGCAATCGCTACTCGCTTTGATTAGAAGTTTTTTATCTCAGTCGTTCATTTGCTTTATATTAGACGAAAATGTTCGATCGATTTTTATTCTTCATACACCTGTTTGATTTTAAATTAAGTACAAATGAACTGAAGACCCGAGACCATTAATACTAGTGACCCTAGTAATTATTTTTTGGAATGTTAAAAATTCGGAAAATTTCTGATATAAAACAAAATGTGAAAAAATATTAATTAGATAACAAAATGGACGATAAGAATAACCCCCATCTTTTTCTCGGTGTAATAGTCTCGAGTCAAAGTCTAAATAATAAAATATTTATAGGTGTTAAAAAGAACAGTTCTGCACTTCAAATTCCTGCAGAATACATATTAATCAATTGAAAAAACGAGGAGCCCATAGGATCAAACTCGGGCCTTTGTTTCAGGCAGGAAATAGTCATAAACATCAATTGGTGTCAATCTAATCAAAACTGGAAGAATCGTTCAAATTGATGCAGCCGTTCTCAAGTTATTCGACGTTATTTTAAATGTGACGTCATCATATACGGACCACATTCAACATCGCGTAATTATTTATAGGATTGGTGGCAACTTCTGTATCTTTACTGCATCGTGTTTCTATAAAAATCTTAACTGGATGAGTCGGATATCATAGTCGTTTTTCATTTCATATAAAATAAATTATACGGCCATATTTTCACGACAGCAAAAGTTTTTGCTCGAATCATTTTTTGGGAAGAATTTAAAGTTAATGCGCTAACAGCACGTTTAACCTCGAATGTTACGGTGAATATTTTCGACGAGCAACTTACGAGTTGATTGCAAGGAGGTACAGGAAATGCGGAGCCAAGAGCTTGAAGATGGGATGAGAGGGCGACAGGTGCCTGTGGGTGCATACGCAAATTCCCTCCATCAGCAGATGCGTCAGTCCCAAATGTGTGGAGGATTGGTGATGCTGCGCTTCCGCCATGTTGTAAAACATCTTTGCCAAAATCCAATTGTACGGGGGATCACTTGGCAAGTACACCTGTAATGTAAAAAAAGAACATATCCCTAATTCACTCAGGCGACTATCCCATTAACGCAAAAAGTGAAGTGATTCGATCATATTCGTTTACTTTGGAGACAACACGCAGTAAAAATCCAGTAAACAATTTCATGGTTAGAATTCGGGTGAATCTTTTAGCTCAAATGGCAGCATCTCCTATAAATATACTATAAACTCGATTACTCAGATCGATGGGGACCGGAAATTAGCCCGATAAACAAAGATTTGGATAATCATAATCCGTAGTGGTAACTTTATGCTCTAAAACAGGCAAGAACTTCATATAAAATGCGATTCAACGGTGTCTTGTATTTAGTAAAATACAAAAGTTTGTTTATGACCAGAAATTTGAGCATTAAAACAAATATTAATTATATTTCCACACGAACTTTTGTTATTTTAAAAGCCAGTTAGTTTCCTGTTGCTTCGCCAGAAGAAGTCGTTTCCTTGCCGCCTAATCCCGCAGTCGTCTGACGCGAACCTTATCAATCGGCATCCTGTTGCTTACTAATTCCTAATATCCCACCTGTTTATCCTCCGTACTTAATTAATTTATTTTCAACACAATACTATTTAGCAAAGGTAGATTTTGTTCAACGTGCCTATCGTACATATTCTTATTTAATGCGAGTTGGTTTGATAAAATCTCTTAATATGATTCAGGATGGGTTGAACCACCTAACGGGTCCAGTAGTATATTAGGATGCTCATAAACTAGTATGTCATTTTAGGATTTCGAGTGGATTTTTGAAGGAGGATAATAATTGACTAACTTTGATTTCAGCAAATACCTCCCTGTCACTATGTTTTAACTATTTTATTGCCTATATAGAATTATATTATTAAAAGGCAAGGAATATAAAGATTACCAACGGCTAAATGATTAATAGGCAGTAATACTGACTGCATAAGGTCGAATAAGTCCTTGAGAAGCGATATTTTGTTGTTTGGACTCATTCGTCCGCTATTTTATGTTTGTCCAGTAAATAGCGGTCGCAAAATTTGTAATATCGGGCAAAATCACGAAATTACGTTCGAATTTTCACATTTTGTAATCCTAGGTAGTTATTATGAGGTACTTCGCATTTTATACAATCCTCTTTAAAATGATAATACTGGACGACCGTTCCGATCTCTTTTTTTTAATTTATCCAGCATTAAGCGGATGTGTTTCGTCAACAGACGACTTCGATTTAGGAGACATAGACCAATTCTCCCATTTTACAAAGCTTATTTCGTAGAAGACTTTAAAACGTCAAAGAATACAAACTGATGACACTGATGTCGCGGAATTAATGATTGATACGGCGGGGACATCGTGAGCCCTATGATGGCTATGGCAATCCTGAGAGTCCATCTCGAGCTTTTGAAACAATGGCATAGCAGTAATATATTTACACAATTAGTATGGTAAATATGAAACATTATAAACTAATGTCTTTGCCTGGATTTTAAATCAATGGCAACATAGTGTTTCCGAACTTCAAATAGTCGAAAAAAAGTTTGTCTTCAAAATTTTGATTTATATACAATAACACGCGGATCAAGCTTAGTATAACCCGCTATTAATTATAATTTTAGTTAAATGCTAAAAAGGGGTGGCCAACAGGTCGATCGCGGCAGTGTTCGCAATTTCCGTAATTTTCTAATTTGTTGAGTGAAATAATAAATTTTCTTCAACAAAGAAACGGTGGATACAAGAATTTGTGATCTAGCGTTTCTAACAGATTTTACAGGTAAATTGAGCGTTTTGACATTTGAACTGCAAGGAAGAAATAAGACCGTAAGTGAGATGATTAGTAGTGTTAACGCTTATAAAAATGAATTCCCAATGTTGATCAGCGATCTCCAAAAACAAAACTTTGATCACTTTCCAAATATGAAAGACCATTTGCAAAAATATCCTAGTTTTATTTTTACGTCTGAAAAATACACAGTAGAAATTAAAAGCATTATGGAGGACTTTGATTACAGATTCAATGATTTTTAAAAAAAATCGAAGATGTTGTTCAGTATCTTTCTTTTCCATTTAAAGCTGATTTAAATACAAAGCATATTGCGGAAAAAATTGCTGACATTTTCCACATGGAAAAAACTATACTTGAAAACGAAATTATAACACTGCAATCCGATCTATTCTTAAGAGCTAGGGAGTCAGAAGAAGGATTTTGGAAGTATGTCAGTCGGGAAAAATATTCAAACATTAGAAAATGTAGTGAATATATCCATTCTTGTTTTGGATCCACATACGTATGTGAATCGGCGTTTTCATATTTAAAGTTAACGAAGACGAAGCATCGTTTCTTGCTTACCGATTCCCATACTGAAGATGCCTTAAGATTTTCCTTGTCGAGGTACACGTCCCACTATGAAAGCTTAGCAGAAGATATGAAAACACAAACTTCTCATTAATTAAAATTAAAAGTTATCTTCATTTTTTTGTATATTTATATATCAAAATGTTTAATGTCAAAATGTTTATTTTGAAGTGTTCTTCGTTTATTCAATAAACTTTGTTCTATCAAAACTTGTATATTTTGAAATGAGTAATTTTTATTTTCCCTTTATACTCGTATTTAATAATTGCATTAAAAAGTTTTTCGTCATGGTAGCTCGTAACTACTTTTTATATAAAAAAGTCGATAGCAACAAGAAACAAGTTGGCCACCCCTAATAATTTAATAACTTATAACTTAAGGAAAGAAAGTCAGGACACATGAAACTTGCTAATAATGAACATTGGTGTCTGGAAATTGTGGTAAAATGTACATTGCTTTCCTAGACATAATTACTATTAGAATTGGGCTTCTCAGTAAAAATGATTACCCTATATATTATTTCGACGTGTATAAGCAAATGTTAGAAGTTTGTTTGCATTCAGTCGACTCCATTATTTTCGATTATCAAAACAAACCGATAAGCTGGGCTAAATCCGTCCCTATTCCATGGGATGATCAATACTCTACGGCAGGGATCTCCAAACTACGGTCCGCGCAGAGATTTCATCTAGCTCGCCTTATCTTATCAATTTCTATACGAAATGCACACATATTCGTACATCCGCCAGCAGAAAGTGTGATTATATATCATCTATGAAACCTAAAAGATATCTTTCGAATACGTGGTTGCAATATACTTTTGATATAGGCGAATGACACATTGCTCGATCAATATTTCAAAACTTACCCTATTATTGGGTCCTTTCAGCTGATGGAGTTGTATGGCAATTGGCATGAGGACGTTCGCTCTATTCAGGTAGAAAAGAGCGATAGGAGCCACGAGCTGGAGACGAAGAAATGAAATTTACATTAACATTTATGTTATTAGACTCCAACACTCCAAAACCGTATGGAAAGGAATGCCATTCTACATTACTTGCATTATTTAAAACATACATCTAAGCCTGACATATGTCTCTAATTCAATCTATTAGCTAAGAAAGATATACGAAACTCTTTTAATCCACGAAGTGATAAGGTGGAAATCATGATCGAATCTCAATAAAAGTATTGTAGAAATTTACAAAGTTACATTATTTTTGAATTATGGATTTCTACCAAGAAACGGCCGAAAAAGTTGACTATATTATACCGTACTTTAAAAACTAACCGTAGATCCGTCTCATTTCATCTACTTACCCTTCCGCCATCTTTGCACTGAACATTATCAAGAATTTCAAGATCAATGATGAATATTTTGTTCTTAGCAATCGCTGTTTCCAATGTCATTCCTTCCAGAAAGGGCTTCACCATGTCGCCAGTGACTCCCAACCTGAAATGCATTTTTAAAATAAGCTCAATTGCATTGGAAGGATCAACCGATGAACGAAATTTTTAGCATGAGGCCACAAACTGACTTGAACAAGTTAAAATTAAAAAACAACAATAGTCAATACAGGTGGAATGTCGACAGGGATATATATATATTTTTTTTACCAAGTACGCTGTGATACACGTTATTCCAAGTTACTGAGTTCCAAAATATGTTTCCGCATTTCTTTTGGAGCGTACCTTAAGCCCTGGAAAACCATATCTATCCCTGCCTGCAGTCATAAAATGTTATGATTATCATACAGAAAATGTTATTATATTTATAGATAATTATTTTACCGAAGTTAGAAAAAATATTATATGTACTTTAGTGTAAAATCGATGGACACTGTTAGGATCCCTTGGCTGGAAGTCCATGACTAATTCAATATTGAATTATCGATCTCACTTCATTGCTTGAATCCTATTGTTAACCAATTCATAAGAATCAACCCGATCATTCATTGGATCCTCGCCATAAGGTGAGCTCGATGACTCATTCCATTAAATTTATTGACAAAAAAAAATTGATTGATCGATAGCTCGTCAATTAGAAAAACTAGCAGCTTTGAAACAACAGAATTCCAGACTGAATTAGTTCTTAGGGTGTTTTGCTAAACCTGAGGAGAATTAATACGATTGAAAAATTCTTCTTCGAGAGGTTGTTTCGTACGGAAATAAAGGAAAGAAAAGAGTTTTGCAACGGAGCGCATTTAGTGTTTTGTCCTGAAACCTTTTCCCACAACAAATGAACAAAGCCCCAAGTTCTCCAAGGCTGAATACAACTACTTCCGCTATCTCGTAATAAACACGAATCGTTAGTATATTGAGGGACTTGAATTGATCACCTATATCATAAATTACATTCAAGATATTATAAATAATAGAATTTTTCATTTTTTCAAGCGTTCATCCCCATCAAAAAGGGCACACGTCATGCAATGTAACATTTCCATCGCGTAATGTATCGCTTCTAACAAGTGGAACAGTCTTCACAGTAACACAAACATTCAAAACAAATACAGATGCTAACTCATTTCAGATATGCAACCAGAACTTTCTTTGAAGGTGTTAATTACTGCAAAAAGTCAATAACCCTCGCATTTTCCATTGTGATTGGAGTCAATAACATACGACGATTCATGTGGATCCGGCGTGATCAAAGAGTATCTCGACGCTAACACCAGGCATTTATTTGTATTTGATTACTTAATTTTTACAATAGCTCCAAGTTAACTCATCCTTCAGTTATTTTGGCTCACCCCTCTTCGAAAAGCTGCCTTTTCTAAAAAATAAAATCGCAGCACGGTTTCAAAAGAATGAGTGAGTCGTACAAGCCTCACCCACGTCCTTGACCAAATTTCACCACAAGCAACAGTAAGTTTCCTGCCTAACGTTGTGACGCTGACAAGCCAGGGGGTCAAGCTCCGGTGTAGTTTGCCGATCCGATATCTAACCACTTCAGCGCTAGGGGCTTTGCGTGTTTTACGAAATTGCCTCGTTACGTAATCAAAAGCGGGTTTAAGTTGGTTCAATTTTACTTTCTCATATACGTAGTATATTGAGAAAGTTTTGTAATCGTGAAAAAATTTGACGCCGAGATTTTGATGGAAATATACGTTTTAGGTGTCCCTGATTCCATAAAAGTGGTTTTCGCCGTGCCGTCTGTCTGCCAGTCTGTCTGTTCGCTGTTCTAGAGACAAAACGCGTAAATAATATTGAATATCTCGTATTCGTATTTTGAAGACTCTTTTCATATAAATGATATTGCACAAAAATGAAAGATAGTTAATTCTTGGCGATTTTTTGAAATATTTTATTTACTCAAAAATGGCTCAAGTGAATATGATCAAAATCAATCCAACTGTAGAGCCTGATTTCACAAATAATACTTAAGCCATACATCCCTTAAAATCACTATATGGCGTCCAGATACATTACAATGTACGCTAAGCTACCTTACCTAAGCCCTATGACGTCACGCCTCCGCCGCCATCAATTCAAAATCATATTACAGCCTAAACGGTTAAACTAAATCGATTGATATATCATACTTGTGGATAATATCGTTTATTAGACACTCGGAGGAGATGAACGATATTGCGCAACAATTAAGGGTACTTTATTCTAGGATATTTTGAAACAAAAGTCGATTTGCTCAAAAATGGCTATACGGATTTTGAATAAAATCCATCCAACCGTACAGCCTGATGTCACAAATAATACTAACTATGCCATATATCCCAAAAAATTACTAAATATCGACCAGTGGCATTAAAATATACGTTAAACTACAATTTATAAGCGTTTTTTCTTTTATAAGCGTACGCAGTCGACCAAACGTATATACTTATATAAGAAAGTTTGTGCAATGTATACTGCACCGTTTATTTTCTATGCAATTCATCAATTCATGAAATTTTTCAAATTGAGTAAATTCTCTATTTTAACGTTGTGAGCGAAGTATTAACAAATAAATAAACCTAACTCTAAGATCATCTTGGTAAACCAAAAAGACAGAAATTGTTTTGGAATATGAAATTTTTATCGGACCAACTATATATTTCAGAGCAAAATTAAACACCGAACCAAAGTTACTGTGGCCTTTTCTATTTCCAACGTTTACGTTTGCACTGTGCTTGCATATGGTTCTGACGGTATAAAACGCCTTTTACTATAATCATTGAAATTTTATGCGACAAATTTTTAAAATTAGAATAAAACATTTTTCACGAGTGATATAATTCTTTTTCGCATTTCCACAAGATTTATGGGCGAAAAATTAATGCAACTGAGTCTGGCGTTTAAAACAGCTAATCAACGGTCTGGCATCAACATTAACTGTAAGAAATCAGATAAATCCTGCTCGTAGATGAACATTTTTGTGTCATACGAAAATCACAAATCGAAATACGTCTTTTCAATTGCAAAATAAATTCTCAGAAAAGGATCTTAGTAATTCAATATGATATTCATAAGATTATTTTACATCACTCTTGAGTAGAAACTTTATTGACTAATGACCACTTTAATTTTTACATAAAAAGAACCATTTCTAATTAACGTGATACTTACTTCGTTGGGATTTTCTGGCAAAGGGTAATAAGAACTGGATTAGCTCCTTGTAACCTCTGTGCTCCAAACCACTCGTCTTCCATCCAGAAGTTAGCTGCCTGAAATGGTAAAAAAAATTATACAGGTTGATTTTTTACTTTAAGTTATAAGCATATTCAACGATTCAACGATTAAACTGTTGATTTTCGTTTTTCATTTTCAATTTATTTATTTTTCGTTAGTGATAAGCGCACTAAATAAATCTTACTCGATCATAAGTGAGTTTGATTAAAAGTCATCTCCAGTCAAAGAAACATCAAGTAAAAAATTAGAGGTAAAACGATTTGGTTAGTTTAGGACACAACAATAATCACATTCCAGAAGTTGTACCATCTGGAAAAGTGATTGTCAATACATTTTCCGTTAGTTAATAGAAATAATATAGGGAATATGCGGGCGTGTAACATAAGTAAATTTATTCTTTTTTATTTGACCTCAAAATTACGTGTAAACTCAAATTTACGCCCTAAAACAATCAATAAATGCAGCTTCAAATGCTAGAAAATTTTATCCATTAAGATCATCTTGGTGTATTTAGCATGAAAACTCAACATAAACATTCTTCTGCGAGTTAATGCGCTAGGAACACCATATTACGCATTGGCTATGCAAGACATTCAAACAACACCACGTGCGCACACGGATGACTGCATAAATCATTTCGCAACCTTTTTATGATATTGAAAGCGGAAGTTTTCAACGCGTCAAAAATTTGCGTCAAATCAACTCTTGCGCGGTAAAAAAAACGCGCATTTATTGAATACTATAATTTTAGGATTTGAAAATAAACGGCGACCTTTTCGAAAAACTTTATTTGTCGCATAAGCAAGGATAAACATCGTTCACATCCTGGAAAATCTGAATCTAAACAAGCATCTTTCATCCTCTTTTGCTTAGCAACGAGTAATATAGGTAAACCCGGCCCTCCTATAACTCGTGGAATGTGTTCTGATAAAGTGCTGCGTAATGTAAATCCGTGTAATGTGACCCTAGGTCTACGTAGTAAAAGGGGGCTGTGTTTCAGGCACCCCCCTCCAGACCCCAAATTCCAAAACCTCTCTCTGCTACACTAATATCTACAAATAGAATGTTGTTGTCTGCTATCTAAGTTTATAAACAAAGCACTCCGGCACTTGAACACGTCTCTTCTTCGCTCAGCAATCTTGAGTCCCACATCCCAATACCGACAAAATCGCCCGAAACATAACCCGCGTTGTATGAATTTTGTATCAAAACCTTGTTGTAGTGAATCCGTGTTAAAGGAGGGGTAGTATACATTTTGATGCATTGAGATTTATGTCAAGAATGGCCGCTTCGAAAATCCTAAGCCATCAAAAATTTGAAGTCGTTAGATATAAATATTAATAGAAAATGTCAAAATTCACAAATTTCATCCAAGAAAAATTTAATCCAATATCAATCTAATCATAACGCAAACTGGAAATTTATTTCAATATAATAAACCAATAATTACGGCGCAATTGCATCAATAATTTAATTCTTCGAGCCCATTCAACAGCGAAATGGAAATCACCGCGGTAAATTTCGCTAACTTTGGCGTCCGTATAGATGATGTTCTCACCAAATTGTCCGACAATCATTCCCACTTATCCCTGTCGGCTCATCTCATTCGAACAAATCGCAGAATTCCTTAGCGAAGGCACGAAGGCCGTGCCTCTCACCACTGTATGACCTCTCGACTCCCTTGATCGTAACGTCGGAATCCAAACTGGTGGAAAAAACCGGTTCCTTCCCATATGTCGGACGTGTCTTGTGCGCATCTTCTCACGAAGGACGATCGAGATGAATGAATCGTGAAAACCCGACGGAACTTTTGTTATATCAAATCTAAAATGGGATTCCATTGTTTCCTCGTGCAATATTGTGTCTTTGCAATATTTCCGCAAACATTCCTGTAAAATCACAGTATAAGTAAAATAGTAAAATCCGGAAAATGAAACTTCATAGTTATAGTTTCCACAATATTCCACAAAGAACAAATCTCCGATATCTGTCTTATTCGCAAAAATGCTCACAGAGCGCTTTGAAAACTAATATAATTCTTATAATTAACCCACCGTATGGTTACATTATGATTTGTCTGGCACTTCTACTCCTCAGAAAAGGAAAATATGTAATAGCACAAAAATTATACGAAGCTTTGGATGCAAGAACAAATTACAGATTTAGAGGCACGGAGTTTTGTATATTTGAGAACGGAGAATCAAACAGAAAATTTCTTAACTTGACCGAGAATCGAACCCGGATCTTGCATTTGAGAACGGAAAATCATACTGGATTAGTATAGCTTAGCTGGTTAAAACATTCGCCTGGTAAGTGGAAGACCCGAGTCCGATTCCTGGTCAAATTCAGAAATTTTCCATTTCACTCCCTTGAAATTTAAGATACAAACTTAAACCAAAGAGGTATACATATCAGACTTCAAGATGGCAGAAGTTCATTGGATCACACGGAGTCCATTTGGAATGTTAGCCAAAACTTTAATATCCCTTTATTTTTCTATGGAAATCTATTACATATCCAGCTAAAAAGTGCGGGAACACCGTGCTTATTATGCAAAAATCGCAGCGACTGAGAAAAACCAGTTTAGAGACATCAATGGGGAAAGCACGTTTTAGATGCACCTGAAACCGATAAAGTGGTTTTTGAAATGCTGCCTGTGTGTCAGCCAGTGTCTGCATTCTCATCTGGTGGCGAAAGGCTTATCTATTTTCTAATGTACATGCCAAAGAGAGATTCCCCATGAATACGAAACTAACAGCCGCGTATTTAAGAATTTAGCTTCGAGGGATAACTTGTGACAGAAAAGTGCCGCATTGCCACGGAATGGAAGCTGCCTTTCTCGTCCTCATACAGTGCCAGGGTGCTCATGAGTTAAGAGTAGGTCAACACGTGGCGTGTTGACAATATCGATGTAAAGTAACGCTTCATGTCTGTGTGTCGCTGTGGGAATCGGGAGGCAATTATCAACATTTCACGAACCGGAACGGTATTGCCGACGCGTGTAACGAACCGGAACACTTTTCCGGTGCGTTCTGGCTCATTCCGAGCACTGCACAAACGAGTATTAAAATCTTTGGACATCCATTTGTTGGTATCACACCATAATCAATTTATTAGAGCTGAAATTAATGCCCCAGTTACCTGTAAACACGTCCAAATCGTTGATTTATTTACAAAATTAATTTTATCGTGGCACCTCTAGAAATCAGCTGCGGTGCCCCAGTGTGGCGCGGCACCCAGGTTGGGAACAACTGCCCTATACTGTATACTCTAATACCTGTAGTAGTAAAACGATCCTAATTTAATTTTTGTACGTTAAAATATGTTTTAATAACATTCTTAAGTGCAAATTTGAAATCCATAGCTGCATTCTTTGAAGAATATGATGGAAATAAAAGCGGGTGGTATAATTTTTGTTAACATGGCGATTTTACTAAATTACAGATAAACGCAATGTTATCATCGTACTCGTAAATCTACTGAAAACAATTTATCACCCGTATTACTACATACGAGTATCGTATTTCAACACGATGAAATTAAATTAGAATAGGTTTTAACTATATATTTTATAGCATATGTCTCCTTTTTTATTGTCAGACCCTGTACATAAATACATGCATGTATATAAGTGTAGCCATATCATTCAAAATACCGAAAACATACTAATGTATAATAGTATGTTCACTTCACTCAAATAATAGACGACTTAAAAAGTAAAGATAATAAGACAATGAGGAAAACCCGGTTTATCCTATGACCATCGACCTCTTTACGGAGAGATTGCTGATGAAGATGATATCGGCAACAGTACATGTTTTTTCGTGTACCTCGAGATAAGGTGGCATTGATAAACTCCGTTATGATAAAAGTGATGAAAATGTACGCCGTTCCTGCATGAGCTTTATATTACAGGTTGCAGAAAATATAAAATACACTCCTTCCTGCAGTTATCTGTATAAATTCTGTGTACACTAATCGAGACAGGTTTTATTAATATTTTTCGTATTTTAACAGGTAAATAACAGGTTTATTATATAACAAGTTTATTATGTAGCTATCATCTGAAGATGGTGGCTTAGTAATTTAAATGTACATTAGAGTTGATTAAATAAAATATATTTTTTAATTTTTAAAATAAAACATTTTGCTCCCAAATGTCAAAAATAAATTTTGATTTACTACATTTGATTTAGAACTTTTCAAACTAATTTGGTTTTAAACCTTCATACACTTTTAATTATCCTCCATCTTGAACATTTGTAAAAGTTATATGGCTTTCAGCTATCCAAAAAGTGTAATAATTGAAAATTTATTTTTGACTTTTAAGGGCAATATATATTATTTTCTTTAAATTTAAATTATTATTTTTATTATTACAAAGAACAGAAATAAACTCATACCGTAGCCTTATGATATTGGATATAACCAGCAAGCTCCAACAATGAAGAAAATAAAAAGGAGCGTTATTAAGACGTAACTAAGCATCAATTGTTAACAACATTCGCCAGAAGGTGGTTGGTGGTGGCATCTAAAAAATATAGTTTTCAAACTATCTCTTAAACAATGCATTATTTGGGAAAATATTTCAAACAAAGGTTGTAGAAATTTAAATTTTCTACAACTTTTATTCCGATACATGTTTACATTTATCAAATATTTTAATATACCGGTAATAAAATATTTTAAAATAACGGATAAGTGACAAGAGTAAACACCCACTTCCGATTGACCGATTTTTACCAAAAACTAATCAGTTCTTTTGACTTTTATAAAAATGTTAAATATAAAATTTTGCGTTGACCTGATTAATAGTTTTTGAGTTAGAGCACCCAAAAAAAGCTATCACATACACACACAGAGACATCATCGAAAAAATGGTCAAAACGTGTATTTCCCTTGAAATCCCGAAGTCGATTTTTTTCATGAATACAATACTTTCCCCAAACTACGTATATGGAGAAAGTAAAAAGCACGCAACATTTGGTAAATGAAGGGAAATAGATTATCTAACAATAAGACGAAGAAATTAACGTAAATACGTTTATTTTCTTTACACATACACAGCGTTTGCAAGTGAAAAGAAATGGATAATTTATGACGAAGGAACATAAAGATTATAATACTACTATTCGAGTGAGGTAAGTTTTAAATAATTGTCGATCGTTTTATGAAGTACAACCGATTAGGAAATAAATCGGTCAATCAAAAATTCGATATTTCTTTGGCATACCAGTTCTTAGACATTATACTAAGTCATTAATATTTATCTTTTTTGACATTATAGCATGAATCGTAAAGAACGCTTCTGCCTCGCATGTATGCACGCATGATGTGTGCATCTGTCCTCTTTTGTATATCTATATATGGAGTGATTTTAATATAAAAGTTATTTTTAAAAATATTTAGAGAAAAGGTGTTTTTTTACTTTTATCTTTTGTTCTTAGTACGCGCGTGTATTTTTTCTTTATATATTTTCCGTTTTTATTTTTTCTGAGTTTATTTGCGTTTGTGCGAGCACTTGTAGCGGTGGGAGATACGCTTACCTCGAGGTTTGTTTTGTACGCTTTGCGAGATCCCTTGAACAGATTTCCTCGTAAAACGTGCGTGTAGTTTTTACTTCTATCTTTTTATTTTTGTCCATTCGTAATATTAATATAATTTTAGCAAGTTTTCTCAAAAGCAAAAACGTGCTGATGTGACCACTACCTATCCGTCTGTCTGTGGACAATCGACCTTTTTGTATTAAAAAATATTTAGAAAATTATTTTTGAATCTGATAGCCCATATCCATCTATGAATTTTTCATCGATTGAATTATCCCGGTAGTTCATAAACTTTCCGCTGTTTTCATCGTCAAAATTTCAAAATTTTGAAATGATATTGTAGTTAAACTACTCAAGCTAGAAGACTGAAGTTTTCACAGATGGGAAGGCCTAGTGATGGACTACATTCCAACTATGCGGGGGGCAAACCAGAACACAGAAAATATTTAAGAAAACGTGTTTCCACCTCTTGCTTTAGCTTTGGTTAATATTTATTATTTTCCCTTTTTCTGGATATTGGACTATATAATTTAACAACTAACGGCAAAGGAGTATTTATTGCTGAAGGCATGTTGTATTTCGCACCATTTACCATCCACGATAACAACAACTATACCAAAAGTTCATCAGATTTGCGGGTGGAAGGGGGCGTAATTAGCAAAACTTTCCTTAATATTTCATGCCCATTGTGACCTAATAGTTACCGCGGTATGAAATTAAAAAAACTTTACAATTCTCTGTCCCGCGATCTATTTCGTCTAGGCCGAAAAGCCATTCTATGCAAGTATGTAGGCGCTTTTCAATGCCCTAAAATTTCGTCAGCTTGCATCTCCGCCTTGTACTTAACAAGTAGCTTCAATCAAGCAACCATGCCACTTCATTATTAGGCGTTATTTACAGAAGTAAAAAAAAACTCCTTATGGTCAGGTGGTGTCCGTCCGTCTGTCCGCATGTTTCATCTCAGAAACTACTGGATGAATGTTGATGAAATATAGTATTTAGGACATAGAGGCAAAGAAAGTAAGAAAATGATATAAATAGTTTATGTAAACTAATCGGGAGTGCCACTCTACTGGTGATAAAAAATGAACTTTTCTTTTTATCTCGTACACACTTATAACGAAAAAGCCTTTTAAAGACTTTGTAGAACTAATCAAATAGAATATGTTTTGCTCAGTACATTTTTATCGGGGTAGCCGATTTCATGAAAATCAAACGAGAAAGTCGTAATTCACTTTGGACCAGTACTTTTTAATTGTTGACAACGAAAACAATCTTCATGACAACTGATGTAAACAATATCTGCTGTAAATACCCAATTAATTTAATTTAATATATTTCAAGAAAATCAAACGAGAAAGTTGTAATTTACTTTGGACCTGAAAAATTTTCTCGTTCTTATTAATTGTTGTCAACGAAAACAATCTTCGTGACAACTGAAATAAAAAATATCTACTTTAGATACCTAATCAGTTTAATTTTCTTTCGTGCGCACGCAACATTTGGGGAATGAAGGGAAATGGATAATCTACGACGAAGAAATGAACGTAAATACATCAATTTTCGTTAAGTGTACACAGCGTTTGTAAATGAAAAGAAATGGGTAATTTACGACGAAGAAATGAACGTGAACATAAAGATTACATTACAACTACTCGAGTGTGGTAAGTTTCAAATAATTATCGATTGTTTAATTAATTACAATTGATTGGGAAATTAGTCGGCGGATCTAAAATTAGATATTTCCTTGGCATCACTACCGGTATTTCAGTTTGTAGACATTATACTAAACCATTAATATTTATATTTTTTGTCATGATTGCATAAATCGTAAAGAACGCCTCCGCTTCGCATGTATGCACGCATGATGTGTGCATCTTTCCACTCTTGTTTTTGTAAGATTGCATTATTCCGGCGACTGGCAGAACGAAAACAAGCAGCCATTACAGGCGATGGGCTTGACACACGGCCGTGAATCCCGAACTACAAATTAGTTTCAATTGACCTAAACGCCGTGGCGTGACACATAAGGAGAGCGAGGACGAACCAGGAATTCCGATCTTTAAAGTCAATGAAACTTTAATTTATTCACTTTGACGCACCGATATGAAATGTACCGCCTCATATTCCGCATTTTTCCATTTCAAAATATAGTGACACATTAAACAAAAAGGGTATGTTTGTAAAAACACCACCATTCGCTATTTGACATCAAGGATAATCAAAGGATCTCATGCATTCTTGCACGTTAACATCAGCACCCTGCAAGTTTCCCAAGGCACGTGGCATTTAATTTGCGTCATGCAAGTACCGCAATGAAACCCTATATCATTGCGATTTATCACGTCAGAAAATATAGTCTTCGTGGTTTACCCAATATGACGAGCAATAATACCGGCATAATTTCTTCGAAGCTACACTTATTAAGTTTGAATTCCATGTATGATTGATGTTTTGCTAATCTAAACGCAAAAGTTCTTTTATACATAGGTACATTAAATACACACGTATACAGCCGAGCTTTGTTAACTCCTATCTCAAAGGAGGACAAAAAAGATCAAGCTATTTTAATTCGAGTGGTAGAATTACATTTTAATGTTTATGAACTAGAACGGGGGAAAATATATACTCTCAACTTACAAAAATCCGAGTTAAATACTATCGACTTCTCGAATATCATACATACAAGAATATTACATACAGTCACTACAGACCATGGGGATCAGGGTCGTTCTCTTTTATAGAGTAATTCTTAGAACGTGCGCTGTTTTTTGAAGATAGGTTTCCAGTCAATCGTGCACCCGCCGATAATCAATTTGTCTGAAATTAATTTATCGAAAATCAATTCCTCGAACGATCGATTTTTTGAAAGAATAACTTTTGAAAATGTTCGACCTGGTTTTTACTTTCTCCATATACGAAGTATAGAAAGTTTTGTTTTCATGAAAAAAATCGATTTCGAGATTTCAACGGAGATACATGTTTTAAGGTCCCATGAAAACGTTTTGAATATTTTTCTATTTTATTCTCTATAAGGTTTATATTTAACATTTTGTTTTTAGAGCCAATTGTTAAGGAGATATTTCAGTTCAATATTTACAGCGATTTTAGCGGCGTTAACTCGCAACTTATGAATTACACATGGGGAAAGTCATGTGTTGGCCACACCAGATTTAAAAAAATATTTTATACTTAAAGACAAATATATAGAAAAAGTGATCAAAAGTATTCGATAAATTTACTTACAACCCGCGCTACTACCTTTTACAGTAGGAAACGCGTTACACACACATGCACACAGAGAGGAGGAGGTAAGTCCGGTTCCCACGTCATCGAGTATCGACTACATATACGATAAAGAGGAAATTGGCATCCGGCGCACTACTGAGAGAAGTGTATTTCTCAGAATTCTCTTAATTTAATTAACTCGTAAAATCCTTCAGCTTGGCATTCCTAAAAAGCTATATATAATTTCTCAAGTGTCTTGTCCCCTCTCTATCTCAGGAACTGTTTATCGTAGAGAAATACTACAAATGACATTTTGTTTCTACAGACTAGGAGACACAAGAAAAACTGTTTTCACTTGAAACAAAATGGCGGCAGTTTAAAATATTTGAAAATTTATAATTCGGAAATGCTGCGTCTAAGAAAAAACATTTTGAACAAAACAAGATGACTCTTAATAAGAGAAGTTTCGATAAATTATTTGACAAGAATAAATTCGAGGCCCATACTTAATCCATACGCGCTGGTTTTCTTTTGGAAGTGTAAAAAAGATTTTGAAAAGCAATGATTCACAAATTTTTCCATTATATATGCACCATCAGCGCCTGAGAGAGGTGAGATGGCGCCCAGGCCAGTCACAAATGTGACTCCGAAAGACATACAAATATATGAATAAAACCAAATTATGGGAGCCCCTCCTCCATCTGGCTCTGTGCATCATACATCCATTTATTCTCCTCGTATTCAATTTGCCGAGATAACTGCCAGAACTACGTTGCAATAGAAAAACAATTTTGTAAACGAAACAAAGGAAAGCAAACATTCGTAGCTCGATCGATTTCAGTTGCGCAAAACGCCTTTGTCAAATACTCGGCGGTCAGTTCCGATTTCGCAGTTGTCCTAATCGGATTTCACGGTAATTAACTGCGCCTCATGCAGAGCGTCGGAGTAAACATGCTCGCTATGTTTGGCGGATGGCAGGAGGTGCAACGCACCCAACTATCATCTAGTAACTTAAATAAAATGCACTTGATATTACAAATATTACTGATAGCAAAATCAATATAAAAACTAAGCTGATAAAAATATGCAATTACAGATGATGTTTGTCCTAACAGCTTAGTAAAGTATGCATTCAATGGGTCAATATTAATAAGGAGTGGATGCAACGGCGAAGATAATACACAGTAATTAATCGACCCCGTTGTATATAAATTAAAAAACTTGCTCATATATTTCATCACATTTCAACCATAATATAATTCTGCACTTTTCCTCAGCGAGAGACATTTTAATACACAAACAATTCAAGGAAAGTGTAATTATTTCCGCGATTATCGCACCAGCGTCATCCATGCTCGTTAAAATAAAAGCTCACGGAAAACAAAGATCGCTCCTTTCTTAAATACCCGGGAACATTATTTTTTAAATATCCTTGAAATTTTATGCATTCTCTGAACCAACCGTCGGTAAAGATTGCAGAATCTATTTCTAGACCTTGAGCCAATTGCTCAGACCGGAAGAGTGCTATTTGAACTCCGCGGCATTTTAACGATAGCGGCGGCGATAATCCAAATTCCGCTGCCAGAGGCTTTAGCTATAACTCTTTCGTCACTTCCTTCTACGAATCGAATTTTTCGCCGAAAAATATCACGCGGTTGTTTCGTTCGCATTTTCTACTTGATAATTCCTTCCCGTAAATATACAATAGTTTTGAGGCACCGGTGTTTTACAAAAGTAGTGCGCCAATCAAAGAATAACCCCAACAGTCAAAGCTTTTGTTATTGAAGAATTATTAGGCGTTCTTTACCAGCGAAGAGGTAATAGGGGAACGCCTTATGGACACGTCCTGTCCGTCCGTCCGTCTGTCGTAACTTTCATCTCCTGGGGGGCTGGCTGGATTTTAATTAAATGAAATATTAGTTTTATATTAAAATATATTGTCCAATTGTGATTTTGAATTTCATCCGTCAATTATAACTTCCACTCCATAGAAGCACTTAAATATACCTATACTCGCATCTCGTTAAATGGCATCCGTCAAACAACAATTAAATACCATATTTTTATCTTGCTAGCTCTTATATGACCTTTAAGGTATCGATTAAAAAATGTATTCGGATGGAGGAAAACATTTACCACAACAAAGTATGCGAGACCACATAATTACAGCTTATAGTTTCGGAGATAAAATTTCGAGAAAATTCCAAGCAATCGAATATTTTGCTTACAATAGTCGATACAGTGATTCTATCGGCAAACAAGAATTAAAAACCATATTTTTCTCTCGCAAGCTCTTAAATGACCCGCGAGGCATAATTAAAACATTTATTCGAATAGCGGACAACATTTCCCACAAAAAAGTCAGCAAGATCACGTAATTACGACTTATAGTTTCGGAGATAAAAATTCGAGAATCGCCTAATCTTTCGATACCGTTTTATACGTATTTCACGTAAGGAACGCCTTTAAAATCTCTGCGTATTCCATTTATGGAGTATACTTTTCCTTCTTGTTTGCTATGGGCGCAATCAATTGGTCAGTAAGAGTATGGTTTTACGCTACTGATAAATAAATTCAATTTGTTTTATTGATAAAATTTGGTTACTTAATTTTTTGCCATTTTTTGTAGGTGTAGGATGCCGATAAATTACCGGAGAACTCATTTTATGTGCTAGAAAATGATCGCTTATTCCCATTCGATGGAAACACGTGATGTCATGGCTATAAAATTCGCGCAATAAGCCATCGCAGATAAGATAACGACCATGAAATGTCATTGCCACGTCAAATAACATCACTTTAATTAGAAGATGAAACCATGTTATCATTGCCGTCATATTCGAAAAATACTCTTTTATTGACGTACGTACGATCTCCTGTGCAATAAAGAAGAGGTACGCGATGCGAGTCCGTCACGAACACCAGAGTAATATAAGTGAGAGGCAGTGTATTCGATACGGTTTGAAATCGTAGAAAACGATTACGGTATCGATATAAAAGTCTTCCTTCATGGGGCCTTTTATTTAATTTTAATTTGTTTTGAAGCGTGATTTTCGCAATTATATCCAGGCTCTCGAGTATTTCATGCAAGTTCTGTAGGCTGCTAATAATTCCATTACTGGAAATTAAAAACGGCAAAATATATACCATAGAAATCCTGTCGGGGAGCATATAAAATTTATAGAGGAGGCCGAGACTTCGTGGAATTCCATAACAATGTGGCGTTGTTAAAATTAAAAACAAATAAAAAATTAACTGTGGAATAAGTCGAAGTGTGATGAAAACTGTGTTGTTTTACTTTTTGCTTTTAATTTTAACAACATCACATTATTGGAAAGCAAATATTTATATATTAACGTATTTTTACATAATTAACATACAAGAACATTTTGATGGATGAAAAATATGATAATGTTATTAAAAGAACATCGATTGACACATTTAATAATCAAGCGTGATAATATCTCTAAACCAATGGAAAATTCAACTTTTTTTATCTCGAATTAAATTCACGATCGCCACTATAAGCAGCCTAAAAAACGTGCTAGACGATTTATAAATAAGGTTTGATCCATATTGTGGCAGTCACGAGTTCCTTGAATCGTAGATATTGATAGGGTAATGATATAACCACGACTTCCTTTCAAAAAATTGGAACTTCAGGTTTGGCAAGAAATGCGTCATTCTCTGAAGCTTCCTCACATTTGCGAGTAATCTAATCTATGATGTGGTTAACCGGGAGGGAAATATAAACACTGGAAATCGAGTACCACCCTGAACGTTATTTGAAACTGCGAATGTGATAAGTGAACCAATATTTGCGAGGTTTTTGCAACGATTACTAATAAAATGATAAATTTCCCCAGTGTGAAAAAGGCATTTTTGTCATTTTCAAGTAATCTAAGTGTAAAATGAGAAATCTATTTGCTTCATGAGTCGACATTAAAGTAATTCGTGGAAAATTTCATATATAAATGCAGTAGTCCATCCTTATTCGCGGTGGTTTCGTTCTTTAAAATGACGATAACGTAGAAACCGCGGAAGACTATGAGAATAATTGCGGTTAGAGAAAGGAACTTTTTTCCGCTCTTCTCACACTTTTCTCAGCCCTCATTTCACTTTTTTGCGTTTCAACAGTGGCTTAACTAGGTGCAGAATGTCCCACGGCAAAATATTATAAGTAGTCCCTCTCTCCCTACCCCCTCAACCAACGAATACATACATTAAATTAAAACTGAAATCCATTGTATAGTCTATCAACTTGCAATTATTGCTCAATTATCAGGAATATGTTGAAATGTTAGACTTTTTAAATTACTGTCCAAAAATGATGATTAACTGGAAAGTCAATTCATAAATTATGATTAAAAAGAAAAATCTCAATTTCTTCTATATTCGGAAAAATTCGAGGATCCGCCAGGTGTCCCCCGGACCCTTGGGCCCGTGATATTTGGCCACCCACGCCATGCTATTGTCACGCCACTGCATTTCGAGACCATAGTTTAACCACGTTATTGTACGTAAATGAAAAAATACTGTAGAAATTACATTTAATTACACGCGCGCGAACAGAGGAAGACAGACAAAAAGAGGTTGTGAGTATAGTATCGTATGCGCATCTCGCATGCCACTCTCTTCTGTCGTTTAGCAAGTGCGTCACAGCATCATTACTTCTGTAGTATGTATGTAATTCGTATTTGTTTTGGAGTCAAGAGGAAATCGCGCTGTGTGTCGTGGAAATTAGCGAACGAGCGGGCGGTGGGCGTGAATAAGCGAAATTAACCTTCCACGAACGTTGAAATTTGCTACAATATTTCATGCGCGAATAAGTGAAACAGCGAAAATAAAACCCGCGAAAATCGAGAGACTACCGCATTATATTTGAATAAATACATGGGTTTTTGACGTAAAATATCTCTCTCAAAAAACTATCGTAAAATAGATCGTATTAACTACGATGGTATGTGGATAGTTTGGAAAAAAAATAGGTTCAGCTCTTAGAAAATTCACGTAATAAACAGCGTAATGACCGCATTACTCCAGTTTGTTTTCGGAGAATCTACGAACACATAAACATCTCAGTTAGCAAGCTTTCGAGGAAGAGGAGAAATCTACCAAGGCGTTCGCGAGCAGAACGCCGCCCTGGGCGAAGTTCTTGGAAAGACAAAGAGCGCGCCTGCAGTTCATCGAGCTAGATTAAAAAGGAAATCTGAAATGCCGCTTGTTCTGCAACTCATAATGACGCAACGTGAATAATGGTACGAGAGTCCCATTTCTGCGGTCCACTCAAATCGATATGCGTATCGCTTTGAAATTTGATTGCAGCGGAACTCGCCGATAACTACCCTGGTTGACGATACTTTTATATAATTCCGATCCTTATATAAAAATCTTGAAAAACTCATTTCGTCGGTGACCTCATTCATTCTAGTGTTCTGTCTTACGACAGATCTTACCAATTAATTGATTGGTTTTGACTATGGAATATACATACATTGAGTGGTGTTTTCCCGTTGCCTTCCACACCGGACTCACACACAGAAGGGAGGAGGGAAACCCAGTGCTTAATTGCTTACTCTTTGCGAAGAGCACCAAGGGGGACAACTGTTTAGCATCCCTTCCGAAGGACGGAGCGTTGACTTTTCCGCGGTCTCATCACCGATACCCGCTATAGGTGATTTAAAAAGTTATAAAAAACATTTTGTGTGTTCTGAAGGATTATAAGAAAATACGTATACATATATGTTTTTGCGTCTTATTTATTTTTATGTAAAGCACATTGTTTATGATTTGTTGCAAAGCTCCCTTGCTGTCTAGACTTTTTAACGAAACGGTTCCGAATCATTACTTTCATATGTAAGTAAGGAAATAACCATTTTCAAAACTAGGTCCTTTAAGATGTTTCTAAGAGGCTGACGATGCAAGCATTTGAATTGCTTCTAAGTAGGATCGTCTATCGCAAGATTTCACTAAGCATATTTGAAGTCATTAGTGAAGGAAAATAGAACAAAGGTTTTAACGGAATGGTCTCACATGTTGAAGCTTAGTCAATTACAAAAAGTTTTCTTTAAATGGTGGAATATTTTTAAATGTTTGTATACTTAACACTTCCTAGTAGAAACTTCACGTCTGTTTTTCATGGTATTTCTCTCCATTACGCATAAAACTGCGAAATCCTCTTCGATAAACTTACAGAATGAACGTCTGAATAATTATGATTCCCTTTAAAGGTCATCGTTATAAATTCAGGAAGCATCGGTCTGGTAGATAATGCCTATGAGTCAATCACGCCTCCTTTATCCGTTTAATACAGTCAACTTCCGATCATCCACTTAGGAAACTAACTAAAAATTAAATTTTACGCAGTATTCTTAATATTTTCAGAATAAATATAGCGTATTTTCTTCTCTATTTGAAGCATGACAATATCTCTACATTGCTTACCTTCCTAGCAGTATGCCTGAGATTCTGCAAGTAAAAACAGCAAGTTGAAAAGCTTCGATCTAATATTCAACCGACGTTCCTCCAGCGACACCCGGTTTTAATTATCTGCCGTTTAATCCCGTATAACTATAGCAATAAGACTGTACATCTAGTTCATATATAATGTATCGCTGTTTGGATAAATGTCATAATTACCATATTATGTTGAAATACATAAACATTATCTTTTGATTCCACAAAAAGTTTAGGTGGAAGGGAAAGCTTCTCAGCCCCAACTTCATAAAATGACAATATTTTTCATTATTTAGTGCCGCGAGACAAAAAAATCGTTCGTCTACATAAACCCATCTTTTTCGAGAGGCTTTTCCTCTTGTGAGGCGGACGCAGCCGAAGGGTCTGCAGCGACGCACCACCCATCCCCACCCGTCTGACAGCCTCTTCTCAAGGACAGACCTTGAGGCGAGAGTCACTTAAAACATTGCATTCATTTTTTTTCTTCTCTTTTAATGGGAAAAAGCGGCAAGGTACGACTCTTTATTTCTCGGCCGTATAGACTACTGACCGCGGTGATGCGTGTGTCGCGAACAAATGGGAGAAAATTTGCGGTGCACATTACCTGGTGCAACACCAGGTAGAAGGATATGGGAGTTGAAATATATCCGTTCATCTGTTTAAGTCATATTGAGAACGAAAAAGACATGAAATTGAGGTAAATGCCTATGTATTTGACTTTTACTACCCTCGGGTTAAAACTATCAAGATGCGATATGAACGCTGATAGGACAAATCCTTTATAGCCATGTAAACTCTTAAAAGACAGAATTATCGCTATAAAACTATGAACCCGAATTTCATAATATCACCCTCTTCCATTGTGGTAAGTTTTTCATAGGCAATGAGAGAATCGAGGAACGTACTACACAAAATCATATGACAGGAAGCGCAAATCGTATATGAGATCTACAGAAAATAAATCCCTGATTTAACTGGTTCGACATAGTAAATGTTTTTAATTTTTATTGTGGTAGCCCTGCTCTTTAGCTCCGCATTAAATATCATTATTTCATTATGGTATGTTGTACAAATGTTATATACAAAATGTAGCTGATATCCGTTCAGCCAATTCCTTCCAAGTCCATAATTACTGAAAGAGTTTAATTTGTAATTGTGCCACCCGTTTGGCCGATCCGGTCCAAATGTGCTATTATGATTTTATATATGTACACATTATAAATATTAAACTTAGTTAAAATTGATGAGGTCATCTCAACACAAATACGCGTAAAAATAAATTTTATAATTACTTGTATTGTGGCAGCCCTGAGCCCTTCTCTCTCTCTCTCTCATTATATATATATATATATATATATATATACTAAACATCTTCATTTTGTTTTTTATCTTGCATACCTCCTTCATATAAAATTTTGTTGAAATCGGTTCTGCCAATTCCTTCCAAATTCATAATTACCGAAAAGTTTTATTTAGAAATTGTGGCACCCCTTCTGAGTCGATCCGGTTCAAATATGCCATTTTGATCATTAATTTATGTGAGTATTATATGCACCAAATTTGGTTGAAATCGGTTAAGCCAATTCTTTTCTGATATATACGGATGGACGGACATCACGAAGATAATAATGCTTTTCAGCGATAACAAAAAGCTCTAAAAATCGAGCTTCAGGTTAAGATCTACGAATGCATATTACAATTATCACACGACAAAAGAGATAACGATATGAGAGAAATTCAGAATGAGCAAGCTTCAAACAAGCGAGACAAATGAGCAAGTATCGACTTTCATAACTCCTTTATTCATTTTCCAAACTTGCAAATGAATAACGTAATATAGATATGCGATAGTAATTTGTAATAAGTATCTAAATTAACGCGGTTTCCGATTCCGCGGGTGAACTCTGCTCGCATCGCGCCTCCGTTTCCGCAAGGTGAAATCGATATCTCATCACCATCGTTAGAACATTTATATTGCCACGTCACCACCGATTAGCTCTGCCTTTAGTCTATTTTCTTCTATCTCGCCGCAGTGAGTTTATGGGACTTAATGACCATCTTTCACGAAACGATTTGAAAAAATAACACATTTAGCAATGTGGTGTATAATAGGCGTTCAAGTGAAGAGTGGAAAAGTCGGAAATAAAGCACATGGCGGTTGTCTACTTTTCATTCGAACGCTCCTTACACTTACTCCATTGTCATTTGCTCTTTCACTCGCACTTTCGTCACTTGCTCTTTTGTACCACTTGCCCCTTCCCCCACTCATTTGTCCCACTTGTCCTTATCCTACACTCCGGTTTGACACACTTGCTTTTGTGAGACTTGCTTTTATGTCACTTGTTCTTTTAAGGGCCGCGGATGGAAAAATATTCTGTGAGAGCGAAAATTCGAACTGTGGAGGTTCTTCTGTTTTCTAAAAGTCAGCGAGTTTCCATGCAGAGTCGAAAAGAAACGATTAAAAATCAAAGTATAAAGAGGTGATCAAATCAGAAACAGAGAAATACATTGCCGGAGCAACGATGAATGGCGAATGTGAAAATAAATACGGCAAAACTCCAATTTTTTTGTACGAATTATCTGAAAGGCGGATTACCGGGCGTTCTGAAATATGTACATTAAAACTATTCCTGATAACATCTATTCAGAGCTTCGTATTGTATACACAAATTTTCCTGGCCGATATGTATGTTTATTTATTTATGTATTTATCGTTTGTTCATAAACAGCACTCTAATGGAAAATAGAATGAGCTCGATTATTTCATGTTTGCAAGTTTATGATATGCTACATGACTATCGACACTAAACAAGCCGCTGCAATAACTTTCCTGCATTTTCTTCATTCGAACGAATATGGCACGTGACTTGTTTTTTTACGTAATTAATTTTCACAGCGTTAAACATTTATTTTAAATAATGCTCTCTTTAAAATTTCATCGTTCGGGTCATCCGGATCTTTCTATTATCCGTACTTAATTACAGTCCCCAATGAAGCGGATAATGCCTCGCAAAAAAATGTAACCGTAAGTAATAGAATAATGGATCGTTTTCTTGGAGAGATAAATATGCTCAAGAGAGATTAAGGATGACGACGACGACGAGGATGTTATTCGTACTATTCACTCATGCTGGAAAAAGATCCGTGAGAACGTGCTCCTTATACGCTGAGAAAACTGCTCGCGCTCCGCATATAACCTTGTTGTGCCCTCCCAGTAGACTCCTTATCCGAAGAGATGAAACCTGTTTGAATCCCGGGCGGGTGAAATCATTTCGTACATTTTCTTTTGTTTTTCGAAGATAGTTACTAAACAAAAAGCAAGATATTATTCCAATAGTTCCGCAAACGAGTTTTTATACGCGTCAATCGAATTTATCGTAGTTGAAGTGGCTTCCTTTTGGGTAAAGCAAAAACATAAAAATAGCTTTGGCTTCCTTAACCTTTCATAATAATTTCAACTTTAGTTAACCTAAGTATCATTGATTCATTTTTAACGACTGCTAATACTTTGAAGAAACAGTACGTACTGTTACGAATAATAATTTCAATTGCACCGTTATACATTTTCTTAAATCGACATCTTAGAGGAACATACGCTTTCCTCAAAAAAGCAATCTTTTCTTAGAGTGTACATTAAAAAATGAGATTTTTAATGCCAAAGCTATAAATTCAGTCAGCCAAATAATTTAGAATGTCGTTTTCAAATAGACTCGATCTAATGGATTTATATAAAAAACAAATAATCGCAAAAAACATGTTCAACGATTTATTGATTTCGTATAATTTTTACGGAATAAAATATTAAATATGAATAAAATATGATCTGGATAGTACTTAAGTAGAAAATGCTACCCTGTATATCTCATAAGCCTCAGTTCATTATTATCCCCTCACTCATCAAACTGTGATTCTTTACGAAACATTCTGAGGGAGTAAAACGCAGGAAATGTCAAAAACAAACAGCACATTAAGAAAGAATAGCTTTATATTTCGTGCACAAAAATGGTACTCAGAAAATTATGGAATTCATTTACAGAAATGTATCCATTTGGAAATTACTCAACAACTTGTACTTAAATAAACTTTCATTTCATAGAGTAATACAATTTTCTGAAGATTAAATTCTCACCACTTTCTAAATCTATGTTTTTGGAGGATGAAACGCAAGCCAAAATAACTCTGTAGAAAATTTCATTATGTTTAGAAGTTATTCCTTCAATGTTAACCACGGTCTGTGAAGGTTTAAAATTTTCACCGTTTTCGGACTAAACTTCCTAGATAGACATCATAAAAGAATATCTAGAGCCACTTTATAGGTACAAAATATGATTTTTAGTCAATTATTCGGACACGAACTGGGAGAATAGGATTCTCGTTACCAAACCAAACAACTGCAGATGTTTATGTTAGCTATTACTTTTTATTTCGCCACGCGTCAGTTAGTTGATCTCGACGATAACTATAATGTGTTAATCGAGAGTACAAAGACGCTGAAAGCCACCACATTTACGTCGGTTTTGTTTATGTGGGCATTCCGGTATTGGTGCGCATGTGGTCGTAAACCTGAACTCAAAAATCATCACATTTTTATCTCAATCCGCGAAGCAGTCTCTCTCTCTCTTCAGCTTCCTTGCAAATTCACAAAAGCTCCAGCTCGCCCGAGCATGACCTTGAAGTGAGGGAAGTGCGAATGTTGGAGGAGATCCAAAATTCCATTGCTGAAGTTCAGACTGCGATTTAAATTCTTCAAATTTGGTGAATGCCCAGGCAAATATAGCGCGCCAGGTTTCGAAGGAAGCGCAATCCCTACCGCCCCTTACGGAGCTTATTGAAAAGCCGAAATTTAAAAAAATATTTTATGTATATGACCTTAAAAAACATTTCAACGACAAGCAATTACCGAAACAAGAAGCTTTCACATAAACGTGGAAGGTATCCCAGAAAGAATTATCGATCTCGCCTCGTGACTGACATCAAAATTAAAAAACAATGTTCTCAAACATTCATAAAAAGAATGAGAATATCAGTTTGCATTTCGCTTCTATTTTAAGATCTAATACCGGTAAATCACCACTTATGACGGCTGACTTGTGACCTAAATGCTCGTCTGATTTTATTATTTACGAGCGGAATTACCCGTCGAACATCAACGGGACTTTGTAGTGTGATTAAAGTATAACTTGAGGACTGTGTGTGTAAAAACTTATATATATAGTAATTGTTTGATTAATTAATAAGTTCCTGACAATCATTTGAATTCTCGCAGAAAATGAAGCGCTTGAAATTTATTACATTCTGGCATCAATATACGACATGATTTTTCCACTCTTTGGCTCCGTTATTCTTCCTTTTCGTATGTTTACTGAATAATAATATTATTCAATTATTAACGTTGCAATGTATTAAGTTTGACATTTCGCGAAGCGAATAACACAATTCTTTCGTCTATTTGAAGGCTTAATAGACGCTAATTTATCGGAGGCAACAATAAGGTTCGCCTTGGCAACACCCGGAAAGAGTACGAAAAAACTATAAAATTTCTAAAAGAAATGCGTGTTTCTAACAAATTATTCCGTACAACATCAAAACATCGCAAATATAGATATTTTCTAGTTTTAGCCGTCGAATAAAACAAAAATGCAGAAATTTGGTCCATATTTACATATTTTAATGAATGAAGGAAATAAACCTTGCACCTTGAAAAATCGAAAATCCCGTGTAAACTTATGGGAAAATATAATTTTCTCCCGGAGTCGAATCCGGGACTTTTTCCGGGATGTTTGATTTTTCTAGAGACCATCTCATGGGGGTTTAACGATTTTGTGAGTTTCAGATATTAATTTAATTGGGAAATGTCCAAAAACACCGGGACAGACAGGCGGCCACTTGAGAATTATTATGCAAGGATATATAGATGAATCGTTATAAAAACTCCCTAGATTGAAATGGTCATATGAAGTGTAACTTAAATTATTTTACTTAGTGTCAAAAATACAAAAAATAGGAGATTTAACTCATGTGTAAATATTTTCTGCATGTGGCATCTTGTGAGCCAAAACTAATCATGAACTTAAACTGCAGATAGACTTTCTTCATCGCTACCGTAATATCCTTCTTCAATTCTTAAATTGAGAATGGATAATTATTCATGAATCTGAATATAAAGAAATAACATGGATTCAGAACTGAAAAAATGGTGGAACCGAAAATTGACAAATAGCCCTAGAAACCTATTTTAGATGACCCTATCATAAAAATGTTCATACATAGGTAAGAGACTTCTACAGGAAAAGGTTTGGATTCCGTTCTTCCTCTTGCGGGAATGACATAGCTGAGACGTAAAAAATCTTAATTTTAAAGTTTCCACAAAATATAAATTCCAATTTTGAATGTCTACGATCACAGTCTCAGGTAGGGAAAACAATCACCACAATGGAAAATGATAATAAGATCATTCAATGCCAAAAATAAATAATTTAATCCTGCAGACGAAGCTTTAATGAACACGAGTAAATTAAACGGGCAGGAAATGTGAAAGCACCAGTACTTTCTTAAGCAAATCTAATTAAATGTTAAAGCGGATGTGCTGACCGGACAAATAGTAAGAGGCGACCGAGAGTAAATGAAGGAGTGATAAGAAATCTCAAGTATACAAGTGAGCAGAGTAATGCAAACTAAAAGAGAAGAAAGATGCTTCTCTCTATTTTTCATGTGAAAGAAGAGAATTAAATAGAAGAGCAAACGCTTGGTCAATTTCTGGATTAGATAAAATCGAAAACGGGAGAGACAAGCGAGTGAGAAGATAATGGCTTGCACACGCAATGCAAGGGAAGAAAAGCACATTCGCGCGCGAGAAGAAAACAAGGCACGCGACAAAAATGGAACTTATAATGAAGGATATTTCATTCTGGACGAAGGCTCGTGTGACGGAAAGCCATGAAAAATAGAATGATAAATTAATTTTTTATTGGAGAAGCGATATGCACTCTTCCCTTTTAAATTAAACGCATTTATTCTGATAACAAAAAGGAATAAAATATTAAATTGACACCGAAATATCCGGATCGCGTGAAAATTACACGGCATTTAAGAACGTAATGATTATAAGGCCCCCAGTTAATAAAATATTTTGGAAAGTATGTAGGAACAACTCAAAACGAATTTTCCTTCGGAAATTATTTACCTGCATGAATTATGTTCTATCTGCCTGATTAGGGCAATTTTCTTAACCCTGTTAAAACTATTTTTGGATTTTAGCACTTTATATGACAATTAATAATCTAAAGAGTATAATGCAATTATTTTCATGTTCAAACTTAATATTTCAGGTCTATCTATTTTTTCTGCGAGGCAAAAAATGCAGATGGCCCGATAATTTACTACCTCATAGCTTTCCTGAGAACGCCAATAAGTTATCAAAAATAGTTCTATGTGCGCAAAGGTACACATAACTTGATATTCGTTTCATTCGCGACTAGAAGAACGTCGGCTGTTATCTAAAGATATTGTAACATAACAGCGTACTCTATAAGTATTGTAAAATGTCTTAAAGAGCGAGGTAAATATTCAAACAAATGAACAGGAAAGCGGAACGAGAAGTCTCGAGGAAAACGGTATCTAGCGAGAAAATTTCAAATAAAAATGGGACTTTGGATTTACGGATTATAGAGTTCCGGATAAGATGAATTCAACCGCGCGAGTGTGTGCATGGGCTGTGCTAAGTAAGACGGCTGGGGATGTTATCGAATAAGAAGCGTGTGAGGTAAGAATCGATAAGAGACGACAGCGTTACAGTCTCTCGGATAACTTCTCCAATTGAGCGATTCCATTGTAGTTATTTACGATAGATAACGGAGGACAGAGAGAGATAAATGGACGCCGATGATAACGGTAGAAAATTAAGAAGACTTTAGCAATCTCGAGTGTCAACGGCGCACGGTTTTCTTCGAGATCTGATCTCACGCGGAGTTCCACGTTAAATTTTCCAAACTGGATGGAAAAATCCGAGATAATCGGACGTCGTCGACTAGGGTGTATGTTCCCTAATAAGTATTTAAGTACCAAAACACTTGTCTTAGATATAATCAATAGCCATAAAATTGGAAACAACTAAGAAAAGTAATTAATTTTTCAATTTTTGAAACGTTGCAATGGCTACTGGAGATGCCTAAGGTTAGTTACTTATTTAAAAAAATTTTATATATATAAGTGCTTATTCTGGAATTCGTTTTAAGGTAAGATTAATCCGGAAAATTTATTCAAAGGCATAGGAGAATTTTTCTACTATAGAGAAATTTCAATACATAAAAGTTAGGGCAATTCGAGATAGAGGAATTTACTGTAAAATCAAATTCGTAAAATAAACCGATTTAAAACGATAATTGATTGCGCGAAAAAGATCCATAATTGCGCACTTTTCACCCAAAGTAATTTCAACGAAGTATAACACATACGAAGAGTTTTGTTGCACATTAGCTTTATTGAAACCACGAGCTTTACGCCATTACTAACTGGTGCCAGGATAAAGGTATTTTTCAACAAGCATAGGCAGTTTAATGGACCTCATTGAAAAGAATTGGCGATATTTCAACGAATTGCGAGCATTCCTTTAATGTGCGTATTAGTCGCGTAACGGATGAGAAAATCATTGCACAAAATAACCAATGGAGAGCGGTGAATCATCATTTTTCTACACTCTGATTTTAGAAAGGTATGAAGTAGTACTAGAGGTTATTGTCATGAAATTAGCTAAGCATATACCTTACTTCTTAAAAATAACCAGATGGAGATAATTTGTCTCAAGACTCCTTTGCTTTCTGTATCCTCTTACGCAGTGGTGCCCAAACTACGGCCCGCGGACTAAATGCGGCCCGCGAAGGGTTTTTATGCGGCCCGCGGAGCTATGGCGAAAAAGCAGTTCGAAAAATGTAACACACAAATTCATACATTTTTTGAAAATTTTGGTAATAAAACTTTAAATATTGAAATGTTAGCCATGAAAACCTTATTTAGACTTGACTTCCACTTATGTGGCACCTCAGGATATATAGAAAACTTCCGATTTGCAACCACTGATGTGGCTCGCCATTACAAAAGTTTGGGCACCGCTGCTCTAAGGGCAGAGCCGAATTAAAATATGTGCTAAGCTACGGCTTAGTGGTTCGCAATATTAAAGGCCTTTAAAAAAGAAAGACCTGCTCCGCTTCAAATTTATGAAAATCGGTTGATAAATAAAGGAGATATAGAAACAAGTAGGGGTGTACACGGGTTCCCCGTGGTACAGAAGTGCTTTTCTTCGGATTCGCTATAGCATAATCGTATACTAATGTATTTGCTTTGAAATCAGAAAATTATTTTTCCTTATATTGTGGCAGACCTGCTTTTTAGATCCGTTTAAACATGTTCATTTCGTTTTGTCATTCTATGCTCTCCCTATAAACGAAATTTCTTTGAAATTCGTTCCGCCAATGCCTTCGAAATTAATAGTTACATACAAATTCTAACTTTGATATTTTGTGGTAGCCGTGTTTAGTCGACCCGGTTTGAATTTAATAATTTTGTTATTTATTTATATAAATATATATGCGTACGGACGAACGGACGGACATCACGAAGATAATAGTGCTTTTCAGCAATGACGAAAAGCACTAAAAAGATTGCCTGTGTAGATACGTACTATAATTCATATGTCAAAAATGAAAATTCACGTACTCTCAAGTAAAACTTTGCACTGTTGATGTAAAAGGCATATTGGAAGACATGTAAATGTTGGGTGAATGATACATATAGCGTTATGAAAATAAATTAATAAATCAATCGTATTAACAATACCTTTTATTAAAACGCTCGAATCTGAAACTATTTTAAATTTATTATCAGCAGAGAAGGGCGAAATTTTCTGAAATGTTCGCAAAAGATAAGAGAGTTACGACCGTTATTCCGCCACTGTTGGTATGACGCAAGCCATCATCATCGTAATGAAATTAATTATACGACTCTTTAAACAGAAAAATAATTCCTTTTGAGTTTCTTTGAGATGTATTGCCATACATTGGAAAGATATGTACTAAGCATCACTAGGCAGAAACATCACTGAAATTTGATATATAAGATGTCTCTGGATGCTATTTATAATATAATGTCCATTCAATTGCCTATCTTATTCGGCGAGAACACATACTATCTATCAAGGCGATAAGCGCGACATATTGATCTACTGGTATGAGATATGATTTGTAATAGGCGTCGCTGTAACATTAAAGTACCTGGCGTTACAAGTTCAGGAAATACCGAATAAAAAATAGGCGAAACGTGCGTTGCGCCAAATCTCTCCTATCCGCACGCTTCTAATCCAAACAAAAATGTCATTGGCTATATTAATGCGTATTTATTCGCGGAAAATATTTTCCCGCCACTTGTCTCGCAGCTGCTGCTGTAATTGTAAGCCTGGAGATACATATCTGGAGGGAAAACTCAATGTATTATAATGCCATTGTTCGCTATATTGTCAATTTTCAGACAAGGATTATATAATATTGTTTATGAAATCAATTTCTACAACTGAATGCAATTTCATCGAAACCGATGGATCAATTTTTAGTAAAGAGACATAATTTGAAAATCGACAAAAATAAACTACCCTCCATTGCTGAACGTAATGCTTCATTTCAATGAGGCTTCTGTTACGAATACGAAACTTCTTCGGATTTTGTTTTACTGCTAAGCCCACGGTGACAGACTATATAAAGACGGAAGGAATTGCAAAAAGCAACACTTTATTGTACTTAAAACCAAGGGTGAGCTGCAGTGAGCTCGGTTGGGCTCGCACGAACCCATTGTTAAATTTTAACTTGCTCACCGAGCCCATAGTTAAAATTTATCAGATGTGTATACTATACATTCAACATATAATACGAAAAATGAACATATTTCTCCTAAAGTATCTGCCGCAATGAAAAGGGCTCTCGAACAAGTGTTGCGTACCATGGGTGGGTGAATAATACATAGCTTCGCGTTGCATCTATTCACGAAATTTCAAAAAATCTTTCCCGTTGAATTTCCTTAGTGTCTACAACGATTTCTTTTTAAAGGGGTTCTGATCCTGAATTCTCTGACATCCATCTCTTTTCGTTACAATATAGCGAGACCATAGATAAGAAATTGGCAGCATGCCCTGTATATAGTAATCCCATTGTTAACAGATTAGCAGCTCACCCCTGCCTAAAACTGCATATTCATCAAGACCTCGAAGTCGATTTTTTTACGATCACAATACTTTCTCTATATAATTCCATCCCTAGTTTGTACGGTACACGTGTTCCTGGAAAAGAGCGTGTAAAGCGAAATCATGGAAATGTTATAACATAGGAGCACGTGAGGTTACATTTGAGAGCCCACCATACGACAATTTACCTAGTTAAATTATATTAAGCATTGCTTACTTTGTCCTTCCATATACACTGTTGAGTCGAGATGAAATCTTTTATGATCTTTAATACTAGGGGACGGTTTGAAAGCCGTACTAAAGCGGAATAGACTGCGGTGTAATTTGAAGTATTTCTCAAAAAGAAAACGGCATTATACTAAAAGCGCGTAAAGCAAAACCGTGTGATTCGAGGGATGGATGCACTTCGTACACGAGACAGCAAAAAGAAGATCGACAAACTCGGCTGATCTTATGGATGCATACCTAATTATGAATTGTTATCTCTCATAACTCCTGACATTCTTACCTTTGGCATGTACATCTCCGTTTTCTCCATGTAGACGTTCTTGATGTCTTCGAGCGATTTCCACTTTTCTGTGGTGAGCTTCAGGTACATCGTTTGAGCCATGAGTCGCCCTTTGAGGGAGAGGAAGTCCAGCTGGAAGATGAAAAAAGAGGGGGACCGTTTCATTTTCGGGCAACGAACACAAGTATTCGTGTCGTAGCTGCATTATTACCAACTTTAATACTAACTTCGCTTTATCATTATACATAGACGTTCCTTACAGAGGAGGATATAACATATATATAGGAGGATACTAATATTTAGGCACTTCCAGATGAGCTGGAGATTCGAAATATACTAAGTTTATTGCTGCATCATTTTCACTCTAAACGCTGTAAGCGGTTGATTGAAAAAAGAGAAATATTCTTCAGCAATCGCTTTGACTGCCAAGAATGGTGACACAAAGGTGAAATATTTATCTTGTGAAATTCTTTCGAAAATAAAACATTAAATTCAGATAAGTTAAGGAAATTAAATTGAGTTTTTACTAAGAGAATATTTATAAATTAGAGAATTTCTTTTATCCTGTCAAATGCTATGACTTTTCGAAAAATACCAAGTGGATTGAAACTAAATACAGTTTTGAGACAACTATTTTTGGAGAAAGTTTTATTTACATTTTGCATTTTGTAAAGATCTTTGAAAGATTAACATTAAACTATACACTGTCAAAAAAACGTAACACCGTGTTTCAGTATTCGGAAACATTAATGTATGGATGATTTTGTACACCCAGAAAGCCCCACTTTTTTATTTTAATTATCACTAGAAGTTACATGACAAATAAAAACTTGTCTCCAATTTTCTCGCGTTTAACCCGTTCATAATCACAATTCATTTGAAAATATGGAAATTGCGATGCACTCACCATATATCTCTCGGAGAACGCTTCATCATCAGGCAGCGATGTCACCTAAAAATGAAAGAGCGGTTAAAATTACTCAATTGAAATTAAAATACAATATTATGCAAAAGTGATTTGAATAACGGTTTCAAAAATGCATATGAAAATTCTTTTAGAAAAAGGCCAGTCTTGATGTCTGATGGATCACCGATCTTGAGAATTTCTTTTAGAGTTTGGCGATCATGCTTTTACAGCGTGGGGATAGCTTGGAAATATATAAATGACAAGAAGTAACTATTCATTAACAAAAATTTATACTATATTTAAAAATACTTGGGAAATTCAAATACGATCGATACGCGGCACTGAAAATGGATTTCGCTTCTACCACCAATATAAAAACTTATATACGTACATGTACAGTCATTTCCAAAAGTATTCGAACAATTTGAACGGCGCCGCTTTTGCGGCAGACTGAATTTTAATTTCATATCTATGTGAATGTTATGCCAGTCGGTGGCTATGTACCTATTCCTGTCGTGACGCCACCTCAGCCTTCAAGGTTTATTATTGCATAAAATATGACGTATTCTTGCGTATCGACCGGAGTTAACAACGATTATTCCGCGTCTTGGGCGATCGTTTGAACGTACTATTATAATTCACCATTGTTATTTAAGAGTCAATCTTGCATTGTGATGATAGCGTGAGCAAGCCCATGGAATCGTTTTTTGTCCAAGTGAGAGGTTGTTTGGGGAGGGCTGAAGCTAACTCGCTGCGTAATTAGTTCTAATAGTAGAGTTACGAGTGGATTTACGGATTTCGAATCGACGATTTCATCGGTTTTATCAAATTCCCCGGTTCGATAGTATTTGTTACATAACGAAAGTAGCGAAAGTGACAAGGCCCAACTCTCAAAAACAGTCGAAATAAATGGGTTTAAAAGGACAAAAAAAAACACTTTTGTAGAGTTTCTTCTTCCATTACTTGCTACTTGATCGCATTTTCTGTATATTCCACGTTAACACCGAAGTAAGAAGTCGGTTTGGCTGACGGAATGCACGAGATTGTAATGCGGTATATCTTTTTTATAATTCATTGAGTTAAATTGTTGTTGCTGCCATTATCATTTCGTTTCACTTCGTTATTAAGTGAACTTCATTTTCACAGACGAGTCGTAGGTAATTGCAAGATAAATCAATCTCCGAACTATGTGTGACTGCTCGGTTAAACATGCAGATTTCTGACTGACTTCGCAAATGTTTTTGCATGTACCACCAGATAGTTTAATTTTTTCGTGCGCACGAAACATTTGGAAAATGAAGGGAAATGGATTATTTACGATGAAGAAATGAACTTAAATACGTCTATTTTCTTAACGTATACACAACGTTTGTAAGTGAAATAAATGGGAAATTTATGACGAAGGTATTACGTGAACATACAGATTATATTACAAATATTCGAGTAAGATGTTTTATGTAATAGTCGATTGTATTATTAACCCTTCGGCACCTGCAATGTCCAATGGGGCCTTATCACACGCATGTATCTGTGAGATATATAATATTTCTTAGGCAAATATTAATGTTATTACACTTGTCAAGGTATCTGATTTTATTGTTTTTACTCTCTCATTTATGGAAAATAGTAAAACAAAAAATTCATTTTTTGTTTTACTATTTTCCATAAATGAGAGAGTTTATTTTTATAAATTGGATTTACATCGTAAATGTTTCCGAATAATTTTTCGTTATTACATCTTGAATAAGGGAATATTTAGTTTTTAATATTTAGACCAAAATTTAACAATTTGAACAACTACGTTGTTGCATTATAGATACAAAAATTTCGATTGATTATATACATTCAATTACTTGACAGGGATAAAGATAATAAATTTATAATCTCAAATTACATCGTAATCAATCGGAGATAATATTTTTTAGATCGGAATAATTTTTTAGATAAAAATGTTAAGCGACGTATTAATTATCGTCGAATGCATTGCGTATTGTCTCTACCGACTTATCAACAATTATTTACTTATTGTCTTTCTATCATATACTAGTGGTACCCGCAAAAACCTTTGCGAATTCAGTCAGTAATATATTTAAAGTAATAATAGCCCATTTCTCCTTATATAATTAGACAATCTTCAATTATTAACGTTACAATCTATTAAGTTTGACATTGCTACAACTCTAATTTCGATGCTTCATAAAAAGCGCGAAGCGAATAACCCAATTCTTTTTTCTATTTGAAGACTCAATAGACGCTAATTCAATCGGAGGCAACAATGCGGGTCGCCTTGGCAACACCCAGAAAGAGTACGAAAAATCCATAAATTTTTTAAAAGAAATGCGTATTTCTGCCAAAATATTCCGTACAACATCAAAACATTGCAATAATAAGATATGTTATAGTTTTAGCCGTCGAATAAAGCAAAAACAGAGAAATTCGGTCCATATTTACGTATTTTAATGAATGATGGAATAAAACCTTGCACCTCGAAAAATGGAAATTCCTGTGTAAAACATATGGGAAAATATAATCGTCTCCCGGAGTCGAATCTTGGACACTTTCGTAAACAAAAATAATTTTCCCAGGGTCTCTTAGTTGGCAGAAACAAAATGGCGTTTACAGCATTTCTCTATGACAAACTGTTCAAGAGATAAAAGGGGGGACGGACGGACAGACATTGAGTAATTATATATAATCATCATCATCATGCCTCTGTCCGAAGACAGGTTTTAACTGAATCGCTGCCTCCATTTCTCTCTCTCCCTAGAAGCCTCTTTTATATCTCTATAAGTATTATATCCCTGCTTTATATTATCTAATATTCCTATTCTTTTTCTCCCTCTTCCTCTTCTTCCACTAATTTTTCCTTCTAAGATCGTCCTTTGTAAACACTGTCTTCTCAATATGTGCCCTATCCAATTTGCTTTTCTTTTCCTGATTGTTTTTATTAGCATCCTTTCTTCTCCCACCATTTCTAATACTTCTTCGTTTCTCTTCCTCTCTGTCCATTTCACTTTCATCATTCTTCTCCATACCCACATCTCAAAACTTTCTAAATATTTTTCTCCTTTCTCCTTACCGTCCACGTCTCTGCACCATAAAGAGCTATGCTCCATATGTAGCATTTTGCTAATTTCTTCCTTGTTTCTAAATTTATTTTCTTGCTTGTGAGAAGCTCCTTCTTCTCGTTAAATTCTGCTTTTGCCATTGCAATCCTACTTCTGATGTCCTGTGTACTACTTCCATCCTGTGCTAAAATACTGCCAAGATATTTGAAACTACTTACTTGTTCCAATTTTTGGCCATTTACCATTATATTTAATTCTTTATGTTCCTTTGAAACCACCATGACTTTCGTTTTTTCTGAATTGATCTTCATTCCATATTGTCGGCCAACCTCTACTAGTCTGTCTGTCATCCTCTGAAGCTCTTTCTCGCCTTCTGCTATTAAGCCCTGATCATCTGCGTATTTAATGGTGGTAATACAGGAGGGTTTAGTGACAAAATTTGCCATAGGCATCTCTTCGATTGAGGAAAAGCGATGGGCGCAGAGCAAAGAATATTCGAAGGACATGCAGCAGAGCAAGATCACACATTTTCTTTCTTGTTACAAGAATGTTTGAGGAAACAGCATGCAGTAGTATAATCTCACATGACGCGACTTCAGAAGATGAAATCCCTCCATGACGAGGGGAACGTAAACACCAAACCTCAGGAAGACAATGTTTGACAAGCCTAAGTTAACCTTTCCATGCCTCATCGGCAATAGACAATAACAAATTTCAAATAAGAACTCTAAAGGAAAAGTGCCAACAAATTCGTCCGCGGAATTATATACCGCAGAAAAATGCTGCACCAAGAGATGAGTATACGTGCTTTCCATATGGTGCTAATACAGCAGGTTATTTCTTAAAAGTGAAACTTTGTTTGGTATACATAAAAGATATGGAAACACGATGTCCATTTTTACACCGTGGAAGTTTTCCACACTGCAATGTATTCATTTTTGGCGAAGGGCGATTTTCTGCTGTAAATTTTGTTGTACTATTGCACTGTTTGGTGCTGTTATTACATACACATATATATTGTTAATCAGTGTGGTTAATACGCCACGCACTACTCCGGAGTGCTCCAACATCCCGAATTTTGCCAACCAGTTTCTCGCGATAATTTCGACTTATTGCGCGGCAAAACAAAATTTCCAAGTTGGAAGAACAGTCCAAGAAGCTGATTCGCCATCCAACACACACATCTAACAGTAGTAACGTGTACCTCCCCGCTATGGCTCTTTGCAATCATTGACTTAGTGGGATTGAATCTTACATTGCACGTAATTAAAAACCTGTCAAAAATTATTTTTACCTAACTTATTTTAAAAATAAGGCAACAGAAAAACTCCATATTCCCTATTGCCTTAAAACTTTGATAAACATGATTTCATAAGAGGGGAAAAATATTGCGCTATATGAGGTTATACCGTATTAGACTGATTACTTATTTCTTCTCATTCAACGTCAACTGACTTAAAAACTACTTTAAATAAGTCTCAAATCAGTCGGGATAACTTGTACTAAAGTTCAATATGACACGCAAAATGTCAATTAATTTTCAAATTTTTAAATAACCATATATAGAGAGAAACGAGAAGAATTTTAAATAAAAAATATTCGATTATTATAGCAAAGTATTTGTAGTTAATTCTGCGCAAATATATACTTTTCCAACTACTTATATTAAAAAAATACCTCAAGGCTGCATTATTGCGCCGCAAAGATAAACAAAGATGTTGGCGACATTTTACTGCCATACGATACGCTCTTGAGGTAAAGTACGTTCACAAGACCATAAAAGAAGCAAAACAATCGAATATCTTCAGTATTAAGCATAAAACAAGTGCTAACTAAGATACAACCGCTTCCCTCACCTCGCGCTAAATTACAGCTTTACAAAGCTGTGGAGTCCTGCTTCTAACCTCTTCTATAGCACTTAGAAAAACCGCTCGAAATAAATCGTTTTGTAAGTTATACCCCTAAACTTTCTCAGATGAGAAATACTTCGCCAATGCGTTCATCACCAGAATAAACGTTACATAAAAAGCGGGTGACAGTCTCTGTTTACATTCCTGGCAAGCAAAACCGCTGGTGTTTTGTAATAACACCCTCCTGCGGTCTCAACTCAAATTATGAAATTTAACCTTCGGTAAGAGATGTTTAACGAAAGGGTTTAATATAAACGATTTTTCATCCAATTCTACGAATAAAAAATTCTGTAAGGATCAGTTTTTAGATTTATGATACTTCAAAATTAAGCTCTGTATACTTAAATATATTTGGCGAAAGGTGTTCCAGAGAGTTTTCATTCTTGCTTATTAAAACATCCATAAATATAGCCACTTGGATTGGTCAGTGTAACTACCGATAAATCTAGTTCATAGATATAAAAGATTGTCCCGCTACCTCGGCAGAAAACAGATTTTTATTGGTTATTCTTCAAGGTGTAAACAGATCTTTAATGGTTATTGTTCAAGGTATGGAATTGTGGATAAGGGGCAATCTTTTCTTATGCTTATTCCGTATCGCTTATTGAGTGAAAATAAGCTTTTTCCTGCCACCATACTGAAAAGAGATTAAAAAAAACAGTAAAAATACGTAGGCATACCTAAGCAGTTATATTTAAGTAAACTAGATCACCGCTTCTGAGTAGAGGTTTTAACATATTTTCCGAAAAGTTTGATATACTTCAATTTCATTTCATTTCATAGAGCAATATATTTACCTCTTTCACTTTTTTCATCTATAACATGGATTTTTCATATAGGTTTATGGTTCGAGACAAATATAACTCCTACCGATATGCAATGTTTGAACAAACCATTAACGCATAGCAACTGCATAGTTGCTTTTTTCATCAGTAATTCACCGGTTGCTTTTATGGAGTAATTTACGGTGATAAACCTAAGTTTTGCATTAGAATAACCTTGTTAAAATGACGTTCGCTAACATGGTCTATATCTTCTAACTCTCATTAGAAACGTCGACAGTAGAATAACCCAAACGGATGGCTACGGCGCTGCCGAACTGCGAATGTGATTTAACCACCCGTTCAGTCTGTTTTTTACAAGAGTAAAATTGAAGTATCTTATTTATTTTCGACAAAAAATTCACGCGTTTATCTCAAAACTAATTACCCGCATCTTTCTAGTTGCTCAACACCCTTATAACGAATGAGATTTTTTAGCGAGCGCCAAGGACGTTTGGACAGGTGGAGAAATAACTGATACGCGCTAATTAGATTTATCGGCGCAAGCCTAAAATTGTTGATGATATTCAAGGCAAAAACAGAATTTAATTGTACCGCGTATGTATGTGCATGGGAAATAAGTCAATAAGCCTGGATGACTTCTACCGAAATATGATTAATTTTTTAAATATTGTTTTAATTTATTACAAAAAGAATTATCGAGTTTACCTCATGGTAAAATCAAAATTAAATATTTCTCTCCGAGAGTCATGAAAAGATTTCGAAAACACCCCTCATCAGTGATGATTAACGGGTGAAAGATTCTTAACTATCGACGAGTCTGCTTCGTGGCCGAAATGCACATATGATTCTTTCAATCTTTTTACGATTATTGGTGTGATATAATTTTTAATTTAATCTTAATCTCTTTGATAAACCGCAGATGATACAACTGTTTATTTATTCCACACTACTTCAATATTGTCGTTACGAGAAGTAAATAAGAAATAAGATTAATGATAAATACAATATGTATAAACCAGTTGTGTTAAACCAATTAATAATACAGAAGAATCCATAGAAATTAGTAAAAACCAAAAATCCGTTCTCACGCCTTTTCCCTATTATTAGACTACCGGAGAGAAAGAACATCATATTCCTTACAAGCATATTCATCACATTCAACCGAATTCGTGCCCGATCCAGCGGAGAGGGTAAATGGAAGGCATTTCCTCCTATGACTTTTACTTCCTTTTCTCGAGACACCTGCAAGTCTGCACAAACATAACTGGCGGGCGTTAAAAATTCCGACCTTGGAAGGGACAGCCCACTTGCTCGCTCCCAAACAAGACGAAAACTAATGTTATAAATGACGGAAGACGGTAGAAAGAGAGGGACTAAATGGTAAGAAATGAAAAGAGCACACTTGAACTCTTACCTGCGCGAACAGAGAAAATTGCATCAAACAAATTCCTCGCGACGTTGCCACAATAATCTCACTGTCACTGAACGGAAAGTTTGGCGGTAAATGGGCCTAAATATGTACCCGATATACTCGTATTCTGATCTCAATGGATGCTAGAGCTACTTTTTATAAATGCAGTTTATGTATTATTGTTTATATCAGGGGTTGGCAACCTTTTCTACATGACTGGCCGCATTGGTGGTAGGGAATCCTTCGGCTAAATAGAATAGCAGTGGATTCGATGCCATGGCATTTTTATTTCTCATTGTCAAAAACCGTAAATATTTTCACTGTTTTTGGATTAAAAGCGATTGTTCGCTCTCATTCGATACAAATTTTAATTCTATTTTTAAAACATATAAAACTGTCTTCCAACCAGTGGCGTAACTAGGATATGGGGAAGGTGGCATTTGCAATAGGCGCCATCTGCCAAAGGCGCCAAATTGTTCCCTCAAAACATACCAAAAGTTTTTCCCGATAAATAATAATTAATTTAATTCTTAAATGTTAAATTTATATTTAATACGATGCTAATATACTCTATAAAAACGTAGAAAATAATGATATCCAACACAAATCGTTTCCTAAAATTTTGTCATAGGTACGTCTCTGCTTTCAACTATAGAACAATTCATGTCCCGAGCTCATATCTTAGTATAAACTAATTTTAAAATGCAAATTTATAATGCGCCTGCACCAATGTCATTCTTTTCTTATGGAGTAAGGAATGAAAAAAGGGGTCGGAAAAAGACACCGTCTACTCTCCATCGGCAACTTTTAGACCCACTAACTTTTTACCATGTTTAGCCCTCATATAGACCGCACTATCCTGAAAATTTGGCTTCTTTAATTAGTAGGATTCCAGAGATATTGCTCGAAGGGACGGACGGACAGACAAACCGAATACATAAGAGATTTAAAAAATCGTTACAGATGTAAATTTGGGAGTCAAATTTTACGGGTCTCTCTATCCTTCGCGGCCCGCATAAGGTTTTCTCTGAGGCCGTATCCGGCACGCGACTCGGGTGTTGTCCATACCTGGTTTACGGCATTAAGCACTGTGACCGGGATTATATTAATCAAAATCCTTTGAGTCACTGTCGACATATTGTGGAAATCGACAAGAAAAAATATTGTTGCGCAATATGGTTCATTCAAACACGACTTTGATTTTGGATGATACCACGCATAAATGTGAGATTTTTTCAGGTTATGTGAAACCGTTTTGCCTTCCGGAGTCACTCACAGACAGATGATTCCAGACGAAAGACTAAAGACCGATGGATGAGCATAAAAACACTTTTTCGAACCTGTAGACGCTTAAAACGAGCATGATCATCAAAATCATGAATTCGATTTTTATCACGATCGCAATAACCTCTCTCTATGCTTCGCATATTAGAAAGTATAAATGAAAAAAGAAATTGTAGAGGGGCACACCCTTGCATAAGTGCATGGAGTTGAAATGTTCAGTCAATTTCCTTATTGTCTTCATTTACGGGTTAATGAGTAGTAATTTCCTGGTTCGCTAGCAACAAGCAGCAAGTTATTTTCCTGGTCGAGTTAACCAGTACTGCTACCGAGGTGATCCATGATTTAAGCGTAGGAGGAGGAAAATCTGCGCCAACCCGACCTCTATACGCACTGAGTGTTTGTGTTTATACAGGTACGAGAAATTGAGGAAAACAAATTCCCTTAAACGAGACGATCTCTTCTATCAGTCGATCAAAAACTCGTTAAAAATAACAGACTATTTACTCACAAAAATAATATTTCAAATCTTGATTCTATCGAGCTCTTTCAGTTTCTAAATTATTATTAGTACCTTTAGTTTCAGCATAACTTCATTCAGTACAGCTGGTAATTAATCGTATCAAAAACTTCACTGTATTGGCCTTTGCTTGGTGGTATTCTATCTTAAAAAGTCACAAAAATGACATGTAGTCCTATGCAACAAAGATTTTTAATAAAATACACGACCCGGGTTTCGATGAATTATGATGATGCTATGCATCGAAACCCGGGTCATGTTTTTTATTAAAAATGTTTGTGGTATAGTGATTTTGTAAAACCACCAAAAATAAGGAAAAAATCAGATTTCATGCCAACAATAAAAACTTGGTGATGAACACAAAATGTAACATAAACTGTAATAAGATACTGAAATCGACATAGAATGAAAAGCCGTCAGATGATGCAGGTAAATACTGTAGCCAAATAACAGTCAAGATACACAAAATTCCGGTTAAATCTGCAAAGCAACATTTATCGAAGTAATTTACCGATTTTAAATGCAAAAATCAGGCAATTGCAAGGAGCGAACTGATTCCGCTTTTCACCGCGTTGCTTGTTCGGTCGAATTCCTGGAAGATTTATTCCTGAAGGAAACCCTGAAAAAATTTCGGAGCTGGAAATGGCCGAGAACGTAAACAGAGAGAAAGAAATATATAGACCAAGGCTGGACGGGTCCAGAAGTGATGGGCAGTGGAAATATACCTTAAGTTCCTGAAATCTCTAAATAGAAGTGGAGTGTAAGCACTTGAAACCCTTTCAAAAGCCAGACTACAACTCTTTAAGGCAAGAGGATATCGGTAGCAGATGAAATGGGAACATATCTAACCACAACTTGAACTTACGGCTATTAAATTAAATAAGACATTGTCCCAGGATCAGCGAAATTATCCATCCAATGTAAATGCGAAATTTCAATGCAAAGAAGGGTAAAAGACGCATTTCTACATTTATGAAAGAAATAACCGTGATTTAACATATGTATATATCCATTTATTATACAAAATTGTATTAACTGAAGGAGAAGTTGGTGACATATTAGAATTTTGCTGTAAAATTAATACTTGATTGTATTTCCTCATCATTTTAAAATAAACAAGATGATCCAAACGGAACTTATGATGCCTACTTTCTATTTCATCATTTATTTAATACTTATATTGGCTTTAATAGCTTTGAAATCACCGCGAATATGTTGCTCTTTGTGTTCTCAAATTTCTTAATTTAACGTTATAAAATATTACAAATACGTTCGAATGGGATATTAATTTGATCACGCGTATTTGTGCAGCAAAAATAACGCGTGTATGTATTAGACTATACCGAATCCGAGTCCAGCAATAGTTGTTGCTTTGGCAACACTCTCATAATGAGTGATGAAAACTGAAAAAAAGCCGTATTTACCCAAAATTCTAAGAAATACAATCGATAAGCAAATTTCTAAGATAGAAATTAGACTCTGCATTCCTTTCCTCATATAATAGTACAAATCCAGCTCCAAAATTACAATTCTAAGATATTTTAATGTGCAAGAGAAAATTACCCTGCACGATGGATTTAAGATTTTCCATGCAAATTAAATGGGAACGATAGTTCATGGAATCGGACCCGGGACTTAAATCTTCGCAACTAAAACTACTCTGTAGCTCGGCCGCAGTAGCAAGAGATTTTCACCAATTTTCATGAAAATCGGTCTATTGGTTCAAAAGTTAATATGGGAGACGGGCAGACAAACTGGCATGGCATAGCTAAAACCACTAGTAAGGACTCAGGGACACCTAAAACGTGTATTTCCATCAAAATCTCGAAGTCGAATTTTTTCACGATCACAATACTTTCTCCATATACTACATATATGAGAAAGTAATAAAGAGGTAATGTAGATTTTTGCAATCAATTTACGTTAATTCCAAAAACCTGTTGTTAACAGAATTTGATTTACTTCGATTCAATGTCATATTAGCCACCTGCCATACAGATAGAATGTTTATTTTAATAAGTTAATGTAATTTATCTTTCACAAAAAAATAATGTAGTAAACTTTGTTAAAATATTTTAGCTTTGCTAAGTGAGAATAAAAATCTGATGTGGCCACCAAATGACTTTCTCCATATCTGTAATATTTCTAAAAAATACAAATAGGTTACACAATAAATAAACTGACGTGGGCAACACATGACTTTCTCCATATTTATATGGCAAATTACATGTTGTTAACTCTGGGATCGTTGTCAATATTTACATCGGGTTGACAATTAAGAAAAGAAAAAGGAGCGTTACTAAGACGTAACTAAGCGTCAATTGTAAACAATAGTCTTCAGTAGGTGGCGTGGTGGTGGCAGGTAAAAATATATGATATCTCTTAAACAATGCATTATATGGAAAAATATATCAAACAAAGATTGTAAAAAATTAAATTTTCTATAACTTTTATTCTAATATATTTTTACATTTATCAAATACTAAAGCGAATATTTCAAAATAACGGATAAGTGACAAGAGTAAACACCAACTTTCGGTGAACCGATTTTTACCAAAAACTAACCGGTTCTTCTGACTTTTATGAAAATGTTAAATATAAAATTTAACGTTGACCTGATTAATAGTTGTTGAGTTAGAGCGCCCACTAAAATCTGTCACATACAAACAGACACAGACAACATCGAGAAAATAGCCATAACGTGTTCAGGGGACCTTAAAACATGTATTTCCGTTGAAATATAGAATTTGATTTTTTTCATGAAAACCATACTTCATATATGGAGAAAGTAAAAATATTTTAAGAAACCGAGAAAATTTTAGACTTTACAAAGAACAGAAATAAACTCAAACCATAGCCTTCTAATATTGGATATAGCCACAAAGCTCCAACAATTAAGAAAAGAAAAAGGAGCGTTACTAAGACGTAACTAAGCGTCAATTGTTAACAATAGTCGTCAGTGGTGGCAGCTTAAAATATAAGATATCTCTTAAACAATGCATTATATGGAAAACTGTTTCAAACAAAGATTGTAGAAAATTAAATTTCCTACAACCTTTGTTCCAGTACATATTTACATTTATCAAATATTAAAGCAAATATTTCAAAATAACGGATATGTGATAAGAGTAAACACCCACTTCTGATTGACTGATTTTTACCAAAAACTAATCAGTTTTTCTGACTTTTATAAAAATGTTAAATATAAAATTTGGCGTTAACCTGATTAATAGTTTTTAGTTAGAGCACCCACAAAAAGCCAGCACATACACATAGAAACTATAAAGGAGCGTTACTAATTGTTAGTAACGCTCCTTTATAGTTTCTTGATGGAGATTCCTGGCTATATCCAATATCAGAAGGCTATGGTATGAGTCTATTTCTGTTCTTTTTAAAGTCTAAAATTTTCTCGCAGTTTCTTAAAATATTCATTATCATTTAACCTATTTGGAATTTTTAGAAATATTACAGGTATGGAGAAAGTCATGTGGTGGCCACAACAGATTTTCTCTTATAACCTATCTGACGTGACTGCTTCAAGATTCCGTATCCTCAAAGTTATGCGACCCCAGTAACACTATTTGAAATAAATCATCCATTTAAAATAAAACCGCGGTTATGCAATATTTAGGCCAAATAAGCAAGTAAATTTTGAAACGTTATTCAGTAACTTACATAAATAAGATAGATTTGAGAAGATTACAAGAATTCAACACAATTTATTATTATCATTTAACGTAGCACATGTAACGTTTGTTTTAAATAATTTAATCTTATTAACTCTCGAGTTGCTTGACCACGCTAACTTTCCTCGTTATTGAAACCATGACTTTCAACGATTCAGAATGACCTTACAGAGATCGGAACCTTGAGAACGGACTATTTTCTACAGATGAGCTAAAAATAAATTTAGGTCAGAAATAAAGTAAAAGAGGTATGGTTGTGGACGGAGAAATGCCTGTCCAACCCGAAACAATGCAGAGACAGCGTGTGTGCGTGTTCTCGTTCGCCGGAAGCCGTGAGACCGAACGGCAGGAGGCGTGACGGCCAGCGCGTACGTGAGACGCGAGAATTCGGGAGAATCGATCCGCGAGCGAAATTACATCATCAATGACTGTCTCCTTGCGGGCGCCTAAAAATATTCGAGACGTCCATTATGTCGGTAAAATGATTGCGGTGCGTCACATAACGCTCAAGTTCTTCGTTGTACGATTTCTTTATTTTCTTTCGGAACAAATAATTTTTGAAATATGTTCCGCCATTTTTGTCATAATACTAGCGTAGGTGCCCGTCGAATTTCAACGGATTTATTGAATTTATTACAGCACAACATAAAACAATGTTTTCTTAAAAATAGGAATGGGACATTGTCAGCATTTAATAAATCTTACGAAATAAATGTTAATTATGTCGTTATCATTATGCTAGTATAATATTAAAAGTTGATTTAAATCGCATGTCTAGTTTGCCAGAGAGAAATAAATGCAACGAACATTATCATCTAAAAAAATCCCAAAATATAACCATATTTGTTGATATGTAAACAAAACAAAAACGAAATTAAGCATAGTAAGGACATTTGTTTCCTATTTAAAACCATTGGACACCCATTGGCGGCAACATTTAATTTATATTTATATTGTCATTTCATTTATAATTTATCATTGTTAGAGCCATGAAAATTGGTCAGTTTTTTTAATATTCAAAATATAGTTTCGCGATACTTCAGCATAGATTCGAATTCTCTCTTCAATAAAAATAAACTTTGCACTTTAAGGCATACGATCATTTAAGTCTCGAGTAGAATAATTAAATGATACCTCCCATTTGTTTCTACGGTCTGTAGTTGCTGAGTTAGAGAATTACACACACGCACGCAAGCTAGCAAGAAACTGGCTTATATATATATATATATATATATATATATATATATCAATCATTCTATATAGACGTTTCTTACAGAGGAGGAGGAGGAGGATATAGGAGGATACTAATGTTTAGGCACTTCTGGCTGGAGATTCGAAATTTTTTTCTTAGGTAGGATTTTGTGCAAAACTGACTAGAAAAAACGAAAATCATGAAAAAGTGCAGCAATGCGGTCGCTAAAAATTCGCAATTGTATAAACAAATTTCCATGGTTTATGTATTTCCGCATGTGCTACGGAGTTGTAAGTAGAAATCATAAAAAAACGAAATAGGGATTATACAAATTTTGATATTTTAATTTGTTTGGCAGTTAAAAATTCTTAAAATTTTAAAAAATAGATAACTGTTTAGGTACTACGGGATGAGCTAGGAAGCTGAAATTTTCAAATTATTTACAAAGTAGTGAATTTGCACAAACAAACATTTTAATTTTACCATATATGAATTGCGGCGGCCGTTAAAAATTATTTAAATTTAAACAATTAGAAAAATATTATTTCACTTCTAGAAGTGCTACAATTTTAAAATCTGGCGGAAATGTGTAACGTTAGTACCCCATAATGGAGAAAGTGTATAATTTTTAAAATTGCAACAATTGGGAATTTTTTAAAACTATTATTTTTACATGTGGGAAAAACGAAAATCGCTGCGGAGTTGAAATCTTTAGAATTAAAAGAATATTTGTAATGATGAAATGTCTGTCTGAAAAATGAATGTTTTTTCAAGGTGAGATGAAATATGCTTGCAGTATGCAAGCACCAACTACTAGTATATATATATATATATATATATATATATATATATATATATATATATATATATATATATATAGATGTCAACAAGGTGTTGGGATGAGGAAACCCAGTGAAAACTCACCAATCAGACGACTTCAGGTTGGCGAGGCCCCGGGGATGTCGAAACGACACACGTAAAAGAACACTAAAACACAGAAACATCACAAAAGTACACCCACTTCCGTTTGACCTATTTTTACCAAAAACTAATCATTTCTTGTGACTTTCATAAAAATGTTAAATATAAAATTTCGCATTGACGTAATTAATAGTTTTTGAGTTAGAGCACCCACAAAAAGGCTGTGACACACTGACATCATGGAAAAAATTGTCAAAACGTGTCAGGGGACCTCAAAACGTGTATTTCCGTTGAAATCTCGAACTCGATTTTTTCATGAAAACAATACTTTCCCCAATACTACATATAGAGAAAGTAAAATATGGTGAGAGTGAGGAAATTTTAATTGGAGATTTTGATGAATACACTTGTTCTAGGTGCCTCTGGGAACCTAACAGTGGCTTTTTCCTATTTCATCAACGCGTGTCTTCTGTTGCGATGCTCGAGTTTCCATAACACAAACGAATAATTTGTATTTTAGAAAACCATTTGAATGTTTATTCTTTCCGCGCATTAAATAATAAATTAATGTTATGAAAGACGTTACAATAGCTGAATCTTGCGTGCGCCAGCGGCAACGATTCGTTAATTTACTTAACAGGTTACATTTGTAACAGGGTAATTAAGTTTGCCATCGCCGAAGGATAAAAAAAATTGTTTTATTGTATCTCCTCTTTGGTAATGCTCTTTATAATATCGGTCATTATTACATTTCTCGGGTTTGAACCTTGCTTAAAAACTTTATAGAATGTGACCAACATTAAAATATCTTGTTCTGATTATTTATCTATCTTATGTTGCTGCCTGCAGCTAAAAGTCGTGCTGCTCTGCAAAGATACTACTTCACGCAGTTTTTGCCGTCAAAATTACTCGGTTAGTAATTAAATAACATTACTAAAAGTCCAAGTAAGAATACTGCGAACTAATTTTAAGACATTTCTGAAGGAAAAAAGAATGATCCTTAATCCTTTTAATTGCTACGCATGTTGATAAAAAAGCAAAATAATCTAAGAATGTGGAAACTATGAAATTATACCGCAAATAATGTTAAGTACATCGCCATTCTGAATCTCTTTTACACACATTTGTACATATAATTATAACGGAATAAGCTGATTTAAACGTATAATGATACGGTAAATAATTTTCCAAGATTATATAATAGGTATATTTACATTGAATTTAAGAAATAAATTTGTAGAGAAATGCTTATGTTAACCTTCTGCCGTGTATATCATGCGAAAAAAGTTAACTCGAACTCTGTCTAGTTCTAGTTCGCTAGTTATCTCTGGTGAGATTCAAACCGAGCTAATTCTGTTCGTGATTACTCACGACTCGAAAATTGGCGAAGTCCTACAACGTGACGAGATCCACTAAAGAAGTGTTCTCATAACTCGTTCGGTTGTTAAGGGGGAGCGATGGTGGAGTGTTTTCGAGTGCTGATTTTTTCACGCGGCGACCCCTGGTGACTAGTTTTTTAAAGTCAGGCTTGCCTAGCCCCACTCTTTTATGTTTTTGAGAAGGACCTGCAAGTCAACATTCCGACCGTCGGAAGTAACGTTGAGCAGTTCAACCCGTTGGCACATCTAGCAAAGAATAGGCTAATGCCGGGTTTCCTCCCTCCCTTCCCTTATATCGTATGTGTGAATACGTGTATCGACTGAAAACCCGCAGCTGAGCACTTGCAACAAACTTCCCGGAACTTCTGAATCTCAATCAGTTGAACTGGAGAGGTTCATCATTCTACGAGCCAAACGGTGAAATATTTCTATACTTTTCCTTGGCAGAGCGGTGAATAACGAGTCTACCTGCCAACGCTGAGTCCGAGAATGTGCTGCCTAAAGAACTCATGAAAATAAATAATGTTTCGAATTTAAATCGATGGCGAAATTGATCGATATGCAAAGTTAAAACAAGCAAGATAAGATAAAAAACAAATTGATAATAGTGATGAAATTCAAAATTGAATGAGCGAGCTTAGTTTATGGTTTATACAAAATAAATTACTCCATAGCCATGTACGTTGCTAGAATCTAGAAAATAGCATTAAAGACAACCTATTTATGGTTGAAATTCGCATACTAGACCGTATTTATTTATCACAGTTACCTGTGTCACGTGTCCATAACCCTGTGTTTAAAAATATTTAAAATATTTATACGACGCGAGAAATGAAGTATAATTAAATATCCGAAAGAAGAATAACAGGTATTCTATGAAAATAATCTTTTAAATAGACTAACACCAACTTCTTCCGGTGAGCGATACCGTTCCGCTGCAGTTCGGAGCTAAAATGGATATTTATTTTTACGCTCGCAGTTGATTTTGGTGTCGCGTACAGTCGCCTAGAGACGAATTAGAGGCTAAGGTGTTTCCGCGCGCAACCCCCACCCAGAAATAGTTTTATAAGTTCCGTCGTGTTGACGTAGGTGAATAGTTCAGACTATGAGACAACGCTAGCAAATGTACGAGGCATTGCCATCCTTCATTTCAATTTTACATGCAACGAAATTAGAAAATTAATATTTTCTCTTATTGAGAATTAAAAGTACAACTGTTTTATATGCTCACAGCTGACAGAATAAGAAGTATTTTTACGCTGATAGTGACAAAAATGTCGCGATAATTCTATAGCAGGACTTTGATGCCGCAGGACTTTCTTTGATGCTATAAGAAAGCTTTCGTACAATTCCTCCTCTACGTGAGTCAAAGAAAAATTCGGAATATATCGCGTGACGACTTCCTCCTCTCGATAATCATTTTGTTAAGAATATTTTTCTTACGCTGAACTTGCCTTGCGAAAAATTCTTCTCAAGACATTTTTTCCTTGCAACCAGATTTCCTCTTCTGAAGAGGAATTTTCTACGTGGCATATTTTCTGAAATGTATTCCCTTCCAATGAGTGTTCATTAAGACAAAATTTTCTGAACACAAATTCCCCATTACATATATTTTCCTTGCGACAAATTTGACGATATAACAGCAAAAATCTGATGTGGCCACCACATGACTTTCTCCATACCTGTAATATTTCTAAAAATTACAAATAGGTTACATAATAATAAATATTTTAAGAAAATGCGAGAAAATTTTAGACTTTACAAAGAACAGAAATAAACTCAAACCATAGATATTGAAAATAGCCACAAAGCTCCAACAATTAAGAAAAGGAAAAGGAGCGTTAGCTACCGTCTGCGGTCCACGTCCTCGCAAAGGCGGTGCGAAACAAGGACAGTCAGCAGACCGTGTCCGTGCCACTTCCTCTTCTTCACACCCGTGGAGGCCCATTGGCATCTCTTCTCGTCGTTTTCAGTACGACAGGGAATCCCCATTCAGGGGAGACGCCCGGATAGGGTTTTATCACCTCGTTACGCAAGCAGACATTTTTTTATTTAGAAGCGGGGGTAGGTCCCCGAGTCCACGCGGGTTTTTCTTAACAATGCGGATGATAGAGCAGCGTGAGTCACTGGCTAGCTTTTTATTCGACGGAGAGAATCGTGGGCGGAATACTGAGGAGGAAAACGGGTCGTCGGGGGGGATAGCTCTTTAGTGCGGTAAATCTGGGTTGATTTCGCGACTATCTGGAATCTAAAATTCTGTCCGCACGGGGGGCAAAGGATTTATCAAAACGAAGGATGTGCTACACTTCTCATTTTATAAGCAATAAACTGATGTAGGCAACACATGACTTTCTCCATATTTATATGGCAAATTACATGCTGTTAGCTCTGGGATCGTTGTCAATATTTACTTCCGGTTGACAATTAAGAAAAGATAAAGGAGCGTTACTAAGACGTAAGTAACTAACAATAAGCTTCAATTGTTAACGATAGTCTTCGGTAGGTGGCGTGTTGGTGGCAGCTAAAAATATAAGATATCTCTTAAACAATGCATTATATGGAAAAATGTATCAAATAAAGGTTGTAGAAAATGAAATTTTCTACAACTTTTATTCCGATACATTTTTACATTTATCAAATATTAAAGCAAATATTTCAAAATAACGGATAAGTGACAAGAATAAACACCCACTTCCGGTCGACCAAAAACTAAGCAGTTCTTCTGAATTTTATAAAAATGTTAAATATAAAATTTTGCGTTGACCTGATTAATAGTTTTTGAGTTAGAGCGCCCACAAAAATCTATCACATACAGACCGACAGACAGACACACAGACACCATCGCGAAACTAGTCAGAACGTGTTCAGGGAACCTTAAAACATGTATTACCGTTGAAATCTCGAGGTCGATTTTTTCATGAAAACAATGCTTTCCACTATACTACATATATGGAGAAAGTAATAATAAGAGCCTTCAAGAATGTGAACTTCAATATCAACAAGTAAAGGAAAGAGCCGCTGAAAAATGTTTGACAGACCAAGAAAACAAAGCAGAACGAGACAATGCTGAATCGATGGCTAAAAACCAAAGTCTCTAGCTGCTTTCATTCAGGAGCTAGTGCATCAGACAGACGGACAGATGGACCTTCGCAAGAAAACGTGCACAACGAGACGGAATACTAAATCGATGAGCGAAAAACCTGGCTCTATCTGCTTTTGTTTAGGTGTTAGCGCGTCAAACGGACGGACAAACCGAAAGCATAAGCGGATTTAAAAAACTGCTAAAAATTGAAAAAGTAAATACGTATCATAGGTATCTCCAATGGTCATAACAAGTTTACGAAAAACCAGACCCGCATATCGGATACAGTGCAGTCGTCTTCAGTGGTGATTCACCAAAATTAGATACTAGATTGTTATGGCTATTAGAGATATCTCAGATAATTATTTATTTTTTCAATTTTTTATATTGAAGTGCATACTTTTTAATTCATTTTCAGCTATAAGACGAGCTCGATAATTCTCTACCGAAATATTGAACGTGTTGTTAGGGGAGTTATTTAACACTTTCGCGGATTCAATAGAGAATTATCGAGTGCGTCTTAAAGCCGAATATAAATTCCAGAATAAGCATTTAAGTATCAAAAATTGAAAAATTAAGTATTTACTTGTCCTAAGTATCCTCAAAAGATGAATTTTGGGTGATATACTTTCCACAAAATTATTCTCATCCTAGATTCCTTGGATGATGTAACTCCCTCAATTTTTATGCTGTCTTTTATTGTTAATTTAAATGACTTAATAAAAACACAAAATATTACTCAACTGTTATTTACACAGTGATTACTATGTCAAACACGTTATAACATTGACTATTTTTTATATTTTTGACATAAATGAATACTGTGAAAAACATAATTCATGAAGATTCTTTATAATGGATAAATTTTAATGATATAATGATTCGGTTAACTGAAATAACCTACAATTAATAATTTAACCATGAAACTCTTAAAATAGAGCTTTTGTGATTGTATCTGGTGCTAAAACCTATGCCTATAAAACGCAATACCCACGCGAAAAAGAAGTAAATAGAATAAAATAAATAAGCAGCTTTTAAAATAATTTCGCATTGCTCTGCGATAAAACTCTAACTTGTCCTATAAAAATTTAGTGTTACACCTTTACGCTCCTAAAAACAGTTTCATTTTTTAATGGCACTATTAACTCGATGCTCATCAAAAATCTGTTTGCATATATAACAACCTGCTCGGTGTTCAGTAAATAAATAATTCGCTGTCAAGGGGGCTTATGCCGCAACAATACTAATATTTGAATTCGCGTCGTAGCGTCGATGTCAGATAAAATACAGATTGCCATTTTATTAATTTGGTTGTAACATTAATTTTAAACGAAGCATTCCATTAATTAATTTAAAACTTAATGACATTATGCGCAGCTACTCTCAGTAAATTACGACTGTTATTTTTTTCTAAAAATAGTAAATTAAAATGACCGCATTGTTAATACATACTTTAAACGGCTATAATCTATCCAAGGTTTTATGCAAATGTTCGTCAAAAATATTTTTGTAAAAATTATCTCCAGAGACTTCACCGAATTTTATTGAACTAATATTATAATATTATTATTATTATTATATTAGTTCACTTAAGTTCAAAACGAGAACAGCGAAAGGATGAATCAAAAAAAATCGGCAGAAACGATGGAAACGAGTGAATTCAAATTTGTTTGTTTTTAAAACCGTTTACGATACTTGGCGTGACGATTGATACATTTCCGGCAGCAGCAGCAAAACAGAAAGAGTCGGCGTTCTCCCAGGCGGAACATCCTTGAAACGAATTCTCTTTGTGACGTCACGAGAAACGGCTGCGGCGATCACATAAGAATGCATATATGGCCGTTTCCATCTAGCAATGCTAAAATTAATTGCCTAATGGGATTGACTTACAATTAAATTTGATACGATAACAACGTAATAAATCCTACAGAAAATAGTTTCCCTCCTGACGCCTTTGCGCCTCGCGGGTAATTTCGCCATTGCTTACGAGACCAGGAATTTGTTGCTAAACGTTTAGAATGATGTGACCGGTTTATTCGTAAGAGCGGACGAGTACGCTGATAGGGCGGGGGTTGCGGTGGTGGGGTTGCAGTGTAGAGCGGCTGTGGTCCCGAGTTCACACCTGGTGGAGGTCGGATTTTTCAATCTGGGTGTGGTTTTAAGGAGACCGCGCAAGTCGACGCTCCATCCTTCGGAAGGGACGAGAAGCAGTTGCTCCCCTTGGTGCTTTTCGTAAAGAGTAGGCTAATGTCGGCACTGGGTCCCTCCTCCCTTCTGTGTGTGTTCGGTGTGGAAGGAGTTATGGCTATAATAGTCCAGAAGGCTGATTAGCCAGAAAAACAAACAAACAAAATAAGCTAAGAGAGCCTTGTCGATAAATGAGGAAAACGCTTCGGGCGCCGCTCTAAGGAGCGCCAAAACGAGACTAAAACGAAACTTTTTCCGTAAACATTCGTAATTTTTAGGCATTCTTTACAATAAGTACGCCTTATGGTCAGGTCGTGTCCGTCCATCCGCGTGTTTCATCTCAGAAACTACTGGGTGGATATTGATGACATAGGGGGCAAAGAAACTAAGAAAATGATATAAATAGTTTGTGGCCTAAGTTTTCTTTATATCTCGTAAAATATCACTTATAAGAAAAAAGACTTTAAACGACCTTGTAGAACTAGTCATACGTATAGCATATGTTTTGTTCAGCACATTCTTACTTTCTCCATACGTAGTATAGGGGAATTGTTTTAATGAAAAAAATCAATTTCCAGATTTCAACGGATATACACGTTTTGAGGTCCCCTGAACACGTTTAGACCATTTTCTCGATGAAGTCTGCGTGTGCGTGCGTGCGTGCGTTAGTGCGTGCGTGCGCATCTGCGTGTGTGTGAGTTGTTTTGTGGGTGCTTTAACTCCCAAGCTATTAATCAGGTCAACGCGAAATTTTATATTTAACATTTTTATGACAGTCACAAGAGTTGGTTTGATAAAAATCGGTCAACCGAAAGTAGGTGTTGACTCTTGTCGCTTATCCTTTATTTTGAAATATTTGCTTTAATATATTATATATGTTAAAACGTACTGGAATAAAAGTTGCACGAAATTTAATTTTCTACAACATTTGATCGAATCATTTTCCCATATAAGTAGAGTAACCATGCGTCCCGGCGTCCCGTCCGGTTTAGTATTTATCCCGATTAAAAATTCTTTTTATTTTTATTTCATAAATATGGAATAAATTAATCACATTCCACCGGTTATACGTTATTACACATAAGCAATTTATTAGAAATTAAAATCTCGTCTTTCAATTAAGTTTAAATGAATAGGTACAATCCATAAAGCGTGCCTATAGGTGCGAGGTGTGCAGCGCACTCCGACAGGCGAGTGCACGCAAGGCAAATTTAGCTATACGAGTTTCGAAGCAATTTCTTATGTTTTAGATCAGTGATTCTCAAACATTCAACTGTCGCGGCCCCCTTGAATATCATGCGGCCCCCTTTGATTGTAAATAGTAAAAATATGATGTGGCCACCACATGACTTTCTCCATACCTGTAATATTTCTAAAAATTCCAAATAGGTTACATAATAATAAATATTTTAAGAAACCGAGAAATTTTAGACTTTACACAACAGAAATAAACTCAAACCATAGCCTTCTGATATTGGATATAGCCACAAAGCTCCAACAATTAAGAAAAGAAAAAGGAGCGTTACTAAGACGTAACTAAGCGTCAATTGTTAACAATAGTCGTCGGTAGGAGGCATGGTGGTGGCAGCTAAAAATATAAGATATCTCTTAAACAATGCATTATATGGGAAAATGTTTCAAACAAAGGTTGTAAAAAATTAAAATTCCTACAACGTATATTCCAATACATTTTTACATTTATCAAATATTAAAGCAAATATTTCAAAATAACGGATAAGTGACAAGAGTAAACACCCACTTACAGTCGACCGAATTTTACCAAAAACTAATCAGATCTTCTGACATTTATAAAAATGCTAATATAAAATTTCACGTTGACCTGATTAGTAGTTTTTGAGTTAGAGCGCCCACAAAAAAGCTATCACACACACATCATCGAGAAAATGGTCAAAACGTGTTCAGGGGACCTCAAAAGGTGTATTTCCGATGAAATCTCCGTCGATTTTTTTCATAAATACATTACTTTCCCCTATACTACGCATATGGAGAAAGTAAAAATAAGAAATTGTATTGCAAATTTCTTCATTTTATGTAACTATTAATAACTTTTATCACATCTTATTTCCTAAAATTATCTGATAAAATTTTATTATTCATGAAAACTTTATTTTTCGATATTTCACCTTGCGCCCAAAATAATTTTGCGGCCCACAGTATGAGAAACACTTTTAGATCATCCTTATTTACTTTCACAAATTAAGTTTATCTAAAACGTTATATTTAACTGCTATCACGCCATAATTGAATGTTGTCATATACGAATTTAACCACGGCTATAAATGATACGCGTCGTGGTCTTTCCTATATGCTTTGGTGTACCAAAATACCTTTTGTCTGGAAAATTTTCTAAAAACTTGGACTGCGTTTTATAGCTCGAAAAATACGGTAAATATGACTCTAATATATTTGTTCCCATCAATTTTCTGACAAATTCTGTAATAATTTTGTGAACATATGTGAGACTTGCAAAAAAATATGGGCTACATTGTCAAGAAAATCGTGGCAAAACTACGCAGAATTTATCTATTTGTCTTGTCAACGAAAACTACCTTCGTGGCAGCTGAATTAAACAACATCTGCTGTAAATACCTAATTAGCTTAATTTTTCTTCGTGCACATGCAACATTTTGAATGTGAATGGAAATGGATCATCTACGACGAAGAAATGAACGTAAATTTGTAAGTAAAAAGAAATGGGTAATTTATGACGAAGGAATGAACGTGAGCATAAAGATTATATTACTGCGATTCGAGTGTTTGAAGTAATTGTCAATTAGTTTATTAATTACCATCGATTAGGAAATTAGTCGGTGGATAAAAAATTAGATATTTCCTTGGTATCACTACCGGCATTTCAGTTTGTAGACATTATACCAAGCCATTTATATTTACATTTTTTGACATTATTGCATAAATCGTAAAGAACGCCTCTGCCTCGCATGTATACACGCATGATGTGTGCATCTTTTCACTCTTGTTTCGGTACTGTTTCTTCCTAGAATATCTGTTATCAGCAATGTTGCCAAGAACTGTATTTAAAGCGTGGATAATGAATTGACCATGGGCTGCGCAATGCCATTGTTGTACCGGAATTTCTCGACTTACACACGCAAAGTAGATCAGAGTAGCCATTGCACCCTTAGTAACCATTCTTGTACGTAGTGTAACAACGACTACACGACGACTTATTTACTTATATTCTTTAAATAAGTTTACCAATTCTCTGAGTTTATTTATAATTAAAAATCAGGTAAGTTTAATTTTGCTTCTACTTTTTATCTTTGACAACTGGGGTGCGTGTGTAAGAAAATTTAAGAAGCGTCGTATTACATCTCGACTGAGGCGTCAAAATGTTTGGGCACACCTGCGCACTTTCCTTGCATAGCAGTACCTTATTAAATTATTTCGGTGCGTTTTTGTCATTGTTCTGCATTTTGCTTCTGAATTAAAACTATTAAGTTTTAATATCCAACCTTACATAATAATAACTATGAAATCCGTCTGTGTTGGGCGGAGTTACAATTTGTTATCTTATACTTGTACTTTGTAGTTTTTTTGTAAATCTATTACTCTAAAGCAGGGGTGGGCAACCTTTTCTGCATGGAGAGCCACATTCATAGATGCGAATGCTTCGGAGGGCCGCATTGGAAGTCACGAGAGCTTCGGTGGGCCGGATGAGCGTTTACATCAGCAGTTACCTAAAGATTCTACGGTCTCATAGTAACAAAATTCAAGTCGAAATAATTTACTAGCGTAAAAACTCCACCAGAAAAGATTTTGAGACCATCATTTTGATGAAAAATATAAAATTGTCCATGTTAAATTTACCGGCCACTCTTTCATCATAGCCTCGCGGCCGTAGGTTGCCGACCACTGACTCTAAAGAATGCTTAAAAAAAGAAAAAATCGATCAATAACAGAGAAGCTATTGAATTCCTAAAAGCGTGAGGTAAGGAAAATCCAAGGACAACAGAGGAAGTGAAACATTTAGCTATTATACGACGCGAATGAGAAAAAACATCAGCGATCATGGAGGTTGTGAATTATATAACAAAAAGTGAAGAATCCAGTTTAACCTACGATCATGGATCATCCTTTCCGTTTGTAGCTCTAAAAGTTTCGACTTAATTATCGTTCTTTCCCGAATTTATTCTGTACTCCAATCCGAAATATTTATGTCTCATCAAACTAAAATAAAGACGTTTTCGCATTGGGCTCCGTCTTAGCTGAATTTCTTCCGAGATCCGAGCAGATATACGTCTATAACATGAAGATAACGCAAGGATGTTTGCACTTTTGGCTGAGTCGTGAATTTACCTCGGAATAATCTTATCTTCTTCCAACGGAGTCTCGCCTAAACGGCAATCGCAGTTTCGAAGACGATCGTCGCGTGTCCGAGTAGAGAAGGGGAGTCTTTTTATTACGAAGATTAGGAGGAGGTATTTCGAAGCGAGACTTCCAAGGTTATGAGGAATTTCACCAACACTTGGAACTATTTTACCAGCAAATACTTTGATAACACCGATGGTTAATATCATAAGAGTTTGATTTCTGTCCGTTTGGTAGTTCTTCACAACTTTTCGATGGATTGCCATTTGCTATAGATTTTTCAAACTTGTATTTGCCATATAAAACTGCTACTATGCAAAAAAACGCCCATTTTCGCTAAAAATTGGTCGTATTCAATGGCAACCCAATGCTTCTTGATTCTAATTACAGTATATGCAATTAACTGCCGGTAATTTTATGCAGCTACGATGCATTTAGTCTGTGATAAGTTCAAGGTGTAGACTGGAAAGACAGGAGACTGTTCAGGAATCTATATGTGAATCAAGTTGTAAAGGTCAGGTTGGAGAATGCGGACACCTGCGGAGTAAATATCGGTAGAGGAGTAAGACAGGGTTGCTGCCTATCGCCGACCCTATTCAATATATATGGAGAAAGTCTAATACAAGAAGCGTTAGAAGGCACAGTCTAAAAATTGGAGGAAGGATTACAAGAACAGTAAAATACGCGGATGATCAAGTACTTCTAGAAAGAAAGGAAGAGGAACTCCATAAAATTATTAATAGACTAGTAATAACAGGTAGAAAATACGGTATGGAAATAAATACAGAAATATCCAAGGTCATTCGAATATCAGGCAAAGAAGAGAATCTGAACATAAGTATTGAAGGAAAGATTAGATAATAAATGGGCCATGGTAGTCATAAATCGGCGACCTGGGCATTTTTAGTGCTTTTCGTCATTACTGAAAAGTACTATTATCTTCATTATGCCCGTCCGTCCGTCCGTACGCGTATATCAGGGATGAATTGACTGAACCGATTTCAATAAAATTTGGTACATAGAATCATTACATAAATACAGGACCAAAATGACATATTTTGACTGGATCGTCTCGGCAATTGCAAAATTAAACTTTTCGGTAGTTATGAATTTGGAAGGAATTGGCCGAACCGATTTCAACGAAATTTTGTATGAAGTAGGCATGTAACATAAAATAACAAAATCAAGATGTTTAGCATAGATATAGAAAGCAGGGCTGCCACAATACATGTAATAAAAAATATCTTTTTACAAGTATTTGTGTTGAACTGTCCATATCAATTTTAACCATATTTAATATGTATAATGTACACATATACAAAACCATATTAGCATATTTAAACCGAATTAGCCAAATAGAGGTGCCACAATTACAAATTAAACTCTTTCAGTAATTATTTATTTGGAAGGAATTAACTGGACGGATTTCAACTAAATTTTGTAGGTATATAAAATTTGTACAACACACCATAATGAAATCTAGATGCTTAAAGCGGAGCTAAAGAGCTGGGCTATCACAGTAAAAAGTACAATAATATTTCTTTTACACGAATTTATAGAGAACAGATGGCATGGATTTTAATCCAACATGCTACCTATATATAATCTTAATATAAATACATAACCAAAATAGCATATTTCAACCAGATCGACTAAATAGGGCTACCATCCAGGGCTGAGCCTATTTCAAAAATAAATTTGTTTGTAGGGCGAATATAGAACGACAAAACGAAATGAACGGATCTGAAAAGCAGGACTACCACAATATAAGGAAAATAATTTTGATTTCAAAGCAAATACATTCATATTCGATTATGCTACGTCGAATTTGACGAAAAGCATTCTGTTTGAAAATATCTCAGCAACCAATTGACCGATTTGGTTATCAATGTTGAGCCAAGAAACGTAGACTTAAAACTTGGTATATATACCAAAGAGACGTTGAGGATATGCACCTCGGTGTCAAAACTTTGATTTCTTGGGGGGTAGAGAGGTATCAAATTTGAGTCTATAATAAATTTGTTGATACTAATAAAGGGGAGTATTGATCACTTACCATGAGAAAAGCACTTCTGTACCACGGAAAACCCGTGTACATCTCTACTAGTTAGTTTCACGGTATGCTATTGATCCCGCTCGATCCCCGCAGCAAACCGAACCAAATTCAAAGAGATTGCGTCTAATATTTTCATCATTCTGCATTGAACAGAAGTGAAACAAAGTGATCACGTTTCCCATATAGATGGAGAAAATTAGGGCCGAAAACTACATTTTCAAACCGCTTAAATATTTCAGTCGGACTACGAAACAACTTAACAATAAAAATTACTAATCCCCCAATTGAGAAGTTTCAAGCAACTAAAAAAAAGTGTAATTGAGTCAACCGTTAATTATCGCTCTTTCTAAGTAGATTCTTTTCTGTGATCTTAGCTGAAGAATTATAAAACAGTGATGATTCCTTATAAAACAAAAATAAATAATAATAAAATAAATAATTCCAAATGTACCGCGACACACCTAAGTACATTGTCACGGCACACTTGCTGTGCAGCACTGGTCTAAATAACGCACTTAGTAAGAGACGATATCAGAGTCCACGCGTAGTTTTGGACACAAAAACAAAGCGAACAAAGCCTTGCGAAAATGAATCTTCCTTCTTCCCACGAAAATTCGAGGGGAAAAACCGGTTGATCCGGTATGACGGGGGAATGCGGAAAACTTGAGAGGAAGAAAGAGAGAAAGGGAAGGAGGAGAGATAAGTGAAAAAATAATGCTATTAAGAACGCCAACGAGAGATGCCGGTGAAGTCAGATCGCGAATCGATCGAGGTAATATCACGGAGAGCGTTGTAAAGAATAACAGTTCTTATTCATAGCGGCAGTCGCGCAACGCTCGGATTATTTTCCTCGTTCCAATGAAGAAAACGAAACGCAAAGTGAGTGACAGATGACGTTGGTGTCATACAGAGTTTCAATTACGCACGAGAAGGCGGATAACGGCTTGAGGAAAAGTGTAACAAGGCAAGGATGAACGGAATAAAATCATGCTTTACTTAAAAATATCTGCTTTTGATTTATCACAATACAAAAGGAGAATATAAACGCCTTAAAACGTTTTAACACATTAAAGACTTTAAAGGTCAACGAAACAAAGTAATTTAAACGTATGGTGGTATTTTTTATATTTTCGGGCTTGATTTAACAATACCTAAGTACATAATGAACCAAATTAAGACTTTTTCACAAACAAATAATAGTGTTTCTATTAGTCCTAAGGCTTGGGTTTAAGTTACATTCTAAAGCCTACGATTACTGACTGATAGAGTTAATCTGCTGTTTTGGAGAAAATTTTCTTTCTAAGGACGTTCGGTAATTGGGATGCGTAACACGTGGAAATTCATCAGAGGCGCATTATCGAATTAATCAGTAGCAGAAATTATACAGGAGCAACTTAAATGATTGACTGGTTTGAGATAAATCATTGGCTGGGCGAGGTGCTGCAATCTAAGGCCGACTTTCAAAGATATAAAAACACAGTAAGTCTTTTATGCTTCAATCGATAATAAGTCAAACACAGACATTTTCAAATCTTTGCGATAAAGAGACCTTTCTGCCGTCTCTACTAATTGAAGAAGCCAGTTTTAGAAAGGTCACAATGCTGGGGTAATGAGAGATGTTATATAACGCCCATTGCAGGAGTAATTTTTTAAACCTATGATTAATGAGTGAACGCGACCTCTTACAATTATATTACATTTAACAATAAAAGAAATCCCTCCTTGCGGCTAAATCGGCGTTTTACTGCACTTCAATTTGTTCGTATTGGTTTAAAATAAAGCATTTAATAAACAAATCTTTCGTCATTACACACTTTAGTAAAGCCATGAACACATGGCAGAACGAGACGAGACTTAAATCAGCCGTTTCAAACTTTCCCAAACTCCACGAGGATTGCGCCATTCGTTTCCAAATTACCGACAAAGCAAAGGAGGTTATGACCCTAGCGAGCACTTTCTTCTCATAAGTTACATAATGGGAATATCCCTCTTCAAAACAGTTGCAATTACACACGCAAACTCTGAATTTGGACACCAATAAAAAATGAAGCAAATTTCAAATAATCATATCATCAGAATCTTATATAACTCATTCATAATCCGCAGAAGCTTAATTTTTCTCGTTAAACAATGTCAACTGTAATCGCTTTATCCGCATCGTTGTCGCACATGAGTTCCTCATCCAAATCATTTCACGTCAGCCCTACAATGCAGAAAGTCAATGATGAGAATCAGGCCCACCAAAAATCTTTTCATCTTAAGAAAGTTTCTCTGTAAATTTAAGACAGTTGCATTTTTCTCTTTTAGATATCGTGTGAATTCGATATCTGTAAACCGGTTTCCGATGATGCCCTCCTTTTGTTACAAAATATCGCTGTAACATACATAGCAGAAACTTTCTCAGATAAATACCTCTATAGTGCATAGAATTAATGTCAATGGTTATAGGTATGTATACGTATTTACGCGCGAAAAATATTTTCTCGCTGTTAGTGTTGGGAGAGCACTGCTGAAGCTGGGCTTAAAACTTCATGTACTTAATATGTATCACTAAATGGCTTGATTAATACTGTTTATATTATCGAGCTCTAAAATTGGATGAATTGTAATCAAAACAATCGTAGCAATTCGTGAGAAATTTACATACTGTGAATATCGATAACAATAAACTACTCTCCATTGTTAATCGATAGGGAACATCTTAACATGGTTTCTACTCCGGGTGATATCACATATAAATACGAGACTTTTCCAGATTCTGTGTAACCATCAGGTACCTTGAGAAACACACAGACAACAGGCGAAGATGGAACCGGACAAAACCAGCACCCAAAATCTTCATATTCCTCAAAGTATCGAAGTGTAACTTTGTCATGATAATTTCCCCTTACATCTCGTACACAAGAAAGTAAAACGGACGAGGTGAAAAAGGATTCCGAGACGGTGAGTAAACGGGAAACATTTTACGACCTTTCGGACCCATCGCGGCGGTCTGAATGGCCAAATCGTGAGACCCGCGCTCACCATTTCTGTGACGCCCTCTGTATGTGCCAACCAAACTTTTTACATTCATCCTAGAAGGTCAAGTCAATTCCAGGGACAAGATCCCGTCCAGCGGATGAATCGCCTATATCAATAACCGGCTTCGATTGCAGGTAGATGGAATTGGGCGTTGTCTTTGTTTGCTCTCAGTCGCCAGATAAATGCTCAGAAGATTCATGGATTGAACCCTTAAGACTCCTCAATAGGGTGGGTCGAAAAAAGTTTTATTTCGAAATGTGATACGCTACCCCCCTCAAAAGCTGCGTTTTGGTGCACATAATACGTGGTGAAAATTACAGTAATATGTGACGTCTTCAGGTTCCGCAACGGAATTGAAGTTTCGAAATATTATTTAAAAACAGCATGTGTTCGAAATAGCTTGGATAATTTTCTATTCCAAGTTTTGATGCTAGAATGCGTTTAATCGTTTCTCCTGTTCACCCTTTGACACATAAACACTAAGGAGTTGAAGAGTATTGGCCTAAGGGGGCCGGAGAAGGGAGCGTCGAAGTCTCCAAAATCCATTAAATTTATCCCAGTTTTCGTCGTTGGAAGTATTGCAATGATACTTCGAGTGTTCACGAAAAATAAAAAAAATTATAATAGTAATTTGTTGTTTTTCATGGCGTACTCTCTTTACAGTAAACGGTCTAGACATTACGGATAGAGTCAACATGGCAACATTGTTTGGCCTTTGCACATTCTCACTCGATTCCTCTCCAACCGTCTATCACGTTGCTGCCTGATCACTGCAGTTTCTCGCGTCAGTCCAAGTGAGCAAGTTCACCCAGCAGATCGGAAGAACTTGTGTTACAGTTTTTAGTTAAAATGGCCCAAACACGAAAACAGATCGACTGTCTAATATTAGGGAGTTACCCGGAGATGAATGTGAATACTCTGCCAACTTACCAAAACGTCATGCGTGACTATTATTTCGTAAGGAATAGTATGAAGGAAGAAAGCAAGTGAAAGGATCCCTCGGTTGCCTATATTGTAAATGTCGTTGCTGCAAAAGTTGAAGAAATTTGGAAAAGAGCATCTAGGCCTACTTCTTCTCGTGTTGCCATAACAGAGAGAATCAAGAAGTGCCACAATTCAATTCAGATGCTAAAGAAAAGCTGTAATAGAAATTATTATAATTATAGGAAGAGGATTGAATGTTACTTTAAGGAAGCGCAGCATCCATTTGACATAGCGGCCTGCAAGTGCACCTATTTCACCCGCTGAGAACGCGAAATTGAACGGAAATTACCTGAACAAGAGCGTGCCCGCCTTAAGTATCAGAGATCTGATAAAGCTATGGTAATGATTTGGATTGATCTTAAAACCATCAAGAAAATCAGGAAAAGAGCTGCAAGAAAAGAAGAAGAAGAGCAAGAAAAAACTTTTTTCGACCCAACCTACTCCTCAACCTAGAGTTTTAATCGCGAAAAAAAAACGATTGCGTTGATACTTATACTATATTATGCCCTTTCCAACAAACGAAAAAGAAATAATTCAAAATAATTACAAACACGATCGATCCTCGATACTCCGATTAATCGAAGCGGATATTTTCTCTTATCCACGCTCATACACATTTAAAGGATTTCTATTACTCGAAGTTTCGATAAATCGAACTTTTCTATAAACGTTCATAAAACGGAAAAACTGTCTGTTTAATCTATGATCCCATCCGGACCGAGTGAACCAAACTAGTTGTACGAGAAATTTCATGCATAGACATCCATTTTTCACATTATTTTGAATCTCCCGATGCTTTGTCTACTCATACCCTTGCGTTAAAGACATAAAATTATGATTTATATAGTGCGTACAGCAACAGCACAGTCATTATATACTAACAATCGGTGGTTCGGAAAATTCAATTAGGAATACCTCCGGTCTCAAGGTTTCCGAATTAGAGTTGTTCAACTGTAAATGCAACTTTAAAATGGTGGCTGCTTTGTATCCTAAATGAGCATCTGGTTTACCAATCTATTTTATGAATATTAGAAAGATAAGTGAACTCGAAAACTCTCCCTTGAATTTTCATTAGTAATCAACGATAAATTAAAATGAAAACGAATGATTCGAGTACTTATTCTAATTACAGGGAGGGTCCCACTTAAAATTAGGGAATTTATTTTCCGGGTTAAAAATAAGATCGCAGTCGGGAGTAGTTATCCCGTTTTTAATTTTTTTAAACAACAATTAAGACAACAATGTCTGAAAGTGTTGCTGATTGTTGTCGCTATTCAATCAGTCTAAAAATCAGATATGGCTAACTTTCTCCATGCCTGTAATATTTCTAAAAATTCCAAATAGGTTAAATGATAATAAATATTTTAAAGAACTGCGAGAAAAATTTAGAACTAAGAACTAAGCGTCAAGTGTTTACAATAGTCGGCGGTAGATGGCGTGGTGGTAGCAGCTCAAAAATATAATTTTTAAAATATCTGTTAAACAAACGATGTAAAAAATTAAATTTCCTACAATATTTATTCCAGTACTTTTTTACATTAATCAAATATTAAAGTAAATATTTAAAAAATCGGTTAAATGACAAGAGTAAACACCCACTTTCGGTTGACCGATTTTTACCAAAAACTAATCAAATCTTATTATTTTTTTAAAATGTCAAATATAAAATTTCCCGTAGACCCGCTTAATAGTGTTTGAGTTAGAGCACCCGCAAAATTTGTACCACCTACACACTCATACATAGACATCATCGAGAAAATGGTCAAAATGTGTTCAGAGGACCTCAAAACGTGTATTTCCGTTGAAATCTCGAAATCGATTTTTTCATGAAAACAATACTTACCCTATACTACGTATTGAGAAAGTAAGAACGGATGTGACAAGAGTAAACGCCCACTTCCGGTCGATTGATTTTTACCAAAAACTTATCAGTTCTTTCCCCTTTAACAAAAATGTCAAATATAAAATTTCGCGTTGACCTGATTAATAGTTTTTGAGTTAAGAGCACCCACAAAATTCCGGTCACAGACACACACACACAGACATCATCGAGAAAATAGTCAAAACGTGTTCAGCGGCCCTTAACCCTGGAGTATTAATCATCTAAAAGTATAAGTAAAAACTAAACTAATTTTTACGACTAAAATTTTATTTATTTTATATGCAAAGTAATTGGAAGATTTTAATAGCAAACAACAATATCAACAGACTATAAACCTTAAGATAAAATGATTTTTTCAATAATTTACGAACATTTTATACACATATTTAATCGATTTTGAGCCAAATACGCCTGATGACAGGTTACGCAATAATTTGCGGTTATTCTCCGTTTTTTCGAGGGACAACTATGGCATACCGCCCTTTTTTGTTATCCTGGATGTGTCGATTCCGGTGGACAATCTAAATGCAAAACATTTGATAAAAATTAATAAAAACAGATTTGTGATACGCTTACCTTGATAGCGCGTAAGTACTAAACAGTCGTAAATTTTACGACTCGAAGTCAGCTTTTCAACTTTAAAATTACTCAATGGAAGCAAAAAGCGAACTAACAAAAAGAGGGTGTCTGGACATGAAGCTGCTGTGGCGCGACATTGAGTAAACAAGCGGAAACTAAGTAAATAAGCCTTAAAAGAAGTGACGTCGTAATTTTTACGAGTGATTAGTTCTCTATGGTTAAAACATGCATTTCCGTTGAAATGTCGAATTCGTTTTATTTCATGAAAAAAATACTTTCCCATTACTTCATATGAGTTGTAGGTGCTTGCATACTGCAGACGCTTAAAAAATCACCATACACAACGATCTAAACTCGTAAATAAATCAACGCGACATCATTTTAACTATGCAGGTCCCATTTAAATTAGGTGATAGTTTTCATTTTCCCAGAAATTAAGGCATTTATCCTGATTTTCTAAATTCTCTGGCAGTCGGCTCGCGTCCAATTTTTCGAATTTCAAGTTTCATGGCTCAGATCGTCATTTTTAAGCAATAACTATAATCATCATTAAGACAATATATTACACTAAAATTTATTTAAAAATTAGTATATTTTGTGTGTTATGATTATGGTGTCATCATCCGTGCCTTTTAGTACGTATCCGGATAAAAATATTAATTTAAAATTATCACGTCATCATATGTATACGTCATTGGCTAAAATCAAATAGATTATAATGCAGTCTAAGCATTAAATCAATACTCTTGAAGTATGGAAAATCAATTCCCATTGAAAGGCATTGAAGTTGTTGCTATGGTAGTCAATATTTTTCATTGTTGAAAACAGAAAAACTTTTCATAATTTTATGATTAAATTTTACGCAAATTAAGAATGGATTTGAATTGCGTTTTCAAGAAAAATAAACTTCATTTTTTCATCCACCGTACAGTTCATGTCCCAACTTTGTATCTTGATTGTAAATAATTAAAAAATGCAATTTTATAAAGCCCTGCATCGTTTTCAATTCTTTTCTTATGGGTGTTTAAAATTGGACATTGGGGTCAAAAACACCCTTTAAATATAACCTTTTCTGGAATTTAGGATTTTTCCCAGAGGTTGTATCCAATAACCTATCTTTCTTCCAAATTTCAGCTCTGTAGCTCTTCTAGAAGTACCTTAGGTTTTATATGATATATATGTATGTAACAAGCAGCTATTTATAAGTAAGAAAAGGCGAAGAAGACGATGTTGTGTCGTGTACTGTGTACATGAAATTCCGTACCTGTGATATGGTCAAACGGTAAAGTTTTACCTTGGAGAAACTTTTCGATCGTCTTCTTCTCCGAGGGAGGTAATGTACGCATCCATTTAATTACGTCTCCATTTCTGTCGATAACTGAGTTTTTGAAATAGTTATAATTAAGTGATAAACTCGAGATTTTAATTAAATTACAGTAAAATCAATGAATGTTATTTATATCAAATGTAGACGTGAGATGAAATTGTGAAGCGTTTGCATATTAAAATCGTGTCCGAAAGTTAAAAGCCCCTAGTTTAATTTTAATCATTTTATAATTAGTGTAGCACTTTCGGATTTATTTGGGTTTTACCAGAATTACAAAAAATCGAATCGAATGGTAAAAAACGGGCAAAATCGGGTAAAACGCGAAAAAAACTATGCGTTCGTTATTCGGATCGATTTTTTGTGGAATCCGAGTGCATATTGCAAGGATGCCACTCGCTGGCAGCGTCTCTTCTCCCTCCACCCACGCCATCAAATTGATCGTGCGTACGTGATGTATTGCGTGCATGCCAACCTCCTACCCAGTGCCGTAACTAGGGTGGGGCAAGAGGGGCATCTGTCCCAGGCGCAACTAAAGGAGAGTCGCAAATATTGTTAATAGTAAGTTGTGCGAGGTTGCATGGCACAAGGGAAAGAGCGATTTCACTACTATACTTGTTCCAGACATTACGGATTGCAGAAATTATAAATTTAGATAATGTAATTGATGAGTTTGTCGCATTAAAATCACGTAGAATAACTCTTTAATATTAAAATATTTATATTTTCTGTATTTAAATTATGTGTATGTAATTATATTTATAATTATGTATTTAAATAATGTAATTTATAGTGAGAAATTATATCTTTTATAGTTTATTTTTATTTATGAATTGTTCACCCAAAATCTATATAGTAAAAAAAATAAGTATTAGAGAATTTTTCATGGAGGGGGCGAATATTTGATACTTTGCCCCGGGTTGGAGGCGCTGAAACTGCATCAAAGTGGGAGCATTTAAATTCAACTTTAAGCGTGCTGTGAGAGCATTTTTGCCGATGGTTTATTTATTCACATTCAAATTCATAGAAAAGATTTTAAAATATTTCTAAAATTAATCGTAATGTAGGAGAATGATTAAGCATCGGTACGCTACGAGTATACTCGGCATATTATAAAACTGGTTGGCGAGTATACTCGTCGTTCCAAGCTTAAGGGATAATTGAGCCGTCGCCTAGACAGAGGTGAATGGGTCGTGACGCCATTGACGGAGTTGTTGCGAAGCGCGGGAATCAAGTAGTTGAATCACTTGACGCTTCCATTTAAAAACAAGATTACTCCCTTATGCATCGGGACGTCCCCTTTTTATGATTCCAGGAGTCAACCTTCGGGGAATACTTATCACGGCGAATAGACTGCGCGACGCGACCTTGTGTTGTCAAGGCAACGACCTTCTCACGAGGCCATGCATCATTTAGGGTGGCGAGCCAATCGAATTGCCGCGCCTGAGTACGAATTCTCGCGTGGGTTTCCTTGGAAGAGATCGTGAAAGATTGGATGGCCTTGACGGCTATTCTTCCCATAAATCTAATGACCATTTAAGGTTATTAGTCTAAGATTGCAACGCGGATGTGATATGTGGTTTAGTAAATGTGACGCATATTTAACCAAAACGTACAAAAAAAGAGATGGCAATGTACAGCCCGTGGGCAGAAAATTTCTAGTACCCCAGAAAGCTCTGATGAAAAACCTAGACGTAAAATTGAACACAGACAATTTAATTCTCATGAACTTAATTTAGGACCAAAAAATGCTGAATTTTTACATGGAAATGATGGAAATGTTTATATCTGATTTTCCCTTATATGATGCCACATAACCTGTAGCAAATTTCCGATTTAAACTCCTATGTGGCCGCCGAAGCATTCGCAGCTTTAAATGCTCTCGGGTAGATAAGTTCTCTTGACTCCTGGTATAAATTTTACTCGTAAGCGATTCTGAATTTGCGCGCACTGAATTTCGCGCACGTATTTGGCCTGAGAAAACTCGCAGCTGTAAAATTTGCTAAATGCGGTTTTTCCCAATGCGGCCTTTTTCCCGAAGCATATTCCCAGCGTTGCGCAAGCGACTACTTCATTTTTTCCGTTTCACCATTCAAACAATGTGAAATAATCAGGCAAGTAAAAAAATTGAAAGATAACTATTAAGCTTCATCAACTCATATAAAATAGATAAATGAACACACCGCCTTTATAACAAAGATCGTTCGCTCCTAAAGTGGCCACATCCGTTTCATGGACTCGCATAGCCCTGACAAGAGAGCCTCGATAATGCATTACAAATGATTTCGTAAGTTCCATCCGAGAAGTTTTGACAAAACCTACCGTGTGCATGTCATTTAACAACATGATAACACTCTCTGAATTTGTCTACGATACGTACTAGCGGAACGTTTCGTTATCTTGGAGTCATATGTTTCGCGTTTTAAAAGAATTAGCTGAAGAAATAGCACCTTTTCTTCTGATAATCTTCGAGAAATCCATTTCTCGCGCAGAGGTCCCTAGCGACTGGAGGTTAGCGCACGTTACCCCAATTCATAAGGGCGGCGACAAGGAGAACCCAGAAAATTACAGGCCGATTTCTTTAACTTCGATATCGTGTAAGATTCTCGAGCATATACTCGTTAGCAACATAATGCGATTTATTGATAGTAATTTATTGTTAGATGATTGTCAACACGGCTTCAGGAAAGGTAGGTCAACAAAAAGCTGGCCTTTATAGGGAGAATAGTTCGAAATAGCTCCGAAAAAGTGAAAGAATTATGTTATTTATCCTTGGTTCGACCGCAGGTCGAATATGCTTCAGCTGTGTGGGATCCTTACGAAAAGGGACTCACTAACGAGATAGAAAAGGTTCAGCGCAGGGCAGCTAGATTTGTAAAGAGGAATTACGATAGTAAACAAAGCGTAACATCATTAATAGAAAATCTGAAATGGACATCGTTAGAGGAACGTAGGCTGCAGGCTAGAATTAAACTACTGGAAACATTTATGTCGGAGGGACTAGCGAATGAGGTAGTAGGACTTATCAGAAGCCCGACGTATCTCGGAAGGCAGGACAGTGAGGATAAGATTCGCGAGATCGACTGTAGAACGGAGCGATATAGAGGATCGTTTTTCCCTAGGACGATAAGAGACCATAATAGAAAAAGATAACGTAGGAAAACTATGGACCCTTGGTGCACTGCACCCCCTGCCATCCACCGGGAAGGTGACTTGCAGGGTATAATGTAGATGTAGATGTTTCTTCTTTCTCTTCCGCCCTCCTATCTCTGTACTGTTGTGACCGTGAAATGGGTTGAGATAGTGTGGGTATGCTGGAAATAAACGTTCTAGTTCTTAGCTTCGCCATTATCCTCTCTTCCATCGCCTTCTCTTTTAACTAGCTGCAGTTTCAGGTTATCGTTTAAATCATTAGCGGAAGTCGACGACAAATTTTTACCAATAAACATCTTGAGCCCTAAAGGCGCATACCTACGTCTCTGTCGGCAAACGTCTTGCCGCTGTGGGAATAATTTCTGTACAACTTTCACATATATTTGGAAAATTGGAGCAACTCCTATGAATTGTTTTTTTACGCAAACACTGGTCTATTGATGTTAAAAACTGATGCGGATTAATAAGTTATTTTACGAATCTTGTTTGTTTGATGAAGATTCAAATGTTCCTAAGGGGATAGCTCTTTCTATTGTAAACATTTCAACCTTTTCTGATCCTATATGCATATATTACTGGAAGAAGGAAAAATTACCGTTATTGAAACTAAGTTTTCAGAAATTTGGGGGATACGCACAAAAAATCTGACTATGGAATATGAAAATATTTTTCAGATCTAGCGATTTACAAAATAAAACAAAACAAGAAGTCCAATCCAGGATTAATGCAGGCTGATTTCCCTAAGTTGACCTCCCGAATTGATTAATTATATTGACAGGAAATGTTTCAGTATGTGTTAGCCATTCCAAAATTCTAATACCATAAATACCACTTGTAGTTCATGGTTTATCAGTAATAAAGAAAAATTGGAAAACAAATTAATAGACCATTATCAGGTTTAAAATACTAAAAACAATGTCAAAATCTCTTTTTGACTATATATTTTGCATGCATTTTTTTAATAAACGAATTTAATAAATGTTACGAATTTAATAAATTTTACTGCTAATATGTCTGGATCAACTGTCCATTGCTGAAGAGTAGTCGAGCGGAAAAGAAAATAACCCATTTGTTCACTAGTCTATGCGCAAGCCTAGTTCGGTAATAATCATCTCCATGGCAACAATCCGATAAAATGCGATTTAAAACGCAAAAACGCTGTTTTACTAGAAATTCAAGAAAATACTATCAATTATCACAATTTGGTGATAAGAATTAGAATATAAATTCTTTTCCCCATAGAACAGTATAAACCTCGCTCCGATATCACTATTTTAAGATATTTGAAAGTATTAAAGAAAACATCTCTGCACGATGGATTTGAGACTTCATATATAAAACAAATAGGGAAAATATTCCTGGAATCGAACCCGGAACCTCAATCTTCGCCAAATAAAATATAGTCCGGAAGTGAGCCTTGGTAGCACGAGCCTCATACCAAGTTTCATGAAAATCGATCGGTCCATTGATGGAAAAGTTGTTACTAGGGGACACACACGACATTATTCTTCATGGAGAAGAGACTCAAGATAATATAAAGTTTTAATATATGAAGTCGATGAGTAATGAATGAATCTTTAAATACTATTGGAATAATGGCCAGCATAAAGGATGATAATCTTTAATAAACGATCATCATTCAACTTTTACATATAGTGAGAGACAAGCAAGGTGAGTGGGTGTGCACCGTAATCGCTCCCAAAAAGTGAAAGTATTATTGAGGAAGATGGCCCGGGGAGATAACTACGAGGTTGTTTAGGTAGTCAAGTATAAAGTATACATTAATAAGCCAAGGAATGGATTTATACGCAGTTATTGCCGCAAATGGCATCATTTTAAAACCACAAATGGCGATTTTTAAAGCGTATCCAATTGCAAGCGGCTGCAGTAGCGTGCGGGAGCAGTAACTGCTGGCAGAGAAGGAAAACACGACTGAAAGATTGCGTAGGGAGATTAAAGGCTTCGGAATCGAGCAGTGGTGAGTAACATACGGTTCGTAATCCGCATGCGGCCTCTGGGGGCGTTTTATGCGGCTCGCGAAGCTATGATTAAAATTTGACCTGTAAAATTTAACACGCAAATTCATATCATATACATTCAAATTACGACAATGAAAAACTTGATATTGAAATGTCAGCCCTAAAAACAAAATTTAACCCTGATGTTTACTGATATGATACCTCAGAATCTCTAGTTTCCGGTTTAAATTCTAATCCGACCCGACGAAGCATTGACAACTTGAGATGCTGCCCGCCGAAGAATTCGCTACCGCCAATGCCGCCCGCCATGAACAAAAGGTTGCTCACCACAGTACTAGAAAATCAAAGTGTTTGTAAGTGAAAATGACAGTCTAAGTAGGAGAAGTAATAAAGTCTCTGCCTCCTAATCAGAGACACCGTGAGGGTGGGGATACCGAGACAAAATCCCCGGGGATAAGAAGAGGATATAAAATTTAAATTTATTAATAAATGAATTGGCCAAGTAGCAGCTCCTACTACGTAAGTCAGAGGTTCTTAAACTTTAGTGGCCCGGTAATTTTTTCCCAGAATTGAAACATCCAAGATTCACTACTGAACGTTAATCAGAATTTAATTTATAGACGTGGTTACGTGTCACTCTAGTTTAGGAGTTCCGACCTAATACGGATGTCACAGGTTCGAATCCCGACTGAGACTTGGTATCTTTTATAAGAGTTTTGACACCTAAGATGTACAATTGAACGATAATCACATTTTAATTTATAGGCTTAGTTACGTGTCGTTGTTATTTAAAAGTGCCGACTTCCAAGTTATTAAAATGCCTCGGTTTGGTGATTTAAAAAACTGTATACGTATAGTACTATTTGGTGTGAGCATCTCGAGTTATTTTTTCCTCCACTTTGAGAAAGATTTGTCTCCCTGCGCTACACTTTTTCAGAAAGGATATCGCACTCATTCCCGACCAACATATTTCTTCCGAGAGACTTGTGATTCTTGGGAATTCGACGAAATCCTCTCTTCCCGAACCCCACGATTGCGACAACCGTCCGAGTCCGGAGTTCTACGAATCCCGCGCGCATATTCCTCTCATTCTCGTTTTTTTCACGGCCTCCGTCGCCATGAACGGGATATCGGCTGGAATGCGAGCAGCGTTAGGGGAAGAGGGAGAACCTTCGCAGACTGCAGCCATTCCACCCGCCTCTCGGAAAGGAAACAAATAGAGAGGGGCTTCCTCTGAATGAGAGCGCGAGCTCTCGAACCTATTTACTATCTGAATCGCCGCACCAAGAATAAAGGCAGAAGTTTATAGTTGATACAAACAAAATTTGATGCATTTTTACGGTCAAAAATATTTTAGAAAAGGTCTTTCATGCTTCATAGGCCAACATTAAAATTATTTGTTAGAGTCATCAAAAACCTATTAATTTATAAGTTAACTGCAGATACATTGTCTAATACACATCTATCTTTCGGTAAAGAGTAAAACCGATTTAGCGTCCTCCTATATAGCGCCACCCCTGCATACCGCCCATTAATCTTAGTGGACAGAACTTCCACCTACATTACATAGAGTAAGTACAGTTCTTTTGAAAGCTTACGGCACCTAAATGCGCGAAGAGTCACGTGGTGAAGGGGAAGGTGGTTGTGGAGGGGGAAACTTAAGGGAAAGTGAAACAATTGAGCGGAGCTCGGCGGGACAGGCAAGTCATTTGAATTGGCGGGAAATTACGCGAAGTAAGATACGCGATTGAAAAGTATGTGTTACAAATTGGGGAATAGGGACATTTTGAAAGACGAAAATTAAAGTAATTGGTTATCCGCCAACATTTATTTGCACTACATGCAATGCAACATCGAAAGCGTTCAATACATTACAATGGAAGCAACTAATTCTGTGTTACATATTAGTTATACGATGAGTATAAGAATCGGCGAATAATGCAAACAATACACAAAAAAACACTAACTACTACACAACTAAAACTAATCCTCCTCACTTTCAGTGTCTGAACACTTTTAATAGGAATAGTGATCCCTTCCGCTGCTTCTTTCTTCATAAACATCAAAACATTATGAATGACTTCTAGTGCTTGACCATGGATCACTTTTTTATTCCCTAACTTGGAAGGCGACGGAACTGTATCCATGATAATAAGATTAAAAATCACGGCTAACAGTACAAAATAACAAAGGAAAACGAATCAAAGAGTAACAGTGAATAATTAATACACGATAACAAAACAGCAATCAGAACAACGATAATAAGCAACGAAAAAACGTGAAAACAAAACAGCAAATAATTCTTACAACAAAAAACGAGAATAACGGGAATGAAAACAAAAAGCAATAACTGCAAAGCAAATGAACAATATACAAGAAATAACGAATGCTGAATTCGTGTTTGTGCACAGGTGCCATAAGCTTTCAATAGATCTGTATATGCCTCGATTGTTCTCCGCTTTAACGCCAATGTCAGAGATGAACAAACGGTGGCGCTAAATCGGAGCTTGACTGTACTTGTATTATTCCTTCAAGATGAACGCTATTCGTAAAAATCGATGATTTTATAAAAATTGTTAATATACGATTCACCATGTTTAATTGATTCATTAAGTAATATTTTAGATATTTACCATGAGATATGAAAGAATTAATGGAAAAGATTAGAAGACACTTGGAAATTTTATCTTAACAGCCGAGGTGATAAGCTAACCGCAGTGCACTCCACTTTTAACCGCACCGAGAAACGATGGGCTTTCCTAATAAAAAGCATGTTTATTAAGCTTATCCTTAAAAGTAACGTCGAATGATGACGATACGTGATCCCCTCCTGCCGGCCGAGTTTTCCTTGATCTTAAACTCTTGATTTCACATTTTACACTGAAACATTACCGATAAAATGAAAAAGGCTCATTTATGATTCATTTATCGCCTTCTATTTAGAAAATTTACCGTTTTAAGGTGCGCCAAAATAATTTTATTTGAAAACAACGACTACATTATAGCGTTAAAATACTCGTTCTACTCATTATGTATAGAAAATTCGCCATAAAATTCGTCATAATAAAAATTTGCTCGTTTCTATAATTTACTGACGCAAATTTTCGAAGAAAAAGATTGCCCCAAACTAATTCTTCCTCAAGTTTTCTTTTCTTTTCCAGAAGGAAGAGAAAGAAACCTAGATAATCGAGCTCCCGTTGTGGCTTGAGTAAAAGATGAAACAGCGAACTCCTAATCCTGTAAAACCGTCAAGAAAATCAGACGCGCAGTTTGATAGTGCAATACCATCTTCTGAGGATATTTCCCAATCATGGACGAAAAATCAGTTTTGCCTCAAATTTCCATCTCATATTTTTATTTACCTGCTTTAATATTTTTTCATTTATTTCATAACTGTTTAGATTATATAAGTCTAGTACTGTTGTGTCCAAATGCTCTGTCAACTTATCACCTCAATAACAGATGTAGTGTAGGCGAATGATTTTATTATACGTAGAAAACTTATTTCGACTCATCGCTACGTCCTCATAGCGGCAACATCAGCGCAGTTCAAACGGCGGAGTTAAATCGGGTATTAACTGTATTTCAGGAAAAGATTAGGATTACCTTTAGCCACTCCCAGCCAAACACCTAGACCAGGAGGTTTTTACCGGGAATATGTCAAGAGTTTTCAAAGGTTACGCGAAAGCGTTAAAGATGATAATTATTCTTGTCACTTCCTCTTTCATGCATGACTTCGGAATCAAAAGTTGCGACGTCACGACCAAGAATCCTCATATAATAATTCTCAAGTGTCCGTCTGTCTGTCTGTCACGGTACTTTTGGACATATCACAATGGAATTAAGAGTTGAAACTTTCACAATCGTTAAACCCCCATGAGGTGGCACCCTACTCCGGGAGACGATTATATTTTCCCATAAGTTTACACGAGATTTTCGATTTTTCAAGGTGCAAGATTGTTTTCTTTCATTCATCTAAATACGTAAATATGGATCAATTTTCTCCATTTTTGCTTTAATCCACCGTTAAAACTATAAAATATCTTATTCTTGCAATTTTTTGACTTTACAATGAAGAATTTGTCAGAAATACGCATTTATTTTCGACATTTTATGTCTTTTTCGTACTCTTTCCGGGTGTTGCTAAGGCAACCCGCATCATTGCCTCCGATTCAATCAGCGTCAATTAAGCCTTCAAATAGACGAAAGAATTGCGTTGTTCGCTTCGCGCTTTTTATGAAGCATCGAATTTATTGTTGTAGTAACGTCAAACGTAATAGATTGCAACGTAAATAATTGCAGATAATTATTATTCAGTAAACTGCGTGTGGACTGTGGGCGTTTTAAACGATTGATTAAAAGAAAAAATCTTTCTTTATTTCAACACTGAAATATTACCTTTTTCGTAAGTAAAATCATTATATTCTACATTGTTAATGTTTATTAACGCAAATAGGCCTAGGCATCAGTTTGAAATATGATAATAAGGAGAATATGGGCTGTTATTAATAAATTAAAAATAACATTGTGAAGTACAAAAAATTTGTGTTGGTAATAATTGATGAGTAAAAAATGAAATAAATGGTTGAATTAATTATATATGAAAAACACTGCATATACTAGAAGTTAATAGCAGTTGTTGTCCGATCCTTGAAGAAACTGGATTGATTGTGTGTTCATATTTAATGAAGCGTGCAGTGATAATCATTGGAAATAAGGCAAGGTAGAATTTTCATTTTTTTTTTCGTTTTGAATATACCGTAACATAAGACGAACAATGAGTAACTGTTTGACATTGTGAGGCCGGCTTTTTAGTAGGCTGTGTAGGAAGTTAAAAGCAGTTGTTGTGGACACTTGAAAGAACGTGATTGTTTGAGAGTTCCTCTATAACAGTGTGCAACGATAGTCATTGGAACTAAGGCAAGGTAGAATTAAAAAATTTTCCCCTTTGAAAATAACATGATATAAGACTAACATTGAGTAACTGTGTTACATTGTGACGACGGCATTACTCTAAATCGTTTCCCAACCGGTGGTTCGAGTATCCCTAGGAGTTCGCGATATATATCTGAGCGATTCACGAGAAGAATTAATGGTGTCTTTTTCACTTTCTTGGTTCTACAATTCTTGCCAATATATTAGTTTCTTTCAAATTAGTTGCTTCAAGAATTATATTTGAATTTTACAGTATACTAACTAGAAACTGACGACAATATCAGAGATTATGATTTTATTGTGCACGTTTACATATAAACTACAAAATTTACATTCCATTATAGGGCTTTCGCTGCCAAAACTGTTGAAACAGAAGGGGTTCGCGAAGATGAAACGTTAATCCAAGGGGTTCGCAGCGAGAAATAGGTTAGCGCAAGGGGTTCGCGAAGTGATAAAGGTTGGGAACCGCTGCTCTAATACATTTTTGTAAAATCGCAGAAAATTGAAAAATGCTAAGGGATAGACTATGTATCATTATTTTCCTCTCTAAGTTAAGTTTTAACGCGCAGACTTCTGACTGACTGACTGAATTTTGCGCGGGTACCACTAGAATGATATAATAAAATGAATACAAATTAATTGCAAGCGTAGCTGCAACGGGCTGCTATTAACGTTACAAAACAGAACAATACGCCAAAACGGTTAATTATAACGTTATAAACATCAGTTATCTAAATGAGTGTTATTCATTTCATCGTCACTTTAAATGTACAAAGGGGCACGCGATTATTAAAAGAATGTGCTGACAATGAGTGGTACATCACCGAAGAAGTTTAAAGATCCCCGATATAGACGGACTTACACAGGAAAATATCCCAAAAAAATCTAATTCGATCTCTCATCTTCGATTTCATATTTGAACCCAGCAAACGTCAGGATGACAAACGAATTGGAAGGCAACTATGCTGACCGACGATTTACCTGCAGCGGTCCCTGGTTGAATCTCGCCGCGTATTGAAACACTTCCCTCTTGGAGTCCAGCTCATCCTTCCTCATATCGTAGTCCGGATCGTGCTGCGGCAGAAACGTGTGGTGCTCGTGCATGGAGTATCGCACGTGGGGCTTCACCCATCTCTGCAGCGGGAACACGTGCCTGGTGTGGTGCCTCTTGTCCTCCAACTCGACCCGGTCCAGGAACCAGTGGTCCCCTATTCCGGCCTCGTCCCTCCAAACCTTCAACTTTTGAACCCTATCCTCGAAATCTCCCAGCTTCCAGACGGAATAAGAATAAGTCTTCCCCCTTTCGTGGTCGTTGCAAAGAAGTTTGTCGAGCAATACGTCGGGGGTACAATGACCCGCGCTGTCCTCCAAACATATCCAGACGTTGGCGTCGGTTCCAGCTCCCCTCCTGTCCCCCGTCGTTACGTGAACGATCAACTGCGGTTTGGCGAACAAGTAGCTCATGAAGTTGCCCATCGTGAGTGTCGTGAGGTCTGCCGAGGACTGAACTCGCGGCGCGAGTGGGGTCTTCTATTTAAACGCCCGCTAGAAAATATTTCCTCCCCCTCTTTCCCCCAACCATCCCTTTCTTCTGGAGGTGTGCAACTCGCGGCGGCACCTGTCTCTTGTCTTTACCTCCTCCAACTCCTTCCCCTCTGTGACGGGATGCGTTTTATCCTTCAGAGACCAGTGGGTAACGCGAACTCCTCTTTGTTTCTTTTATTTCTTTTGCTCCTCCAGCTTCCTTCACCGTCGCTCAGCCATCTCTCCCCTTAAAGCTTTTAAAATGTGGCCAAGAGGCGCTATAGATGCCTCGGATGGGAGTTAAGGGGGTATGGGATGAGAGAGATGGTTAGTGAGTGAGGGGGAGGGAGAGCGAAGCTATCCGAAGGCCATGTCCGACTACCCGTTATGCGCTGCGAGGGGAGGTGGTTTTTCCTTTTGGAGAGTAGGAACCACGGCAGCTCGGTGTGGGGAAACCGAAAATGTGCGGGCAGGCACATACTTTGCTCTGGTAGTTTGACGGCTTGGTCGTGCGGCGCTACGGTCGGCGTAGAGGCAGGTTGTGCTGTCATCTTACGATATTTTGACGAACTGAGAAGTCTTTTCGGGTGTTATATGAACCAAATGGTGACCAGATAAATGCGCACACGAAAAAAGCCCACACGAAAAATCCGCACAGAAAAAACCCAACTGTCATAAATGCTGACGTGAAAAATACCCACACGGAAAATTGCCCACACGGAAAAATGCTCAAACGGAAAAATGCACACACGGATAAATGCACACACGGATAAATGATCACACGGAGGAATGCTCACACAGAAAAATACGCGCATAGAATAATTCTCACATTATTTTTAGTTTACAAAAAAAAACAAATTATTTCATATTTCAAAATGCAACAAAATGTTGAATTTATATATTTTATTTCTACTTCTATACGATGTATTTTAATATAACTTTTATGTTTGTATTTTAACCTTGAATAAGTTACAGAAAATAAAGTACTGTGGTTTTATTGCAACTAAACCCTTTTATTTTACTTATAAAAATAAATTATTTTTTCTTTGTCATACAAAGTGAACCGTCAACACTTTTTGGTTTTTTATCAACAAACAACTAATTCAGACATGTCAGTGATTTATTTCTTTGTCAAGGATTTGAATATAATTTTCATTATTGTAAGTTAGCCAATCTCCGCAAGTATTTTAGTTTGTCTTCCACCTGCTCATATTCCTGCACAGAAGTGGCAATCAAGTCACGCAGTGCATCATATTTTCTCTTTTTCACCTCTAGACGACCTGCCTGTGCATTAGCCAGTGTCAATCTGTGGCAAGCCAGGCCCCTCTGCAGTCTGCTGGGATGACTGCAGTGGAATAGGGAATTAAGTGCATTATGAAATCCCTCACAGCAGTTTGTAGTTTTAGGCGACCGTTCAAGAGCTGCATCATGATAATTCCATATTCTTATTGGAAACTGGGGATCTCTACCTGCTGCACCCTCAATGTATGTAGAAAAGAAGCACCTCATTATATCTATCTTCGTCCGGAAATGTGGCGGCAAGCTCATCAAAGACACTCCTCACATCATGGACTGGGTTAATGCAGCAAGAAACTTCAGCTTGAGTTTTATATTTATATCAGTTTCAAATTCAGTCTTCAAGCCAACATTGCTGAGTTTCCTGATGAGACTCTGACACAGATGGAAATAGCACCCTTTAACCTCAGCGTGTTGAAAGTCAATCCTCACTGCATTCATCTACTAAAACATTTTGAGGCACCAGATTTGGAACCAACAGCTTCATGGTTTCAAACATTCTATTATAAGTATCCAAGTTCTTTTTCTGTAACAAAATGTAAATACATGGCGGTTATTAGTTACCCACCTTGGCATGCCAAGTATACAGTTGGTAAAACACGTTTGGAACCTTATCAAAGGTGCCATATCCATAGATTGTATCTTTTTTCAATATAACCAAGAGTTCTTTATCACCTATAGCAATGAAAGTCTTTGGAAGTACTAAACGTCCAGAAAACATCGTGTGTGATGGTAGTGACTAAACTATTCCCAAAATCAATTCACCACAAAATTACAAGTACAGTCACCGCCCAACCTGCTTAACTGCCACGTAAACATCGACTTAACTCGGCGAAATATTGTACGAGAATGAAGTTTTGTCGGAAAAAGGGTTTACGGGAAGACAGAAGGAAGAAAGAATTACAAAACAAACGAGACTGCGAAAAGCATATTGCTGTGTAATAAAATTATCCCGCGCGGGCACTGTTAGGTTACTGACAGGTAATCGAGCTATATCAGACCCACTTTGTCTTATTTCATACGATTTGAGTGCATTTGAGATACGAAGATTCTTTCAGCTTCTATACTCGAATGCGTCATATATATGTCGACTCGCCAAGAACGTTGTTGTATTTATATAGTGACGAATATAAGAATTCGCTAATTCCAGGAAAAATTTGCCGCCCTTTCCTAAGTCAGCGGATATTTGTCCCACCTATATCCCGATTAAACGAATAAATAAAATAAATTCCGAGAGATTCCCCATTTGCGAGCATGGGTTTATGAGGTAAAACGAGACAGTTCCGCCCAACCTATTAGAACACTTTTACGTGTACATCTTCGAACAGAGATTTTACGTTATTCGACACACACACATATACATACATAAATACATAGACACACACACACACACACTAGTAGAAGGTGCTTGCATACTGCAAGCATTACATCTCACCTTGAAAAAACATTAATTTTTCAGAAAGATATTTCATCATGGGAAATATTTCTTTAATTCTAAAGATTTCTTCTCTGGACCGATTTTCGTTTATTCATTATGGAACAATAATGGAGTAAAACAATCACTAATTTTTGCAATATTAGGAATATTATACTTTTCCCACATTGGGTTAATAATGCCACACATTTCTGCCAAATTTTAAATTTATAGCACAATTAGAAGTGAAATAAAATTTATCAAATTTTTTAAATTTAAATAATTTTTAACGGCCGCAATAACGATTTCATGGATTTATTGAAATGTTTATTCGTTTATATAGACTAAACTCTAAATAATTTAAAAAATTTCAGCTCCCTAACTCGTCGCGTAGTGTCTAAACATTTACCTATTTTTGTAAATTTTAAGAATTTTTAACTGCCTAACAAATTAAGATATCAAAATGTGTATAATCCCTATTATGTTTTTTTACAAATTCTACCTATAAAAAAATTAGTTCCGTAACACATTCGAAAAAACATAAACCTTGAAAATTTGTTTAAACAATTTCGAATTTTTAGCGGCGGCATTGTTGAACTTTTTCAAGATTTTCGTTTTTTTCTAGTAGGTTTTTTGCATAGTTCTACCAATAAAAAAGTTCGAGTCTGTCGCTGTTCTGGAAGTGCCTAAACATTAGTATCCTCATATATGTTATATGTTACTCCTCTGTAAGGAACGTCTATATATAATGATATATATACGTATATACACACATAAACTAAAGATTATGACGTATACAGGTCTCTTAATTCGAGAAGGGCTGCTTCAATTCCTAATGATATTTCGTAGTTTTGTCTGCGGCAATTTAAATAAAGTATCATAAAAATACGTCATGTTTCGAACTAAAGAATAAAAAGTTTAAAAATCGCTAAATTCTCTAGCAATAAGTCGATCAGCGGAATGGGTAGGCATGCTATTCTGATGCATAAAAGAACATTTATTAATGTGGAATAGACAATTATTACACCTGGAAAACGGTTGAGTAAGCTGTGTTTTTCACACTGAATTGAATTTTCGATCAAAACATTTATTGAGATATGATCAAAAGAAAGAGAAAAATTAATATTCAACCTCGTTAGAGAATAACAATAATTTAAAAGTGATTGAAATTCCTCAGAAATTTCTAAAAAAAGGTATTTTTTAAATCCTTAAGGCTGAATATGCTTAATAGTCGGGTGAAATTAATGCAAGAGCAGAAATCTCTTTACGTGTGGTCACTAGCCATTTTATGATGCAGTTTTACCTCCGACCGAAGGCTGGTATTGCCACAGTTTTACTACCCATCCGCAGAAGCGATAAGATTTTGTTTCACAACGAGCGAGTTAAGACGTAAGCACATGAAACCATTTTCTCAGAACAGGGAATGTCAAAGAATCCGAACTCAACATATAAACCCAAATTGAAAAGCCTAATACGTAAACACTACGATAAACAAAATGGCAAAGTATACTCCATAAATGGAATACACAGAGATTTCAAAGGCGTTCTTAATGGGAATTACGTATGAAACGGCATTGAAAGATTGGGCGATTCTCATATTTTTATCTCCGAAACTATAACTCGTTATTATGTGGCCTCGCGGACGTTTTTGAGGGAAATGAAGCCTCTATCCGAATAAATTTCTTAATCTATACCTCACAGATCATATAAGAGCAAGGGAGAGAAATAAATGGATTTTTAATTGTTGCTTGCTGAGACAACCGTCTTCGCGATCGATGTAAACAAAATATGCGATGTTTTGCTCGGGATTTTCTCGAATTTTTATCTCCAAGGCCTTAACTCGTAATTAACTCGTAATTATGTGGTCTCGTGGACTTTCTTGTAGTAAATGTTGTTCTCTATCCAAATGTTTTAATTTATACCTGACAGATCATATAAGAGCTAATGAGAGAAAAGTTTAGTATTTCATTGTTGATTGACCGATGCCATTTAACGAGATACGATTAATAATATAAGCTAAAAAATCTCCAAATGCCATATTACCTTATATCATTGCATGTGTGCCGTGACGTTCATTCCCAATTATATGAGATATGAGTATAAGATTATTAAAGTAATCCTGTAAAGAGAAAGTTCTAATTGACGGATTCAGTTCAAAATCACAATTAGGCGATAAATTTTAATAACAATCACTCAAACTAAATTTAATTAAAATCCGTCCAGCGGTTTAGGAGATGAAAGTTACGACGAACGGACGGACGGACCAGACGTGCCCATAAGGCGTTCCGCTATTACCGCTTCGCTGGCAAAGAACGCCTAGAAAAGGTCATTTCTCGATAAATATACGTTATCGTAGTGAATCATTTCAAAGAACGAGTTTTTCTTTGGCTTACACAACCCGCGCTATTTCATTAGAAGGAAAATTAGATAATAATTTGTTGACGCCAGTGGTACATATGCATAGGGCTGTTTAGCAAAATTATCTGAGAATGCATTAAGATTAACGTTTATTTCTGGTGGGAAGATGTAGGGCAATAACGGAAATAATTTTCTACTTGCGCTTGTATGGACATCATATATCTATTTCATCATATAATACTTCTTCTTTCGAGATAACACATCTGCATCTACATTTTACCCTCCAATTCACAAAATTGGTGGATGTAAGGGGGTGCATTGAACCAAAGTCTACCTAACAATTTTCTCTCTCCGGTTTGTCTCTCCTCCTATTATCTTCTATTGTCCTCGGATAAATGAAACTCGGTAACGTCCTGTCCTACCGTTTATCTCACGTATTTTTTGTCACTATCGCTTGTACGTATGTGCGTTAGTGCTTCACTTGTTCCTAAAACCACATCTGCTATATCTTCCTACCTATATTTATCCAGAACCCCTAACCTAGCCTTCCGTCTGCATTCACCCAGCGATATCCAGTTCAAATACTTTAACACTGATGTTATCCTTTGCTTATGTTCATACATTTGTTTCACGAATTTGGCTGCTCTACGTTGTGCTCTTTGTAATTGAATTATATGGCCCTTCTCGCGTGGATTCCTCATATTCGACTTGTGGTCTAACTAGTGATAAATGATATGTAAAACGGAACAGTTTTTTTTGGTACATGATGGGTAACTAAGTACAACTCCCTCCACTGCGAGGGTGTAAGTTATGTTATTGGGGCCTCTAGAACAATACAGAGAACAAAAACTACACCGATCCTTCAACTGCGACGTGAGAAAATCTTGAATAGAGGTATACAGTCAAGTCAGAATCATAGCTACAATTATTCCTGTTATTATTATAAAAGCCAATCTCATTATGTCATCCTGTGCGTAATATTTCACGAATTAATGGGTATAAATCAGTAACAGTCGGATCGATTTCTTTAAATCTTTCGTCAGATACTAGGCGCGTCCCCTTGCAGGTTTTAAATGGTTTGACGTCCAGGATAAGATATGGGTTCGATTCCGGAAGTTTACACTTTCTCTACTGTGTTAACAAAGGGACGAGTGTAGGGTATCATTTGTATACATTTTAAAAGAAGTTAGAATAGAGATACTAGACCGAGACCTAAACGTGTAGACGTTAAAAAGAACACAATTTATGTTTATAGTAAAATATCTTTTGAAAAGTTCCAAATTAGCTTAACAATTTATTTTAAATGCAACAAAACTTTAGCGATTTAGCGATAAAAATGTATTGTTACTCGGACTACTTCACGCAATATTGAGCGTTTGGGTTTGCCGCTTAATTGCTCTTTCCCACAGTCTATGGACCAACTAAAAATGATAACTTTTAATAAAATGATATAAGTATATTTGTATATACGCAAAAACAATTTATTCATAATTAAGTTAAATTCCTTTCATTAAGACTGCGGATAATATAAATAAGTTAGTAGCGGTCATGCGGATCTTTAATCAACTATAACGTCGTGACTGACGGATTTAGACTAAAACTGATATAAAATATTTTTATTTGCTTTTAAAAAGTCAGAGATAAATTAATGGGAAATTAGAATTTTTTTAAATATTTAACTGATTTATCTGCTCCTCCTTTTGTCTAGATATTAGTGTAAAGCACATTTTAAAATTTATATTATATGTAATAGAACCGATAAAATAATTTATATTAGAAAATCATAGTAGACATAATTTATAATATAAAGGGAATCATTTCTGGTAGTATAATACAACACATGATTTTCCTATGATTTAGCGTCTTTTAATTATTTAATGATTATTTATGAGGGAGGATGTGCATCCTCTTCAGTTACGCCGCTGTGCATGACATAGAGGTCATAAAGAAAAGGCATAGAAGATAGACGGGTCAGGAGAAAGAAGAAATTATATAAGTATAATAAAGTAAAATATTAAAATACAAAGACGTATAAATAGCAATCGCCTATGTCATAATGTATTTCGTTATAACTGATGTGATAACACACAAGATGATCCAAACGGAACCCATGGTGCCTACTTTCCCAAATTTCATAATTTAGCGTAATAAAATATTGCAAATAAATTCGAACGGAATACTAACTATTTGTGTGGCAAAAATAACGCGTGTATGTACTACACTATACCGAATCCGAGTCGTTGTAATGGCAACACTCTCGTAATGAGTGATAAAAACCGAAAAAAACGCCAGTATTTACAAGAAATACGATCGATAAGCAAAATTCTTTGATAAAAATTAGAATCTCCATTCCTTTCCTCAGAGAACAGTACAAATCTCGCTCCAATATTACAATTCTAAGATATTTTAATGTGCAAGGGGCCATTACTCTACACGATGGATTTCAAATTTCCTGTTTAAATCAAATTAGAAGGAAAATTCCGCGAATTGAACCCGGGACTTTCAGTTTTCGCAACAAAAACTATCCTCGGGAGCTCGGCTCCAGTAGCAAGAGATTTCCTCCAAGTGTCATGAAAATCGGTCAATTGGTTCTAAAGTTAATAAGGGGGGACAGACAGACTGACACAACGAAGAAACCATAAGCCTATTTCCATATTCTGAAAAGTAGGCTAAAAACTAATGAAACGGATTATGCCAAGTTTCTCATTTTTACGCATCTAGTCTATACCATTATGTCACTGGTTGCATTAATACGTATATACTTGCGGACAATATTTTCTAGTGGCAGTTTGACTCGTATAAGTCATGGTACTACTATAGGAGGTAGGTCGTTGCGCTTCTCAGCTGAGCGTCGCTTCGAGCGTGTGACGTCACGTGGTGGTAGATTGCGCTTGTCGCCTATGTATTAGCATTGACTGGGGTAGCGGGTTTGAAAAAAAAATATTGTTTTCTCTTGAACGGTGGCTTTCTCAATGAAATTATGTCTTGTGCGGTATTTGGTTGCAATAACAGTTACAAAAATTGTAATGGTAGGGTAAGATTTTTTCGATTTCCCCAAGAAAAGTTCATTCAAGAAACATGGATACGAGCATGCCGGAGAAGAGACAACATAAACGTGAAATCAGGTAAGAGCAGGTATTCTTTGGTTTAAATATGCTACTTATTAATTTTATCTAAATCTATTTATGTAATTATTGCTGGTTAATTGAACTTCAGTGATCTGGTTGTAGTGAAACTAGTGATGTCGATATAAATAGTTAAAGCGTCAATATTATGAAATTTATTCATTCAGTATGATGTTAACTATTACTTAATCGATTTATACAGTGTCTCCTCGGTGTATTTATGCCTATTTAGAATGAAAATGCTTGGTGCAATATAAATTTGTCACAAATACAATATGTTGAGAGAATAGCATGTTAAAAAATTAGTTGTATTTTTTGTATTATTCTTAAATATCTCTTAACAAGATATGAAACATTATTTATTTAATTTACAATAAGTACCTACTTAACATCATAAGCGTTACTAAAATACAAAATTTTACTTTTGCGTTAATGACCATTTTTATGTAAATTTAGCAATGTTTACAAACGTGCCTTCTAATTATACAGCACCAGTTCTTCCTACATATGTTCATGCGCAGTGTTTATAAATTTAAATATCATATGATTTAACGAATTATTATTTACATTTGAAATTTAGTGTGTTTTCTGATCAATTTAAGTTTTTGAAAAATATAAAGCTACAATTTTGCCCTTTTTTTCATGATCGGTGAATATTTTAGTTGAGTTTAGGCTTCAGTCATTAAACTTTGCCTGCACCAAAGTATTTTCTTGTAATGTTCCCACCTTGTCGCCAGAATGTGCTTTTCAAGGTAGTTCGTAAAATTATTTTTGACTCTGTGGCTTAGCCCATCATACTGTTGACGTTTTACAATCATTTCCATTAATTAATTAGCCATTATCAAATGCTTATGTATCAACTATTTAATTAATTATAAATTTTTTGCAGCACGAATTTGCTCTGTGCATCATCAGTGACTTTCATATTCTCATCAATCTATCTTAGCTTTTACAAGTAAATGTTTGGTCACAATATTGATATTATATCGGTGACAAAATGCCAATGGAGTTAATGGTAAGAAAGTTTGTAACATATTTTGTTATGTAACATATGGTCCATGTTTGGACCAGATGAGTTGTTTATGATTACAAAATAAATTTCTGAATCCAACAAATTTTTGCATTTATCAATAAATATTTTATTCTGCTATTAAATTATTTTCCCTACAACCCATCTTAATTATAATTAATAATTTCGGACGTAAAAGAATTGTGTACCATGATGTATTTCTTTTTCATGCAATTTCCATTCACCCATAACTATTTTTTATCTCTGGAACACTCAATTATGTGAATTTTATATTTATTGTTTACTTTTTAGTGTATCTAAAAGTTGGTTTCATTAATCTTTTTATTTCAATTTCAATTTAATTCACGCATACCCGTCATATTTGAAGGGCAATTACGCTGGTGAATGATAAAAACGCAGTATTTACGCGAAATTCGAAGAAATCAATGACGAAAAAACTAAAAAGTTAACTTGGGAAAAATGTGAGAATCATATGGAAAATGAAGCCCTTCCCTTTGAGATGAGTTCGGGACCTTTCTTCGAAGTCTTTTTCCTTCTTCGAAGTTCACTTGATGCCTAATGTTCATAACAAACTTGAACTTTTTCCGATTCCGGTAATCATTGTATATACAAATTAACGTCCCGGGATTTTATAGCATGACTTATAAATGTATTATTTATAATAACGAAGGGTGAAGAAATAAAAAGACGGATATCAGCAGCCGATTTGCGTTGATTTTTATACAAATTTTAAGCTTCCCGCTACAGCTTACGACCACGTGACGCCATGCGCGAACTGGACGCGTTTTCGTCCACCGGAACGACCTACCTCCTATATTAGTACCATGGTATAAGTAATACTTCTCGTCGTTAGAATGGTGAGAGATTGGCGGTAGCTGGGCGTAATATTTATTATAGTTATTATAGTGAAACTGGACGCTATATAGCAGGGGTGGCCAAACTTACTTTCCCTCGTATATGATAATCTTCAGAAGTTGGAGAGGCGCATGACACATTCTGTGCTCATTAATTTACGAACAGAAAACATAACCTACAACCGAAACGATTCAGATATAATTCAAGCCCTCGCCACAATCCAACGCGGTGCCTCGGCAAAAAACTTGATGTTTTAATTAAAAATTACAATATGCTCCTTTTGTTTCTTGTTCGGGACTTTCTGATTTCCAAAAGTAATATTATTCCTTTTTTTGAAAACCAAGGCTAACTATATGGATTTCAAGTTTAATAAATGGAATTCAATCCCGGTTTCCCGTTTCACATGAAAGTCATTAAATGGCATATATTTACACTTCATGTCCTTCATGATCTTACCTACGAACGCTAAATGTTTTAAGAAAATCCTTGATTCGATATTTATAGAACTGTAGATTGCAAAGATTATGACGTAAGTAACCTTTAATTAAAAATTACAATATGCTCCATTTGTTTCTTGTTCGGGACTTTCTGATTTCCAAAAATAATATTATTCCTTATTTTTAAACCAAGGCTATCTATATGGATTTCAAGTTCAGTGGAACCTCGGTTTACGAACTTAATTCGTTCCGTAAAACTGTTCGTAAACCGAGTTGTTCGTAAACCGAAACAATTATTCCCATAAGAATCAATGTAAAATGGAATAATCCGTTCAAGACCCCAAGAAAATGGCCCTTTATTATCTTTATTTTCTACTTCATGCTTGAAATCCTATACAAAACAATGGAAATTCATAGTTTTAACTGAAAAGGAATTGGAAGTAATAAAACAAAAAGAATAAACGTAAAAACAAACTTTATTTCAACTTATCTTACAAAATAGTAAAGTGTTATTGTTTGGAAGGGGAGTCCCCTTCCATGAAAACATCGGGCGCTTGAAGTTCATCAGGTTTCTGTCTCACTAAAAACCTATCCAATGAGATTTGTTTCTTCTTGCTTTTTATAATGTTGCGGAAATGAGACATGACATTATCATTGAACAGATTTATAACGCGATTTGATAAAGTTTTATCGGGGTGATATCTTTCCACAAAACTTTGCACCTCACTCCATTTCTCAGACATTTCGTGGATCGAGGACCTAGGAACATCTTCCATTCGTTCATCAGTCTCTGAAAATAATATTTCCTCTGTCACCGTCTTTTGCTGCTCATTAAGAAGCTGTTCCAGTTCTTCCGTAGTGAGTTCATTGCTGTGGTCCTCCACTAGCTCCTCCACATCAACATTATCAACTTCTAATCCAATCCTATTGCCTATAGATACAATATCATCGACAATATCAACAGACTCAGTCTCATAGCCCTCAATGCCAGATATACAGTCTGGCCACAATTTCCTCCAGGCTGATTTCATAGTTCTCTGAGTCACTAGCCCCCAGGCTTTGTCAATGAAACTTAAACAATGGAGGATATTCAAATGTTTTTCCAGAATTCTCTGAGTGTTAATTCTGTGTCAGAGGTTGCTTCGAAACACCTTTGAAATGGTGTAGTGGTTAGGACGCTGGCTGCTACTCGCCCGATGCTTGAGAAAGTCATCGGGTACGAATCCTGCGCGAGTAGGATTTTTCTCAAGGTCACCCGGCCCCCTGTTTGCGTAGTTTGAGGAGACGGCGCAAATTCAGCTGTTCCGTCCTTCGGAAGGGACGTTAAGCTGTTGGCCCCCCTGGTGTCCTTCGTAAGAGCAGGCAAATGCCGGCACCGGGTTTCCCTCCTCCCTCCCCGGTTATTCATTGCACTACCTCTGAGATACCCATTTGTGCATAAAACTTCTCTTCAAACACTAACCAGAGCCGAAATCATTCATAGTTGTTAAAAGGGCACTCCCTTATTACAAAAATTAGAGATGAACTATCGAATTGATTTGTTGAGGTGTATCCAAAAATTTATTTTATGCTTTTAGTGTATTTGAAAAGTTTATATTTTAAAAATTTATTTTTTTATTTTATTTATTTTTTGCTTTTTGGTTTTAATAATACCTTAATGACAGCTTTAAAGTATATATTTTACACACAATTCAGGTTTTGGATATTTAATTATAAATGCCGTCAATTATGTCGGTTAGTCTACAAATTGCATGGGAAGAAGTGTCGTCATCAATTATAAAATGGCAGTAGAGGTGTTGAAACAGACAAACCAATTTTGTTAACTAACAGGAAACGTTTATATAAATAATAATAACGCAATGAAAAAATACAGAGAAAAAATATGTGTACTATTAAAAATAGGAAATAGGTAAATATAGAAATTGGTGGAATAATATGAAACTATGCAGAATGGCATAAGCTGTAATTTTTGGAATAACTTTGAAACAAAAAATTCCCGGTCATAGCAGAATTCTGCTATGACCGGGAATTTTTTGTTTCAAAGTTATTCCCAGGTAAATATAAGTAGGTAAAAAATACGTAAAAAATATATTCGCTAACACAATAGACGGTCGCTGGCCAGCTTATCGGTCTTCCCTACCCTACGATCCGTCCTCGATCGGTCGAAAGACAGCAGGAGGGCCGAAAAATTCGGTCCGATTACCACACCCTTTTTAGACGTTGAAACAGACAAATCGATATTTTTAAAAGTTATACGAAAAGTTTATAATTATATTATAATAATAAGAGAAAAATATTAGTGATATGTGTAATATGTGTGTTTAAAGCGAAAAATACTGTAAACACTTGATTCTACCTTATGCCTTATCATGTAAATTTATGTATCATCATCATGCTTCTGTCCGAAGACAGGTTTTAACTGAATCGCTGCCTCCATTTCTCTCTCTCCCTAGAAGCCTCTTTTATACCTCTATAAGTAGTATATCCCTGCTTTATATTATCTAATATTCCTATTCTTTTTCTCCCTCTTCCTCTTTTTCCACTAATTTTTCCTTCTAAGATCGTCCTTTGTAAACACTGTCTTCTCAATATGTGCCCTATCCAATTTGCTTTTCTTTTCCTGATTGCTTTTATTAGCATCCTATCTTCTCCCACCATTTCTAATACTTCTTCGTTTCTCTTCCTCTCTGTCCATTTCACTTTCATCATTCTTCTCCATACCCACATCTCAAAACTTTCTAAATAAATAAATAAATTTATGTATATAAATACGATAAATAATAAGCGAAACCCCTCTTATTTTACTTTGACATATGTTGGGGAATGCTATGTATACATTTTAACTCAACTGTACACGTCTACTAGTATCTAACAAGTCGCTATTAAATTAGCGTTAGAAAACAGAAAATACAACGCAGTCCATTTTAATGCTCGGATGATTCAAAGCCGACTAATCAAGAATTAACCGTATATCCTTCTTGGAGAAAGTTTGGAAAGGTTTTTTCTTTGTATTCCATAAAAAAATACACATACTTCATATAGTAAAAGTATTTTGCTAACCTTTCGGAGCAGTTGTTACTGGTGGCTGCTGGAATTATATGACGCCATCGCGTTGACTGCAAGATCCCTCGATTGTTTCCTACCGTACGTAACTGCACGGAATGGTCGGTAAGTAAGTGTAACCTGCAATTTGAAAAAAAAGCTGTATAAAATAGTTTTTGAAGATGATCAGCAGTAAGACGCAACGTACTCTTATGTTCATGCGAATATAACACACCAGAATAATCCGAACCATCAATTATTTGTCGTTCAGATAACAATTTTCGTTCGAAATTTTGAAAAGAACTTATCCAATTAAATTTACCAATTTTAACTCATCTAAGCTGTCCGATTTAATTAAATGGGTCTGTTTTAAGCAAACGTATTCAATTTTCACTGAATGAAAGGGGGTGTAAAAAACCATTAACCATTCCAAGTGGATAAAGAATATAAATATCTTTATTCTATCTAATTTCAGCTAAAACGTGACAAATATGATGTTGGCAGCGTACTTGGTATGTATTCATGTAAATGTGTACGTATATATAAACACGCTTACATGCATTCATTCGTAGACAACCATTTGAGAAATTACTGTCTTCACCTCTAAAGAGGTGAAGACAGTGGTAAAATACTTGAGTAGGTGAGTGACAGCTTAGTGAGATAACACCTTTCTACCTACATTTCGAATGAGAATTATCTACGCCTTATGACTAAAATCAATACGATAAAAATCACGACTTTACAATTTCCTTAACCCTTCGTAACATCACAGCTGGCAGTGGGTCTGACAGACCCGGATCACTTATTACTCTTTTAATTATATAATACGACGTGGACCTTTATGACTCTCAGATATAGAGACTTCTTTTTTGCATACCTATACATTATTATATAAGCTATTGAACATATCTTAAATCAAAGAACAGTTTGAAAACAAGGGAACTGCATAAATGTCCTAAAAATGGAAACATTTTTAAAACAAAAATGTGAAATAACAAAAGTGGATAAACTTTTAAAATCGCAAAAAGGGGAGGGAAGACCAAATGAGCATTCTGGAAAAAAAAGCAGTCGTAATTAGCGGATTTTAAAATTTAGAATTTACTAATCGTTTAGTCGCCAATGATGGGGACTGCTTTGTAGCCGAACTTCCAACCTGGTTTACCAAGTTTTAATATCGCTATATCAATTAATTTGTCAAACTTAATAGATCCTTTTAGTGCAAGGACATTTTAATGCTTTCACTTAAATGCAAGGTTTTATAATAATAACTAGCTAAAAAGCCCGTTAAAACGGGCTGGAATTTCTCTTAAATAAAAAAATGTTTTTAATCAATCAATAACAATTGTAAATATTTTCAATCACTAATCACCCAATAACTTGACTGTTCATTTCATAATTAAATAACGAAATTATAAATATGTATAATCAACCAATTCCAGTCCCATCAGGATTACATAGTAACTTGGCTATTTATTTCAATTAATTACATAATGAAATTGTAAATAAGAATAATCAATCAATTCCAGTTTCATTAGAATTATGTAGTCTAGCGAAAAATCTAATGACGGTTGTTATGACGGCAAACGATTTTACCTTAAAATAACGTGAAATTTTGGCTTTGAAAACAAGTTAGTGGACAGATCCGACATGAATTCAAAATTCGCGAGTTTATACGATGATTATAAACAATTTTAAAATGGCAAGGAAAAAAGGTTTCCTCGCTACGTTTCAGCACTTCCTATATTATTGGAATAGACAGAACTCGGGTCTTTTTTCGGGAATTTTTCGTCATTCATTTTAAATACGTGATTGAAATACTTCTGTCAAATATCAGTCGGAAAGTTTGTTACAACTTGTTAAAAAAGGGTCATACACAGAGTGACAAAAGGATTAAGTCTATTATATTTTTACGATTTCACTGTAAGTAAGCTATTTGAGATATCGTGTTGAAAGTTTTCGCACAGTTGTTCGGTAGATAGCAGAAAGACAAAAGTCAGGCTCTCAGAAAATTCCAAATCTAAAAAAGATGCAATAACAACAACGAAAAAAAATCTTATGTGGCCACCACATGACTTCCTCCATACCTGTAACATTTCTAAAAATTCCAAATCGTTTAAATGATAATAAATAATTTAAGGAACTGCGAGAAAAATTTATAGACTTTACAAAGAACTGAAATAAACTCAAACCATAGCCTTCTGATATTGGATATAGCCACGAAGCTCCATCAGTTAAGAAAATAAAAACGAGTGTTACTAAGATGTAACTAAGTGTAAAGTGTTTACAACAGTCGCCGGTAGGTGGTGTGGTGGTGACAGCTAAAAAACATAATTTTTAAAATAACTCTTAAACAACATTATACGGGAAACTGTGTCGAACAAATGTTATAGAAAATTAAATTTTCTACAACTTTTATTCCGATATTTTTTTACATTTATAAAAAATTAAAGCAAATATTTCAAAAACGGTTGTGACAAGAGTAAACACCCACTTCCGTTCGACCGATGTTAACCAAAAACTAATCAGTTCTTTATCCTTTAACAAAAATGTCAATAATAAAATTTTGCGTTGACCTGATAAATAGTCTTTGAGTTAGAGCACCCACAAAATTCCGGTCACAGACACCCACGGGCACACACACACATACAGATACAACCACAGACATCATCGAGAAAATAGTCAAAGCGTGTTTAGGGGATCATTTCCATTGAAATCTCGAATTAGATTTTTTCACGAAAATAATACTTTCTCTATACCTACTTCGTATATGGAGAAAGTAAAAAGCGTCTAATTGTCAGAGAAACGTCTGATAAATCGCTGCCACCATCCATAACTCTACCAAAATCTAGATTTTAGGAAACTAGAAAACGTAGGAATAATAGAAAGGCCCATCTTAGGCTCCCAGTTCGGGCGACGGATTATCTTTTAACCCTTTCGAACTCTCGTGATCTGATGGCGTCATCCGGCCCGCGGCGTAAAAAAAACCCACTGCCTCTCTCTCTAAAAATGCATTGACTTGGTTGTAATTTTCTGCCGAATCGACGAAATAATTTCCCTTTTTTGGTGTCGAGCGCGTGCATTTCGTGCACAGTAATTATTTCGAGTCCACGCACTCTCCCCTTCCCCTACCCTCTCTTTTTGCAGCGTTGCGCTCATGGGGATTTTCTTAATCTCTGAATCGATGATTACGCCAGGGTTTTGACGTTTTCAAAATGGAAAGCGTTCGTTTCGAAGCATCATCCAAAAATGCAACGGAGGGAGCGGAATTGATGTCGGTGTTGGGTGATTGGGCGGGAAGGGGAGGAAAGAAGGAAAAAAATTATAATGTTTTTGACGCCTTTTACGCTGTGCGCTCGTAAGGGACGCAGTTTAAATATTTATAAACGCATTACGGCGACCCGGAATGCGCGCGCGAATTGGAATGGAACGCGGCATAAAATTCGAGTCGCCATTTCCGTTCGTGTAATTAAGAATAGTGGTAGGAAAGTTCGTCGATAATCAATGGGATTTTGAGTAGCCTTGAGGAGTGGCGATGAGCTATAGCTAATTTTGACGCTAACTACGTATTTAAAATAATCCCATTCTCAAAGTAGATCGCATAAAAGAGATGATATAGGCAATTCCTTGATTCTATGAACTACTTATCCGTTAATTACCAATTCCAACAGTTAACTTTCCAGTACAATCATCTTACAGGCTTTTCAACAGTTCTACGTAGATATGAGTTACCATTATAAAGAGTTAGCTGGTTTCAAACGTATCACTCTATCGATAATACTCGAAGATAAGAGTTAGTTTGTTTTTGAAATAATTATTTCATTCAACTCATAGGAGTAAAATGTATTTCCTTTTTATACTGAGAGATTGATCATGTTCTTTTTCAAATCTAATTGAATCTAACAAGTCAGATATTGCACGAAATACATTTCACCCAGTGAATGTCCGTGAAAATCTACTACAAAACGAAGAACACAGATTCAGTAAGTTACAAAATCCTCTTCGTCAGAGTCGCTGTAAACATAATTGAAGCATATAACTGAAGAGCTTTATAAATTTCTACATAAAAATACAGGCCATGGTATTTCCATTGTAAGACGGAAAGGAAATTAAAAAATTTCCAATAGTATGTAAACTTTGTTTAATTCCACATTTTATAAAATATATATATTGTATCCTTTCCATCTTATAAAGGAAAGATCTTGTAAAAGCTATTCTTTTAAATTGTAATATTTCTAGTTGTAAGCAACCCTAATTAGTTAAACATTATATTTACTGCAGAGCTTGTCAACATTAAAAACATAAAAGTCCACAGATGTGATATGATCACTACATTTAATAGATAATCTGGGTACCCCTTCGTAAGTGTTTAAAAGATTAGTCATGATATTGAATGAAAACATAATGATAACCGTGACATTGGTCAACTATTCAATTATTCCTAGGAACTATATCTTAGCTTAAATTGTAACATCCAGAAAGCAGATTCTTCGCTAACAACGTTGATTTTACTCATTTGTACACATTAAGGCATGTCAGTCGGCCATGGTGCTCCGCGGAAACTAGTAAAATTTCATCTTAATTGAAACATATAAATCTCAAACGTTCCTTTGATAATTGGCGATGAATTTCACTGAATTAAAAACATATTTAGTTTTATCAATTTGGTCAAATTTAAAAAAACAATAAAAACGTGGCTATTCACATCGCTTTTTTACACTGATATTACCTGAAAATTTCCATATTTTGGGATGTCATTTGGAGAATAGAGAATTTAATTCATATAAATAAAAATATTTGGGACGCCCATCCCCGAACAAAAAAATTCGCTCCCTTTTCAATTACGGGGATCCAAAAGTTTTAAAACATGCAGGCTTTTCATTAGCAAACGAGGCAAAGAATTCGCGAAAAACTAAATATAAAATATCCGCATCCAATTTTTTTCCGTTTCAGCCGTCGCGAATAAACCGTAACTGAAATTTTTTCTCCACGCTCAGGCGGCGCCCGAAAAATCTTTCCTTTTTTCTTTTTTTTTTAAAAGGAGCTTAGCGCAATAATTTAATCTTCGCAACGCCCGGAGACGCTAAGTAATGAACGAACCCGACCATTTGTCAATTCCATCAATTTTTACGACGGGAAATTCTCTCTCTCACTCTTTTTTTTATTCGCCCGCCACAGTTTCATCACCGGTCGCAACGCCCTCTCCACGACGGGACGCGTAAAGAGCTAGGAAGGAGGAGGAAAAAATAAAACACGATAGCCCGCGCGCAACATACACGTACCGATTCGATTCAATTCTTTTTTTACGCCGTTCACGAGGTAACATTGTTGTGACAACTTTTCATCATGAAACTTTCACGCGCGGCTTTCCTTTTTGCGAGTGAGCGAAATAAAAAAAAAAACAAAAAACAACGGGGGACGCATCGGCAAATTACATTTTAAATCTTCATCGGGCTGATATGCTAACCCCTCCCCCCTCCTTCCCCATCCCTCCCAAAACGCCTCCTTCCTCCGCTCCCGCCACATACCATTCCTAATGCGCCAGGCCTTTTTATTCATTCCACCGCAACTTTTTCATCACGCTAAATGCTACCGAGCGTATCGTGATGGACGTGCATTGGCGTTTTGACATCCCACGCAAGCGTGAGGCACGCGATAAAATTTTCAGGTGATGCGAAAGATCAAACCGCACCAACCGGCCCCACCCTTCTTCCACCATTCCCCATCCTTTTTTCCAATTATCAATGTCCTCCTTCCCCCTTTCGCCCTCTCTCCCTCCTTCTCCCTTGGGGACGAGAGGCAACAGTGACGGAGCGATGCAGCTTTCCCTTCTCCCCCTCCCGATATCTCATTTATCGCTTTGTCATTTCGCATCGGATGCAAAACATCGATTTTTTCCCTCCCTCCATTCACGCTCGGCGCCGTTCCTTTGTTTCCATCCCCCTCAGGGAGCGCTTTTTTATGGAAAATGGGTCGCTGCACTAAATCTGCCGCAAACGCGCGTGTCGTTCTTCTCTCTTTCTCTCTCTCACACCCTCTGATGATGGCGTTCGGCAAAAGCTCGTGATGGAAAGGTGAATGCATCGCGTCCATCTCTTTCTCCTTCCCTTCCTCCTCCCTCCCGTTGGGAGAGGGATGGAGAGAGAGAGAGAGAGAGAGGAAAAGGGGGAGATATGCGTAAAACTTTCGCTCGCTTTCCGTCATTCATTATTTTTTTTCCCTTTTTATTATTTTCGATGGCTTTTTGTTTTCCGCCTCTCTATATATCTCTCGTTTTTCGCAGATTAACGTTTTCCGAGGGAAATCAGTCATGGCGTAAATATAGACGCGAAAGCGAGAGATAGTGAGACGGAGGGATGACGCACAAAAATTCATGCACCAACACCCGCGTACGCACGCACGCGGTGCATTTTTGGTGCTGGCTGACGATAACCCCTTCCCCAGCCATGGACACCACCACCCACGACTCCCTCCAACGACACCAACACCATAACTACCATCTCCCTTCATCTCTCCATCACTCCATTCTATCTTCTCTTCCTCTATCTCCCTCACCATTCCCAACCTCTTCTCTCTCCTCTCCCCAACCTCTTTTCCTTTAACCCCTCCCAATCACACACACGCAGCCCTTCCTCCCCTGCAGAGCAACGATATATCCGCCATGCTTCAAATATAACGGAATGTGAATTAGTAAGCGTCAGCGTGGTCATCTGTCACGTATTTCTGCGGCGTCAACGGGGTAAAATGGTGGAGGATGGGAGGATAAGGGGTGTTTTGGAATGGAGAAGGGTGAAAGTGGGGAGGCGAATATAGAGATGCCTCCCAATGAAGATTTAAAGCGCGTCCGGTCGCAAAAATCAAGCTTAATACAGCTAGCCTTGGCCTATCTGTCCCGACAGTATTTATGTTTTTCAATTTTTAAATGTAACTATTAAAATATGTCACGAATTTATATACGTATATGTATAGCACTAAAATTTTATTAGATATAGCTAGGAATTCACCTTTTATCCTTCTTCTAAATATTTTCTCATAAATTCCACGTGAATTTTAACTACCGTCTTTAATAATCTGGCTACAGTGTCCCAGATGACGTAATCTATAACCGAAATCATATTTCCTTTTAGGCGTTCTTTACAAAAAGTAAAAAAAGAACGCTTTATTGTCAGGTCGTGTCCGTCCGTCTGTTCGTCCGTCCGCATGTTTCATCTCCGAAACTACTGAGCGGATGTTCATGAAATTTGGTATTTTTGACTTAAGGGCAAAGGAGCTAAGAAAATGATATAAATGATTCACGTAGCCTAATCGGGAGTGCCACTTTACTGGTGACAAAAAATGAACTTCTCTTTATATCTCGTAAAATATCACTTATAATAAAATAGTCTTAAACCAAAAATTGTAGAACTAGTCAAATAGCATCTGTTATGTTCAGTACATTTTTATCAAAGGTGTAGCCGATTTCAAGAAAATCAAACGAGAAAGTCGTAATTCACCTTGAACTTAGGAAAAAATTCCCCGTGTTTTTTAATTGTTGTCAAGGAAAACAATCTTCGTGGCAAGTGAAGTAAACTGCTGTAAATACCTAATTAGTTTAATTTTCTTTCGTGCGCATGCAACATTTGGAATATGAAGGGAAATGGATTCTCCCGACAAAGAAATGAACGTAAATACGTCTATTTTTTCGTATATACACAGCGTTTGTAAGTGAAAAGAAATGGGTAATTTATGACGAAGGACGTGAACATAGAGATTATATTACTACTGTTCGAGTGAGATAAGTTTTAATTAATTGTCGATTGTTTTATTAATTACAACCGATTAAGAATAAATCAGTGGATTAAAAATCCGATATTTTCTTGGCATAACTACTGGCATACCATTTTTTAGTTCGTAGACATTATAATAAGCCATTAGTATTTATAGTTTTTGACATGATTGCATAAATCGTAATGAACACCTCTGCCTCGCATGTACTTATGCAAGCATGATGTGTGCATCTTTCCTCTCTTGTTGGAATCTACCATGGGTGAATTACCACTGAAGACGGCTGCACTCTAGCCGAAATGTGTAAATGGGTTTTTGCAACCTTTGCATAGCTACTTTAGACAACTAAGATAACTTGTTTTTTTCAAGTTATTATTTGAATTTGTTTTTCAGCCATAAAACGAACTAGATAGTTATCTATTGGAAAAGTAATAGAAATTATTCTTTTGCAGGCATCAGTTGGACGTGGCTGTAAATTAATATCTATCGTACGTATAAATAAACCCGATGAACTACATTTTTCCTTTTTATGTATATTTATCGGATTCACCTGATCTTTTAAGGATCTTTTTGCAAGCCTGGAACTCCATATTCACATACTGACTTTAAATCACAGTTGACGGGAATTTTAAGAATAAAATATCTTTGGCTATTCGAGATACTTAAGATAAGTACAAAATTTTTCAACTTTATTGATATTTAAAGTGCCTTTTCTTGAATTTGTTTGCAGCCCTAAGACGAGATCGATAATCCTCTATTGAATCATAACAATTATATTCCATATTCCGTTTAAAAGGAACGTGTGCTATATTTCAGCGTTAGTTATCAATCAAACACAAAAAATCTTATCTCCGGATTAACGCATGAAAACAGTATTATTCACTTTCAAAACCGATGGATATATCGATAGAATATGAGGGAAGAATTCCTACTCTGAACTTTCCAGAAGAATTGGAAGGACTTTTATGATTAAACTATTAGCAGCGTGGATTACTTGTTCGTGAGGATATAAAAGACTGCTCCAAAAAATTACAACCTATACGATGCCTATCTAGGAAAGTTTCGCAGTACAGCACAACTTGAGCAATACATCCGTTTGAGGAAGAGACGATCGTCATTAGTTAAACTTAAAATATCTTTAGCAGTTCTTAAAGTTTTGTTTAATTGTTAGCCAGTTAAAACAGTATTATCGCAGATTTAAATGAATAGCCCGATTTTTTATATTTAATGAGATCATTTGAATTAAAATTGCCCAAACTTATACTCGTTAATATGAGTTTAAACATTTAAAATATGAAAAACTAGACATAAGGTATTGGCTATGCAAGAGCGCTTTTTTATACATGCACAGAGTTTTAGAACAATATTGTCCTTTATTCACCACATCCAAAGTGTGAACATAAATTATCATAAAAAATTAACCAATTTACTCTTGAAAAGTGTGTAACTATTATAACATCGACCTAATGAAATATTGATCTAGCTTTTTCGATGGACATCTTTAGACAATTCGAACGAAAGATCTTACACAATATTTGATTTTTTCCATTTATTTTTAGATTTTAGCACACCAATCCTCTGACGAAATCTTGAGCTAAAGTTCATCCAAATCTATTCAGCCTTTTTGTGTAATACCGGTACACCAAGGGTCTGTGAAGTACGAGCCGCAGCCGCAGAACATAGAAAATGTCCTTCTTTGCAGGTCTCCTCGAAGAACTTTTTCTGCATCTATTGCATTTAAATACTGCTCTTGAATCTAAATTTTATACACAGAGATGATTTATTAACTAATAATAGTAATATTTACGCAAAAAATATTAAACGCATGATCAAAATTTTATATGAAAATTTTCAGTAGGTCGCAAAAACGGTTTTCTGGAGTGTTAGAAATAATAACACTTATAACTTACAATAAAACTTTCTCTTTGGAGTTAGATATTTTCCAAAGTAAAAGAGTTCGACTTTTTGGATAGATAAAAAATTACGTGTGAAATGCTGGTAATAGTGCGATCTAAAATAATCTTAAAAAAGAGAGGCAACGAGTGTTTTATATTTCACGACTGGCGTATCATAAAAGTCCCTCTGCGTAATACAGGTTGGCCCAGTCGCAGAAAAAAGGAAAGTACATAGACAACAGAATACTAGCTGAATAGATCAAATCAGTGGGTATACAAATTGCGGGTTATAGATATTTAAATTATTTTTTAACATGTATAAATACACACTCCTGAAATCTCTTTCAAAAACTACAAAAAAATTCAGCTATAATTTTTTGAGGTAACAGACTATGATTTATGCAGTTTCAACTGCATATGAGACGTTTTAGTCTAGTTAAAGGTTCGTTGTCTCGTAATTTTAATTCCATTTAGCTGAAACAAGTAGGTGGATAATGAACTATTGACATCTTCTCTTAGAGTACTGTACAGTGCATTAACAAAATTAATCAAACACCTTCTCTGATGGAATGAGTTTTGCAATATTTGATCTATGTTGCTTCCATAAAAATATTACCAAATTCAGGAAGCAAACCCAAAAAGAGTGCAAAGCGTTGGATAAAACAGATTCGATTGCTGGAAAGCAGAACATTACGTTATAGCTCACTCACTCCTATCTATTCCGCAAAACCATAACCATTATTTCTTCATTGCTTTTTTGAAAATTGCAAACCTCACTTAAAATTTTTCTTTTGTTATCCAGATATTTTTATCGTCTCCACGAGCAGGCCTTGGAATGATAAGAAAATCGTGACCTGAAATCATGGACGGTAAAATACACATTTTTTCAAAATGAATATGGGAACATAAAATTTCTTCCAAGAACCCGAAAGAACAATACCTTCCAGTAGCAGTGACGCATTATACATCGATAGCGTTCTCAAAGATTGTAAAAATCGTCCTTGTGCATCTTTTCATGCATGCCACTGAGAAGGCCTGCTCCTTATCTTCAGGCTTCGGAAAACCTGGTCGTGATCTATGAAAAAGTGCAGCAAGTGTAAAATTCTAAACCATACAATCGAGATTGAACCTATCGAGCTTCTACGGGCACGTTAGTGAATTTTAATGCAAATCAATTGCAAAACTTTTTATTTATTAAATTACGAAACGAATTTAGCTCAAAATGCATTTCATTTGCAATTTTATAACGAGCTACTTGTAAAAGAGGTTGATCAGGGTGCTTTCGTTAAAGAAAATCAGATATTGTAGATCATTACGAAGGTATAAACTCTTGCCCAGATTAGGTGATGAGGTGCTATGAATCGCAGATGAGACAAACTACGAGAGAACATAACGAATTAGCAGCGACAGCAGCAAGGTACCTGATTGGTTAAAGAGAAAATGCGCGGTAAAAATCATTGATTTGCTGCAAAGATGAAAGATGAAGGAAATATTAATTATAAGTGAAGAGAGACAGGAGGGATTTGCTGCAAAAGATGTAAAAACTGCATGCCGGAAGAACTAAAAGAAACAGTAATTTTAATTACAGCGTCCCAAAACAAACAGAACAATATCTGAAATGATGGATAAATATTAATTATGCAATGCCCCTGAAGTGCATATAAAAAGAAAGTTTAAATAATAGACCTCTTTCAACGAAAAACGTTTTAAAATCTACAAGTCTCATTACTTAAACTTATTTTTTTAATTCCGTTACAACTAAATATATGATGAAATATTGTGCACATTCCTCGGTATTAATTAAGCAAAATTAATGAGTGATAAATTTTCATCACTTGAGAACCTATTCAATTGTTGTAATCGTATATCACATGCTATAAATGAGGATCAATGAAAAGCGGCAAGGGATATTCTGATCACTGACACCGACTGGCTGAATTATCAAATGCCCTTATAAAAAACAAGCAGCGGCCTAGCTAGAGATTGAATGTGAAGGCCTCGAAAAAATCTAGCAACGCCACTGTGTACAATCGAGAAAATAATTGTATTAAGTAAAATAAGGCGCTTCTTTTGTAAAATTTTGTCGGAATTAAAAAATTGTCTTCTTATTCCTGGATAAAATATCATACGTACAATGAGCGTTTGATCGCTTTCTTTCCGTCCTTTAGGATGTATACACAGAACGTAGAAACTGAATGCAAACTTCATTTTAAAACAGTCCATAATGAATTTTAAAATCGTCTTAGAGCCATGTCAGCCAGTAAAACCTTTGTTTCTTTTAGCTAAGCAACTTTTATTCCGAAAAAAAGAAATATTATCCCTCGCTTCAGTAGCTCGCTTCTTCGTTTTGAAAACGAGCGCAATATCTGTCTTTACCTATCTCCTTACTGCATTTAATATTCCTCCTTGGTTGAAAACCGCAGAGGAAATAGTTTCCCGTCTCGAATACCATAACCCGCACGAGAAATAACGTCTTTCGTAAATCACACCGCTTTTAAAATCTTCATTTTTCAATTTCTCCCTTCCCTTTATCGAGTTACACGACGTTTCTGCGCAGGCAGTTAATTCCACCCGCGTAGTTCAGGCTCTCAGTGGCTACAACCTCCAGAATTTCTTGTCCGCGCATTTTATACCTTGTCTGTTCCACTTTCTATCTTTATCGAACACATTCTTCATACAATTCTAGCACTATCTCTATCACATTGACTCTTCTGCTTATGTATTATCTTTCCTTTTATTCCCCTTCTCCTCGTTTGTCCTTTGCCTATTCAATCCCTTTCTAATTCCATCTGCATTTATTTATGTGTATGTATATGTATGTTTGCGCAAAGAGATGCACTTCTTCCTTCTACTACTTGACATTTTCTCCAATTTGCTACCTCTTTCAATTCTTGTTCTCTTCCTTTTTCTTCACTCATATCCCACTCTCATGTTTTAACCTCTCTTAGCCCATTCTCCCGCCTTTATCCCTTTCACAAATTCTTCTTTCCCCTCTTCATGACTTCTCCGCCTCTCCCTCCCATCCCTCCCCTCTTCCTTTCTCTCTCTCACTTTTTCGTCCCCCTACTCTCCCCATTCTTTCGTGGACCAGAGACCGCCAAATCTTTCCCCAATTTCCATATTTGACGAGAGCGAGCAGTACGAGGTTTAGAAGGGAGGACGACCGTGTTTGCAGAGGCAGGACGAGGGTAGGAGGAGGAGGTGAGGTGGAAGAGGAGGTTTTTGAAAGGGATGGCGGGATCGAGGAGGGGTTTTTGAAGGAAGGGAGAAGGGACGAGGAGCATAAAAGTGCCGTGTAGTTCTTGTGTGTTGGTAGGGAGGTTTCGCTAAGCTCTGTCGACCTGGGGGCGTACGCTTCGGAGGGGTGAGGTGAACGGAGGATAGGATGAGGGAAAGATAGGGACGGATTCGGATAAGCGGAGGAGACTAGGGTGTATATGCAGAAGAGGGAGTAAGGTAAAGTTTATGTTGGCATGCTTCGCAGTGCGTAAAAGGCGTATGAGAGCAGGTGTAAATGAATTAAATTACAAATAAGATATTTTATAGTTCATTGTATGAAAACCTCGGGCAGATTTATTTCCAATCTATGAAATAGTTACCTCGATTTACTTGCAGCGTCATGCCGTCAAGTGCTCACGTTCAAATAATAAAGAATAAATTTCAATTTTAGACAAGGTTACCTCATTTCAAGATAGAATTATCGAGCTCGCCTTTTTTTACAATCTACTATCGGTAAATCACCACTTGTGGTGCCTGCATTGTAGACAAAATACGTTTCAAGTTTTCTCAACCAATTTATGTCCAGAAATAATTTGTAATTTCCAAAAGGTGATTGATAAAAACCGCTGTCAATTTTATACTACCTAACTTTGGTCTCCTGCCAATTACATTATTTGAGCTTTCTAAACCAAAGTGCGATATCTTCGAAATTTTAATTATAGCAATCTTTTTGATGGACTACGCTATTCTCTTATGGAAGCACAAGAATCCAATAATTTTATAAATCGCAAAAAATAAATGAAATACAAATAAAAAATGGCGATAAAAGAAACTCGAGTAAGACAGCAGTAAAAGTAAATAAGTATTTACTGTAGACAAAGTGGAAAATCAAAACGTGGCGACTTATGGAATTTGCTATGTAATCTATCAGGGGAGTAATGTTAAAATATTTTGTACTATACTGTTATGAGAGCGATTCAGATAAAGGTTTTAGGAAATTTTATTAGTTTTAGTGTTGCAAAAATTACATCTAAATTTTATTTGATTATATGGATTTCGATTAGCAAATTTATTTCGTATTTTACCAATACAATGAAAGCAAAGTTTCAGTTATATATACCTTTAGAAAAGTGTAAACCAAAATTACTTCTCATTTAAACAAGATCTTGGAATTGGGGAAAATTAGTGGATACTAATAGAAAAGTTTTTTCTTTCCTTCTTATTTTAACGCAAATTTAGATTTCCAAAAAATTCTCTGCAAAACTGACGTAAACTTAGCGTTCATTCGATATATAAAATTTATGCAAAAACTCTATTTAATATAACTTTATAATCATTGCTCCCATACCGATAAAATAGCATAGCTACAAAAAACCATTCAATCACCTTTTGACGGCACGAGCAATAGACTCAGAAAAATGGATCTTTTTAAGTACAAATGCGTTATAAGTGGAACTCGCTTATATATTTCCTATCTTTTAAGTCTAAAAAATACAAAGGACGATATTTTTTACTAAAATCGCTCACTAAAAAATCACGAAAAGAACACAGAACCAGCATGGACGCTAATGCAAAAATTCTCCTCTTCAACCCCATCAACGAATACAGACACCGCAAAGTCTTAATTAAGTCAAGATGCCTGTTGTCAAAACAAACAGCTTGTTTCCTTGGTTACAATGCCCACGGCTTCGATGCGCGAATAAACAACGTAAAACTGACAAAACGTCTCTTTAAACTCGTTGATAATTGTTTACAGTCTTCCGTAAACAGCGCTAATTTTGCAGTCACCCAATCGATATAAAATGGCTGATAAAATTGCAAACGCAAATTTAACAAATCCTCTTGATTGCTTTGTGTATCACTGCAAATGCGAGAAACCGGACGCGTATCATAGGTGTGATAGACGCACAAAGCTATCATTCTAATAGTTTCGAAAATACATCCTCCAATCAATCGAGAGATTGGAAAGATACTTCGCAACAAAAGGTGAATTATTTCAAGTTTAGTTATTTTTAAATTCAAGTCTCACATTTTGGGATTTGATTTTTTTATTATCTTCAGAAATGACGATCGTAAATACAGAGAATCATATAATATGCGACTGTTCGAGGTTACGGAATTTTGGAAGGTACTTATGCAGCCACATATAGACAAATATTTATGTACATGGATGTATGTTTATGAGTACACATAAACACGCGCACGCATGCATTCGCTATAGAAAATACTTCGCGTTGATCGTGAGAGAGCACGCGCGTCAATTCCTAATCGTGATTTGCTTCCCTTTGCCCGTAAATTCTCCATTATTCCCATTCTGCTCCGCCCTAACACTCCCTGCCCTTCACTCTTCATATTAATCATTTTCTTCCTCCCTTCTTTATCATCTTTCTCAACCTCTCCTCCTCTGATCAACCTCCTCTTTTATCTCCTTCCTATATCCTTGTTCCCTACCCTACTATCTCCCATCTCCTCTCCCTAAATAATCTCTTTCCTCTATCTCTGCTTTTCTCTCCAATCTCTCTCCTATATTCCCCCTCACTCCCTTCTCTCTCATTTCTTCTTTATATATAATTTCTCTTATCCATCTCATTTTCTCCCCAATATATATTTTCTCTCTTTCCCCTTCTATTTCTTCCCACTCTCTCCTTTCTCCTCTACGCTCCTCTCCTCTCTCCTCATTCCCTCTATTCACTGCCTCCCCTTTTACTCTTTCTCTCTTTACTCTCTCCCCTATATCCCCCTCTCTTCCATCTTCTTTCACCCACATTTTCTTCTCGTAATTCCATCTCTCCCTTAATTTTCTCTCTTTCCAATTCTCACCATCCTCATTCCCCCTCCTCTCTAACACACAAGCCGTTCCGTCCCCTTATATCACTCTTCGTCGTTCAAAAGTATTCCGCCGTTTTTCACCCTGATCTTTGATAGAACGCCCTCCTCACGACCTCTCCTCCCTCTGCTCCACTTCCAGCCTTCCTCCCTCTTCTCCAAAGAGAGGAGAGAATTCTCTTTCATCCCTCTCTCCCCTTCACTCTTCCTCCCTCACCCTCCATCTTATCCTCCAAACCCCCTCTCCTCTCTCTCTCTATTTCCTTCCCCCGTTCATTGGCGAGTCTCCCCTTGTCAGGCACCGTGTTTGAAGAACTAATGAGCTGTCCCCATCTCTACCCTCGGAACACACAACCCGCGCCCACATCTTTCCCTCCCTCGCAACTCCATTCCTCGATCCTATCCCGCGGGCCTCCTCCCTCTTCTCCAACCCCTAACTCCCTCCATTCTTTGGAGAACCCTCCTCTCCCCCGCAAAGCCTCCCCCGCAGAAATGTCACCAACTCCTGCGTCGTAGGCAGTGCTAAAACCATTGGGGACGCTTCTCCAATCCGCCGCCAGAGGGGCGATCGACTGCTGATTCCTACGCTCCAACGTTTTCACTCACTCTCCCCCAGTTTCGGTACTTTCATAATCGCTTTTTCTCGGAAGACATAGAAAGGATTATAGCCCCTTATTTCAATGGAAAAACATCAATTCCCGAAAATCGCAATCAAAATAAGAGAAATGTTTTTTAATGAAGTTAGTGCTGATTTGACTGCATACATACGAAATATAATGCCAAGGAGAAAGTATCTTAACAACAAAAATAAATTACAATGCATAACCTTGAAATAAAAAAGTAAAGCTCCCGTAATTTATGCGGTGTTTTGAGACATTAAGCCTACGTAGGATTATTCCGAACTCTACTCTCACTTACTAAATGTAGGTTTAATCAAAATCGTTACAGCTAGTCTCGAGATGATCGCTACTTTATATTTAACGTACTGATAAACAACTCTTGGTTTCAAAGTTATTAGTATGTTTTTTCGTAGAACGTCTCTAATGGGCGGGGGTGCCGGTGGTGTAGTGGTTAGGCCGCGGGCTGCTACTCGTCTGCTTCTCAAAAGGGCAGCTGGCACGAATCCTGCGCAAGTAGGGTTTTGTCCAAGGTCGCCAGGCTCCCTGTTTGTGTGGTTTGAGGAAACTGCGCAAAGTCAGCGTTCCGTCCTTCAGAAGGGACGTTAAGTCGTTGGTCCCCTTGGTGCTCTTCGTTAAGAGTAGGTTAATTCCAACACCAGGTTTCCCTCCTTTGTGAATGGGTTCGGTGAGGAAGGAGCTATGGCTCCAAGAGATTGATTAGCCAAAAATACACACACACACACAGTCTCTAATAGGCTAAAAAATTCAATAAATAAAAAATAGAAAGAAAACCAGTCGAATTGTTTATGCGTAAGAGATATTAATAACATACTCACAGACAGCATTTCAAAAACCACTACTTCCGATATTTTTCTTGTTAAAATTTCGAGTTAAATTTTTATCCACTATAGTGACACTTTCTCCGCCATCTCGTACAAGAAGGTAATCAGAAATATCTGAATGTTCGATAAATTTACCGATTGACTTTACCTAACTGTTGGAATCACTAAAAAGTTACCAGCGTGCGAGCAAAAACAAGGATTATGAAAAAGGCTTGTAGGCTAATGGTTTTAGCGTCTCTCCCCACGGAAGAGACAGCACTAGAAAAATTAAACCCGTCTACGCAGTTCTGTCTCCATGAATCTCCATACCATTAAGTAAGTTTTCGTTGGAGCTGTCCCTCTTATCTCTTTTAACTCCTTAGTCTCCTTCAGCTCCTTATTTTCAATTACCTTAAAGTATTCTCCTGATTTCTTAATGGAATAATCTTTCATGGAAATATATTATCCAAAGATCATGACATCCTCATTTCAAAATTGATTTGAAGTTTGTTGAAATGCTCGTGAATGCTTCTTCGCAAGTTTGACCTAGTATACTTTCTGATATCACAGTTTCAGTTTTTTTTGCCTAGTTAATTACATTTTTACAATATTTATGACAATGTATTACTTAAGGCGTTCCTTAAGTAGGAAACACGAGTCAAAAAAATTTTTGAGAAGGAAAGCAAAGAGTATTTTTTTGGAAAACATGAAGTGTCGGTAACAGTAACATATTTTAGGGTAGCTTTACTATTATAATTATCTGTGATGACTGGGAAATAATTATGAAATAACTTCATGTGGATATGAACTTAGTCTTATGTACCACTCGCCCTCTGACACCTACGAATGTTTACTTCCTCTGCTATTAGAGCATAAATATCATTATGAATATTTTTTTTCCTCGACCCAAACATACGTGCTTGACCCAAGAGGAAGGCATATTTAGCTCAAACCCGCGCTTTGGAGCCCACTTGTTATCTCAAAAGGGAATTTTGCAGTGTGGATTTCGTGGAATTTGATGATAGAATCATTTAGGAATATGATCTGGCCGGACTCAAAATGAAAACTCACTCGTGGCATATAGCCATTCCCCAGCAACAAAAGCGAGTGAACAGAAAACTTTTATTCGGGTACATTTGAAGAGGTTTGCGTAGAACAGATATGGGTAATCTACGGATCACATGAGTGCATTTTATACGGAACTCGAAGCCGTTACGAAAACACCGTGAAATTTAATAAAGATAATTTCAGAATTCTTTCTTAGAACGATGGCTAGAAAACCTTTTCTACTGATATTGTGAAGCTAAAAATATTTATAATTGATTTTCATCAATTTCTCACGTAACATCTGATGTGGACTCTAATGCAGCCTTCGAAGTAACCGTAAATGTTGATGCGGCCTGCACTCAGAGCTGCTATTGCGACCCGCCTCGTAAACAAGTTTGCTCCGCCCAAGTCTACGATCATTTAACGAGGAAATTGACAAAATAAGTATTTAAAAATCAAATTGACAAATTAATTATATAGCAGTAATTACATACAGGATTTGGAAAACCATATGCGCACTTTGGCTACCATGCAGTCATCATCAGTAGTATTCACCGCCACTAGATTTTGCTAAAGAGTAGATTCAAAGGGTATATTTTTAGAATCTACTACCAATGCACACCATCACCCCGCAGTTTTTATTATAACCTTTTTTAAGGAGATACTTAAGCAAGTACTTATTTTGTTAATTTAATTCTAGCCATAAAAAGAACTCGATAATTATCTATAGGATTAATAAAGAAATGCTTGAATGTCAAACATTCCGGCCAGTCAAAATTTCTGTGAAATTGATAGGACATTATTTCTTTTCCTTGTTTATTTCTTCGGGACCGTAACCGATCAGTCACCTCGTCAGCGACCAATCTTCGCAGCTATTTGCCGGATTCCTCTTATCCAGAGCTCCCTCTATCCACCATTTAATCCATTTTCCATTGAATTGTCGACCGCGAAAGTGCGCTCTAAATTAGGGGAAATTCAATTATGAAAATCGGAGCGTTAATTTTTTCTTTCCTCTTCTCGTTCTTCTAGCTCCCTTTCCCGAACGAGGGTGTCTCCTCCCTCCGCCCCGTTTCGTTCTATCCCTCTGTTAATTTGATAAACCGGGGATAATGTTATGATCAACGATTGAAACGCTGTAGAGATTGAAATTTGAACTTTGAGAAGGAGAAAAAATCCTGTACTTGACCGGGAATCGAACCCGGGTCTCCCCATTTGCCGGATAGGTGCTTGCGGTAATTATTTATATATGTATTTGTAACAAGTCCAGTAAAATATTTTTTTAATTTTGCGTTAGAGTTTTCTTGGGCATTTTAAAAGCACTGTGAGAGGGAGAGAGAACGGCAGCAAAAAATGTAGTACCGCAATGGTCGAGGCGATAAACGGCAACATGCTTTCCCAAAATAATTTACGATTTCCGAGTTTAGATTTCAAACAAATAGGATACCTCGAGCGAAGAACCCGAAAATAACGACATCGGTTAAACGCGCACATCCTCAAATCTCTCCGACCTTTAGAAAGTGCGACCCTTTCCACCACCATCGAAACAGTTTTTCTGGAAGAACTTACGAGTCGCTGTCTTCGTACAAAACGATCTCGAACCCAACGCTGAGACGTCAGGACGGATAAGACGCCCTCCTCTCTCTCTCTTTCTCTCCGCAGAAGAAAAAAACGCGAGGGAAATGAAAACTTGATTCCGAAGAGAGAGAGCAAGTGCTGGAGAGTATAAGGGCGGCAAAAATTAATAAATCCTGGATTTCTAGGAGGAGGAAAAAGAAGATGGAGGTGTACGTCGGGGAATTCTCGTGGTAGAGTAATAAAACAGAGAGCGATGGGAAGAGGTAGAAGCCGAGAGAGACACAGGGAGGGAGGATGTGAGGTAGGGAAGAATAGGGGGAAGAAGAGGGAGGAACAAGGAGTATTTTTTGAGCCTCTTAGTCGGACGGAACGAGTACGTCTCCTTGTGTCATAGTTGAGGGAGTTGACGGTAGGTGGGTCTGGCTACCTACCCGCAACCCCCAGGGAGACGGCGGGAAAGAGAAGATTGAGAGCCGAAGACTTACGCAACAACAAGCGCCCCAGCGTCTAGGGTTAATTCCCCCCTCCTAATTTATTTAATGTCTTTCTATTCCCCCGGATCTCTCGGTTCCTACGGAGTTCGCTCGGCCCTCACTTATTCCTACCCCCTCTTGGGATTGCAGATGGAACTAACTTTTGCCGCTTTCCTCCGCTTGCCTCCCGACATTTCTTACACGCTTCTCCCTCTCCCCCTTTTTTTGCAACTCCCCCTTCTCCTCCATGTTCTCTTCTTCCTTTCCCATTCTTTCTCCCCTCTCTCCCCTCCTTGTTTTCCTCTTATCTCCTCAATCAAAACTCTCACTCCACCCCTCCAATCCCTTTTCCATTCTCTCCTCTCCCCACCTTCCTTCTCCTCCCGCGCCCTCTTTACTTAATTGTCTTTATGCTCTCCTTTCTGTAACTTTCCCCTCTCCTGTATTATCGGTCCGATTACCGTTCGCGTGTCCCCTCCGACAATTCTTCTTCTTGTCTCCCGATTCGTACCAACATAAGACACCTCGACACACGATCACTTAGCCGAGTTTATTTACTTTTTCACCCAAGTCCAAGAACAATTTCGGCGCGGTGCTATTATAACTAAAAAGTGAGGAACGATTATCATTCGTAACGGTACAGGAAGGGATGCGTTTTATAAGGAGACAGCAAAAGCTAACTGCAGTACATCAGATGTTTATTCTATCAATTGCTCACGAAGATCTCCCTCAAAACATACTAAATTTTAAAAATTGTAATATAATGTTTTTATGAAATAATAGATGGGTTCATTTACGCACAACTCTGTACTTTACTTGAAAGATAAGTCAGAGCATAATTAAATGTTATTGCGTTATAATTCCCTCCAACTATTAGCTTATTTAGAGTTCTTATTTTGATCTAGAATTACTAATAAAAATCTTAAATATAAAGTTTTGTGCTGATTTAATGATTAGTTTTTGAGTTAGAGCGCCCACAAAATTTCTATCACGCACAAGAGAAAATAGTGAAAACGTATTCAGAGGACCTTAAAATGTGCATTTCCGTTTAAATCTCAAATTTGATTTTTTCACAATACTTTCTCCTATGGAGAAAGTGAAAATCGCCCTGAACACCCACAATAAGCAACATTTGATCCATTTTTCAGTCATTTCGCACAATCCGTTAAATTCACTTTCCGCGAAAACTTTCTAACGTCGTATATTTATATTTAAATAAAGGTAGCTGAAGAATTAATCATGAGCAATTTCTAAAAAAGTCTTTGCGAATACAGCGTATTAAATATATATATAGAAGATGATCGCAATTTCGAGAGTGTAAAGAGCATTATAAAATTTAAAAAGTACAATTAAATCACTTTATGAGGAATCTCGTAGAATAAAGAAAATAAATGTTCCGAAAAACGAGGAAACGTTTCCCAGAAGATATTTCTCTCCCAGAGGATTAAACGAGCCACGCGAATGGCAGTTTAAAAACTTTGTTTGAAGGGCCGATGCCTTTCGATAAAAAAAATCGCGAGGTATTTTCTCCGCGCGGGTTGCGCTTGAATTTTACACGCGGCCGAATTTAAAAATTTCATGACGAAACGCTGAATAATTGGTTTCTATGACAATGTAAAACGTGAAAGTGAAAGGATGTTCTCCCTCTCGGATGATTTGATTAATAATTTCACCCGGCATGCTAATTTTGAAATGTTCCGGGTCTTCTGACAGCGCATTCTCTTTTGATCTGTCCAGAATACGCAACCAGTCATAGCTACCCGTTGTTCATTTCACCAACCCAGAACTCGTTATGGGCGTAATTAGTAAAACAATAAGCCAATCACCAAATAATATATTTCCATGGCTTTACCTTGGGTGCCCGTTTGACAAATAACAAGAATTCTGTATCCATGCAAAATTAGAGCGTAATTTAATTAGTTAATCTTTGGGATACGGCCGGCAGATTTGCTCATTTTTTACCGTCAAAATTATGCGCGCACAGAATTTTTTTAATGCATGAATTAAAGTTGAAAAAATTGAGATTGAAAATCATGGCGGATTCCGTATTTCGAATCGAGCATAAAAAAACAAACATGACATTTATAACGGAACGTATTTTTTTGAAAATTTTGATGGGAAGTAATTTTTAATGAGAATGATTTTATTTCATTTAAATATTTTCAATCGCTTTTACATTAAAATTATTTTTAAAATATGGATAATTCTGCGTTTTATTTATAAAGGTCTTGAAGAATTATGAATGATTTAAAGCACCAGAAATTGTAATTTTCCGATTCAATATCAAGACCGTGATTGCAGAAAATCCATCAATAAATAAATTGTAATTCTTATATTACTTTGAAAGAAAAAATGCCAAATGATCTATGAATAACATTGGTTTCAAAATGTTTTAACTTATAGTTTAGTCAGTGATTAACATTTTATTTTGAAATAACTACTTTATCGGAGAAAAATTGTGTTTTATCTGCCTCCAAATACGTATTAAGGATTTAAGTTCGAATCCTGCCAAGGGCAAAAAGCTTTTGTAACTTGCTAAAGGAGTTTTCTAAGTCCCATAATTGCTATTTATTTGCTGCAGAAAAATAACAAAATTGGCCGGAACACAAACCAATGTGATTCGCTTACTTTTGGTAATAAAATAGCACAGCAGGTTAAAGGCATCGAAAGTTTAACCCCCTGTGGCCCTTATTAACGTTCAAACGAAGCTAGTATATACAATTTTAATGATTAATATAATTACGTCAAATTATATTACAAAATTACGCATCGGATCGGTAATTTAAGACTTTTTTAATTTCAGCCTTAAAAATTGCGGTTAAATGTCGACTTTTCTTTCGCGTGGCTTCACACGCAAATCGACTTTCATTTTCTTTCATCTACATAACGTCAAAATATTATCAAATATGACGTTAAAGGCAAAATTGTGACTGCAGGTCGCAAAAATACGAATCATCAAACGGAATCTTTACCGCGAAATTTTCCGAGTCCATTTGCTCTCCTGCATTAATTATGTGGAACTTATTTTTGCCGAGAACTTTTTCGCCATTCACCAAAATATACGGTTTCAGTCGACTGACTTTTATGTTGACATTATAGTGTTAGGCGTAATTTTATGGATTAATCAAAATCTATGAAATATTACCGTTTTTGACGGTGAAGTTTTTGCAAAATTTTCAGAATTTAGCAAAGGTAACGTTATCCAATCACTAGATGATTACCGAGCTTCTATTATGGCCGAGTACAAACTACAAAAAATAAGCGCTTAACTATAAAAATTTATAAAATAATTAATTACTTCAGGTATCACTAATAGTCACAAAGAGGTTATGAATAAACAGGGCCGTAACTAGGGCGCGCCCGGGCGTGGTGAAGACGGCATTTGCCAGGGGCGCCGCTCGCCACGCGATACCATGTAAAGAAATATCTTTTTTCCGAAAAATATCCAATACATGCTTAAATATCAGAGCAGTTTTAACTAGAAAGAAATATTCTTTAATTATTACGGGGACAAAATGATATTCCGCAAAATTTCTTTTCTTAATTTCGTTTGCTTCAACTCTTCTAACTACGACCTGTGAATAAACCGCATGCGCAGTTCGACTACGAAGCAGCCTTCACCAGTGGCATTCACTTATAGTAGATTCCAGTATATTCTGGCGTCTTTTTAGAATCTGCAATCGGCGAATGCCACTGATGAAGGCTTCACAGTAGCCGAAATGCGCCTATGGTTTATTCATAACCTATTTGTGACTATAGAAGATACCCGAGATAAGTAATCGTTTTTTTCAATTTTGAATTTTAAGTTCACATTTTTTGTGCAACGTTATTAAATGAAATGGGATCAATTTAAACTTATCCTCCTATCATTTGGTGTTTTATGGCTAGGGGTGTGTCCGAAACTTTTCGAAAAAGTTCATCGAGAGACTTATTTAACAGCTCTTGCAGAAATAACAAGGCCATCAAGAGTCACTACCAATATAATTTCAATTACACTTGCGTGGTAGGCAACTTTTTTACATTAAAGGAATATCTCGGACTTTTTCTTCATTCGGGGTAGCACCAGATAACGGTAAAAGCACCAGCATATAAAGAACAAAACTTCTACGAAATAAAAAATTCCAGGACCTACTTCTCGAGGGGCGTCCTTTATTTCGGGATCTTCATCTTTGTTTTCCCCGAGCTCTCTCCACGTCTCATTGGATCAAGCCTCTCGTAGGGGGGAAAAAATGAAGATCGCCTTACGTGCCTCCGTTCCCCGTCTTAATTCCTCCTCGAACCGAGGCGCTCCTTCTGTTTTTCGGCAGTCGGCGCTGATAGCTCTTCATTTATTCGGAGCTTTAAAAACTCTTCCAAGCTTTCGCGTCACTTATCTCTAGTTCCATTGAGAAATACGACCGCCCGTAAACGTTTTGGTCCCTTTTTTTTCTCCCTCCTCAATCCCGCGAGTGTGTGAGAGGGAGAGAAGGCGATGGAAAATGCCTCGGGACGCGCAGTCTTCGTTAGTCCGGGCGACATTTTGGGGACCGGTCGGAAAGGGGAGAACAAAATGGCGTCCGTCCCGCCCGGCCCGGACGTTTGTCTTCGGAGGAGAACCTTTTTTTTTCGTTTTCGCTCGCTTCTAACGAGATGAGCGAGTTGCTATCCCCCTCTTCCCCTTAGGGAGACGTACCCAAAGCTTTTTTCCTCTCCTTCCCTATCTGTCTCTTTTTCCAATCTCGCTAGTTCCCTATCTCTTTCCTCCCCCTCCCTATCTCTCTACCTTCTATCTTCACGTCTCTCCAAATAGAATTTAGATTTTTGGATCTTCGTCGGAACGGAAAGAGCCTTTACAGAATTAGGAGTTGTTTTCTTTTGATGATTCGCGGGTCGCCATATTTTTCATGCATTTTTATTATTTGGTTAGTGTCGATTCCAAAGTTTCTAATTAATAGACTTTCTTTCTAAATAGGAAGAGAAGGGAAATCGAAGATCAAAGCCGTGTAGTATTTGTTTTTCTAGACAACAATCATCAAGTTTTCTACCTTAAGATCCTTATATGCTTCTTAACAGATTAGTTTTACATTTAATACCTAATACGGATAAAATAAAATGAAAATAGATAAAAAACAAACAACGGATAGAGTAACTCAATGGAGCAGAATAGGAAGCTGGCTGTATGCATATTCTATGGCAAATATACGTTAATAATCTATTTATATTACGCCTTTATTTCATCCTTATACGTTTACTTTATATTCCCAAATATTTCTTAATCAAATTAATTGAAAAAACTGCCATCTAATCATTAAATACCGCAAAATTAATTCAGTTAACATCATGACCCAACATGTATGCCCAATGGCCAACTCAACGTTATAAAGACCACATCTTCAACCCCATGTAACATCCGCATAGTCTTTAGAATTTAACAACCTTCTGCCTTCACAAAATCCCCGCTTACATTCAACGCTCAGCTTCCAGAAACCATTAGTCCCGATCATTTGCAAAGAGGGTAGCTCTGGATGGAGTTGAAGAACGACAGGGAGGGAGAAAGAGGGAAAGTAAGAATCGTCCGCGACGGGATCGCGTGATTTTTCGCCTCCCGCAATGATATCGCATGACCTCTCGCGCACCCTATGGTCCGGAGTGGCTGTCACATAACACTCGTGAGAAGGCCCCCCGCCGTGCAAGGTTAAGAGTTGTGCGGAGCGGAGAGGGGGAACAGAGCGGGGAGCATCTGTCGGGCCGCTTATCTGATCTCCCTCCCACTCCGATATCAAAGCCGCCGAGGAGAAGTGAAAAGTTGTTACTGCGAATAAGATACTTATCGGGCCCGTGCGGTGTAGGTCGAAGGCCAATTGCTCGAGATCAAAGATCCCTTCGAATTGGATTGTTGGGAGCAATTTTTGCTTCGACCTCGGTGAGCATTGAAAACTGAAACGTTTCGTTGCTAATTGAGGGGAAGAAAGATTAATCATGCGAGCAATACCTTTCGATTTCAACAAATTTGCGGCTCTATAGGGGGTAAATACGTATTTCAAAGAGATAATTCTAAGAGATAAGCGTAGAGAAATAAACGAAACTCGAGAAATCATGGCGGAATAATTCCTTAACATAATTGCCCCTAATTAAGATGCTATTGCTGCTTAATTTTCAATTAAATATCATTTTAAAACTCTCATGCTTGGAAGAAAAATTTCTCATAAAAAACGTACAGAAAATTCCTAGCTTTTGTTTTGCATGTAAGGAGGTATATTCATTCGCAAATGTGTCAGCTCCATAGCTTGGAATAGCCAGAGATATATTGACATACTGTAAAATCCATATTATCGGAGTGAATCAGAACTTCGGAAGGTACGGATAACTGAAGAGCACGGATAATTCGCATTTATAAAGGAAAAATTTGGTATGACTCCTGTTAAATTCTGTACGGGTTTATTTACGAAAAAGAGATCGAAGGCCATAAAAAGAAAGCTACTATTCTGCCTAACATATCAATGCTCATAGAAAAGACGGAGCAGAAAGATAAAAATGTTAACAAAGTAATTTAATGTTAATATAGTAATTTAACATAAATGGAAATTTAAGATGGTCCTTGGGTTATAAGAATCTCTCTAAAGTCATTATATATAGACGTTTCTTACAGGGGAGGAGGAGATAACATATAACATATAGGAGGATACTAATGTTTAGGCACTTTCAGATGAGCTAGAGATTCAAAATTTTTTCTTATGTAGGATTTCGTACAAAACCGACTAGAAAAAACGATAAACACGTAAAAATCGATTTTTGGACTTACAGGCTTTTACTCTTTTGCAAATTAAAATTAGAAAGAATTGTCCTACGATCTTCGGACCTAAACCGTTTTAAAGAAACAAAAATTACGTTTCTTATTCTTATCATCATATTTGACCTACAATTTTAAATGGCTCAAGTAATGCTTTTAAATAATATGTATTTGAAATTTATCAGTGGCGGCTCGTGTATAGGCACTGCGGAACTGCAGCACCCCCTATTTTCACTTGATATTATCGATAACATTTAATATAATGAGTCCTTTTTTCTTTAATTCTTTCTTTATTTTTGTAGTACAATATATATTCCTTAAGCTTAATGTCAGTACTTCAGTAGCCATCCCCTAGTTTATGAAAAAGATACAAAAATCTTTGTATGGAACTGTGCGCTTCACAGTGCCAGCGACGTGGTGTTTGACTGTTTTGCGCATGCGCACATAGGAGGGGGGGGTGGGGAGGAAGGCGGGACTGCCAGGTAGAGAGAGCACTGTTGCTCTCGCAGTGCCGGCTCTGGCGTGATGGTGGAAGTTTTTTTTTTACTCAGCGTGTGTTGTGCTTAAAAACCGTGTACCATATTCTTGAATGTGATAAAGTGTAGAATTTATCTTGGAAAATAATCTAGATGATGTTTTTAGTGAAATTACGAAACTGATAAAAATCCTCTTGACAATTCCCATGACTACATCAGAGGCAGAGCGCTGCTTTTCAACATTGAAAAGAATAAAAACTTTTTTAAGAAGCACTATGAATTCGGAAAGACTAAATGCGCTTGCAGTACTTTCAATGGAGAAAAATTTCCTCAATTGTCATCCAGAGATCAAGGAGAAAATTATTGAACTTTTTGCGCAAATTAAAACAAGAAGAATGGATTTCATTTTTAAATGAATAGATCAAGCTTGAACTGTAACAATTTAAGTTAAAGTAAGTAAAAAATGTTTGTTTTTTTTTTGTTAAGATTTTATCAAGTTCCTGAATAAATTTTCTTTTTATACATGTTTTTTTCCTTTTACACAATTTTAAAATAAAGGCTAAAAATTTTCTGGAGCAGCACCCCCACTAATTTTAGCTACGAGCCGCCACTGAAATTTATAAGCTTTTTAACGATATGTTGCCTTGCCGACCGTGTCATTTTTTCATGTAAAGAATACTTTCTCTATACTACGTATATGGAGAAAGTAAAAACTAATTCTAAGATATCTCTGATACCTATGAATTGGGCCGGTAGAGTCCATGGTGGATCGGAGGGAACGGGAGCATATGTGAGAGTAATAGGATTTCGAGTTCAAAAATGTAATCGGTTGGCAAGGCGACTTCGCCTTAAAAACGCTAAATTTAGTCAAAATATGCTGTTAAAACGTTAAATTCGAGAGATTTTGATTCAAAGGTGATAAAAGACGATAAGAATAATAAACTATTGTCATTTTTATTTAATGCAGTTCTAGTCCGGAGATCAAAGGTCAAATATGTGAATTTTAATAAGCAAAAGAAAATAAGCTTGCAGGTCGAAATATGGATTTCTCAATGTTATCTTATGGGGAATAAAAATCATTCTTAGGAATCAAACCTGAGTCTATTTTGGAAAAATATTTTCGTGAATGGCTTTTACTTTAATAATCAAACATTCCCACCAAATTTCAATCTTCTAGCTACTCGGAAAGTTTGTTAAAAATAGCATTACTGCTCCGCTTTCCCACCGACGACGACGAAGTCATTTTTATATATTAGATGCGTAAGGAATGCCTGCTTTGAATGCTTTAATGCGAGAGAGAGGAGAGAGGGAGAGAGAAACAAAATGAGATGTTACATAGATTATAAATAACTTTGGGCGTATAAGAATTGTTTAGCGTAATGTACCTATTTCTTTGTCTAACAATTTCTATTCGCACGAAACTATTTTTACTCTCTATGACACTCAATTATGTGAATTTTATATTTATTGCTTACTTTTTATTGCATATAAAAGTTGGTTTCATTAATTATTATTTCAATTTTAACTTAATACTTAATTCACGCATACCCGTCATGCAGGGTGTACCACTTAAAACGCAACCCACAGGAAGAAAGTATCATTTATTACAAGTTTCATTAAATATACACTGTATATTGTAATTTAATTGTTATAAATAGTGTCAACCACTTTACACGAGGTGCTGAAAATGTCCACCTCCTTCTAGATGGCATGTTTCAACCCTTTTCACCGTGTTCATGTCTCACGAACTTTTTTATTAGAGGGTATATTGATATCTTGTCCGGTACTTCCTTTGCTGGATATGCATACCTGAATGGCTCACGAACTGCAGTAAAAGATTTCAAAGAAAAATAATGGTCAACAATAAACACACGTTCTCTTTGGGTAAAAAACCATGTTTGCACCTCCAACGCTATTCAGCAACTGAGGACGCCAGCTATGAGATAGTCATGGTGATCTTGACATGCGTGTGTGTAACAGTGTGCGGGGAATCAGCAAAGAGGGAAAGAACCCATCTTGATGCAATATCTGCGCTTGTGAACAATATTGAAGTTTGGGTTGCGTTTTAAATGGTACACCCTGTGTTTGACGGGAAATTACTCTAGTAAAAGAGAAAACTTAGCTTAAAAATGTTAGGTAAATACGTTTGCATAAAATTTTTCTACAAAGAACCATGTCCCCTTTTTATCTCATTTGCTGTTACACCTTTTGTTTCATTGACCTGATATGAGTAATAAATCAGTCAAGTCTGTGTTTTCTTCATTTTCTTTAAAAGCGGGAAAATTCATACACACTTCAGAACCACCAGTTAATCCACTGCAAGTTTTTTCACACACGGATCATCGGATTTTTACTGTTTTTCGCAACAGTCAGAGATATAACGCTCGTAGTGCGAAAACATCCTATCCATAAAAATAAAGTTTTAATCTACTCCTTTTCACTGGCGCATAGTATGTATTTTAAAGAGGAATAGCGCGGCAGGGATTGAAGCAACTGCTTTTGCAAAATACAGCACCGCATGGATGGTGGAAATTTTCAATGCAACAACTTTCATTGAGTGAATCAAAAAGAATTATCTGTTTAACGTGCTAAAAATTAGGAAGCAAAAAGAAAGAATTTCAAGAATCAATCGAATTTCTTTAACGATTTCAAAAGTTAATACCTATATAAAAGGACCAAAATAAGATGATAGATTTTTAAAAAATCAGCACGTCTCCTACTGACACGTTGTAGATGACAACTGTTTTACAATTAACGCATTGTCAATTACCAATTTAAGGACACGTCAATCGCAGCAATAAATTTATCAGCTGTTTCAAGTAAAATGTCTTAAAATTGACGAAAAGTATTCTTTATGGCATTTAAATATTTTTGAGGTTGGTATGCGTGTATTTTTTTGAACTGGCACTGCAAGACTTTGTCGTTCAAAAATATAAAATTGAAATTCAATACAGCCATAACAATATTGGGAAAATCGGATGTGCATTTCGACAACAATGCCGCCCTCATCAGTTGTGATTCCATGTTAGTAGATTTAAAAAAATAATCAAGCAGGTAATAATAAATACTAGAGGCTCTGCCTCTACGCGCTACGCTGAGAATAATTTTTCGGAATTTCTCTTATGAAGATGCATATTTTTGCCCAAAATGTTTCTTTCTCCGAAGTACCGTTACCGAAATAAGAATTTTTAAACATTTTAAACGGCCTCCATTTTGTTTCAAGATAGCGGATGAAAATAGTTTTCCTAGGGTCTCCTTGCTGGTAGAAGGAAAATGTTTACCGTATTTCTTTGCGACAAACAGCTCTTCAGATGCAATGGACAGACAATTGGAAAATTAGGTGTATGGCTGATGACGGCTGCCTTGTATCCAACATATACATCTGATTTTTCCAACCTTTTCATGGCTTTTGGAGAAACAGTTCTCCTATTTGATTTCAGCCACAAGATGATTCTCCAATCCTCTCTTAACTTCAAAAATACAAGCAAGAGTTCTGACAGAAATCGCTCATATAATTGAGTGAACCATAAATTCGTGAAAACCCAATTTAATATAACTTACAAAAGAGAACACTAAATTAGCGCATCCTAACATAAAATTTAGTTCATGTGATCGAAAAAATCATTTGGGTTCAAGGGGTTCAACAAAATTCAAACAAAATTTATCCCTATTTTAAGGAAAATGGATCTTACCATTAACACGTAAGGGGTTCCCTCTTTAATTCCATTTGACGCAGAATTAGATTTCTTTGTTTTTTATTTCTCCGGCGTTCTCTTTTTCCTAGCCTATCTTTCTCGATCTCGCCTCTCGATCGCTCGAGTGAATGTGTTGAGCCTTTAAACGGATTTTCCAGTCGTTTGAAGCACTTGCGCGTGCCTTCCGCAACCGAGCAGTAGAGCGATGAGGTGATCAACACCCTCTGCTTCGCTTAATCTGCTTTGCTCCCTACTCCGAAGACATTAAGGGAACGTTTAAAACTCTACCTCGTGACTTTTAATGCCTCTTAAGCCGACGAACTCGAAAGATTCGAATCTCGTCCAAGATTCGCGGTTTCAAGCGCGTACGCTCTTGAAGTGCATAGGCGAACAAAACAAAAGATCGGATATTTCGGCATGATATTGGAGATGGTGATATTCATCTATTCATGTTATTTTCATCCAGGCGAATCGCTTGTTGGAAATTATAGCCTCCTGCTTGAAAAAAATTATCCGTTACAAAATTTTCAAAATAACAGAAGATATGTAACTTAAATTATTCACTCCTTAAAGAAATTTAAGATACTGGTTGTCGCAGTAATCTTAGACTAATTGATTGCGTCTCGGTAATTACCAAAGTTTTATTAAAATTTAAGGATAACCATTCATTGTAATTAATTGAGAAGTCTAGATCAAATTTATTTGGTGAATTAATTGTTAAATTACGATCAATCATTTCTTTCCATCAATTGCATAACAAACTTACAGTATGAATAACCTAAAAATGCAAAATAACGACTTTGTACCATGCTATGGCATATAAAACTTCGTACAATTGCTGAAAATGTGATAAAAATCTATTCCTATTACGATGTCTCCAATGCATTGACACTATATTAATAAAAACTATGGCCCGTAGATTTATTTGGCTGCATTTTGGAAATTTGCTATAGAAAAATAGTCTACACCCGTCGTTAACGTAATAATATTCTATGTGAGTGCCATCAAATCTCTCACTCGCATACGAAATATGTCCTGTGTATGAAATAAAGTCTTTGCAAATCTTTACTCGAGAGAGTGATACTGATCTTGAAATTGAACCTACCTTACTAAATTTTTGCCTTGAAATGAAATTGGTACAAGTACAGTTAAGAGCATTTGCTTGTCATATGCTTCAGCAAATATGAAGTGACGTACATTACGTTAAAAAATTGTCACAAGATTAAGCACTTGTAATATATAGTAATGGTACAATACGGTCGTTCACTTGAGCAATATCACGCTTTAAAACACTATTTGTAACTTGCGTCAATGTTTTGATCTGATTGGTATAATGTTTTCGGTGCAGTGCTTTAACTCTTGCCTAGCAATTCATCAATTCAAAATTAAACTGACGCGCCCTTTCGTTGATCACGGTTATTATTTATCGTACCATTCGTAAACAGCCCTAAAATTCACTTGCAACGCCTTTTAAGGAGGCATTACCCTTATCGTAGATTTCGCTCCGAGTATTCCCTACATCATCGCCCAATGCTTTCTCTTAAAATCTCTTCCATTCCCCCTTCACATTTGCTCGCATGCTCTCTTTTTCCTCCCCTTCCTCTCCCATCTCCTCCTCTACGATCCTCTTCCACTTCCCTATTCGGTTAGGAAGATACTATCACGGCAGAGGAAGCAGGAGCAAGCAGTTACCGCGCTGCCTCTCAAGGTAGACCCTCGCAATGAATTAGGCAACCCGCTGCGCTAAGCTAATTAACCCCCGTTAAAGGTTAGCCGATTTCCAGGATCTTCATGCTCTGCATCAGCGAACTCGACTCCCTTTCTCTCTCTCTCTCTCTCTCTCTCTCTCTCTCTCTCTCTCTCACTCCCCACTCCTTTCACTTATTCCTCCTTACTCCCACATCACCGTCTCTCTACTTCCACATCTACGGATATATTTACTCTTCCTCCTTCACAATCTATCTTTTCATACCATTTTCCGTTTTAATGCCTCTATTTCTTTCTTCGTTCAACTACTGCATCCTCTGTTTGTTTTAACCCTATTTTGCTACCCTTCCTCGGCGACACACCTTCTCTCATATTAGCGTGAACTTTCTCCTTCTCAATCCTGCAATACATTTCCATGTAAGTATTTAACGTCACAATATGTGATCTTATTCCAATGTTAAAAAGCAAGAACTATTAACATATAAAAATATTGTAATTGAAATATCAGTACATGAAGTCATGAAGATTTGTTGTTTATTTCAGAATTTCTCAGAAAACAATTTTTGCCACAGTTTTTGTTCGACTTTTAGTTAGGACATATTCGAATTCCGTAGCTCTAGGAATTGGAAGACATTAATTTGTTTTCCCACTTGGCTTATGAATAAAAAACTATAAATATTACCACTTCAAAAAACATTCAAGAATACATATGCATCTATAGTATCAAAATTGGATATACATATGTTTGCTCGTAAAACTTTTCATCTGAATAAATAAATATTGACCGTTCATTTTTCGCAGGTGTTTATTTAAATATATATTCTCGTAATTACTTAAGATCAACAAAAGTAGATATAAAATATCTATATGTACAATCGATGGATGAATTTTACAAATTGCAATTCGAGCATATACATAAACTAGCTCTCTATCAGTTTCTCCAATATTGTCTTCCTGTCTTTATTACTGACTTCCAAAAACCTTCCCCTCCACTTTACTTTTCTCTCAGTCTCTCTTCACCTTCACTACTATCGCAGATTTATTTCCTTGATTTAAGGGATTAGATTTTAAATCTCTGTATCTCTCGAAAATGCCATAGAACATGCAAATGTATGGTATTATAAAATGATTGGATTTAAAAATATATTAAAAATCCGGCCATTTTGACTAAATCTTGTCTAATGATTTCACGGTTTTGCGCTCCGTCGTGGGAATGATCGTTAATACCACTCGTATGATGAAATATATTTATTGTATCTCTTACACCAGAACGTTAATAATCCCAATAAAAAGTGATCCTTTGTAAAGGACTCTTCCTTGAAATGCTGTCCAATAATTATTAACTGTAAATTTCTTTTCTTGTTGATTGACTTTTTTATAAAATTATTCCATAAGTCCAGGACACGGATTCCTTATAAGCTAATAACGACTTGCAATATATCATGTCTGCAAAAACGTAGCATAATTGTCATTGACCTCAACTAATTATTTATAAGTTTCTCAGTAGTGGGGCAAACAATACTTTTACATTTTTATCAGCAACACTCGCAGAAAAATGAAAATTACAGAGTAATCTCAAACAAAATTAGTATAACGAAATATTAATAAGAATTTAGCCTGTAGTGAGAGGCAGGACACCATTTTCTCTCCGCGAAATTTAATCTTTTCTTGCGCATAAACTCCGTATATTATCTTCAAATTGAATATTTCTTAAACTACGTAGACTCATACACTTAACCGCAAGCAAACTTTTTCTGTCTAACTCATTGCCCTCTCTTTAATAAAAGTTTCTCCAAACCTTTCCACGTATTTTGTTTCTCTTCGTTCTTACTAATTATTCCTCTCTCTCTCTCCCTCTCTAGATTTTTAGCTAACACAATAGTATCACTTATAATATTTATATTATACGATTTATCTTTCCTTATACTTTTTCTACCACCTTCATTTTCTGTTATTTTGGCCATCTATTTTTTCACCTTCTCTATCCATTTCTTCCTAGTTCTTCATTTCTTACATCTAATTGTAAGTCTTTATTGTTACCTTTCTTTCCCCACTTATTGTTCCCTCCATTTCTCTTTCGCTCTCTCTCACCCTCATCGTTATTCTCCTCTCTATATTATGTACTCATTTAATCTTCCTACTTCATCATTGACTTTCTCACTTCCCTCTCGTTATCTCTCATCTGCCAATATCTTTCCACTCCTATTCTCTTCTTCCTCATTCGCTCTTCCAAAGAGTCCTCATGTTTAGTGAGAACCCATAATTTAAATAATAATTTTAGTAGCAAAGAACAGAAATCATGCAAATTGATAATAATACACATTTCTATTGCCGCCTATGGAATTCTTCTCATGGGACTACGTAAAGGATGAGTCCTACAACAATTTTTCAGACACTTTCAATAAACTAAAAAATAAAATCTCGCAGCTTATTGACAACATCCAACCCACCATATTGTAAGCAGTTTCTTCCAACATGCTAGGTCGCACACAATTTTTCATGCGAAATAGTGGAGATCCATTTCTAAACGTTTTGTAATAAAACAATAAAAAACATTTTGCATTCGTTAAACCAAAATAAACTAGAAATTAATAGAATAAATGGTTCTCATTTAAAATGATCACCCTGTCTCCTTCGTTATCTTTTCTCATTCATTACCTCTTTTCTTATACTCTCCATTTCTCTCTCTTTATCTCCTTTGTTTTACCTCGTATAATCTACTTCATTCCTAGAGTGCGAAGGAAATCGCAAATGTTTCGCCAACCCGTCCTATCGTAGAATATTGCTGCGCAGCCTGGGGCCCCTTCGAAAACGGCCTACATGGGGACCTCGAAATGGTCCAGCGTAGAGCGCCTCGATTTTTTAATGGATAGTACAGATATGATACGAGAGCTTTTGAGTGACACGAGATGGCAGGCCATAAAATATCGTAGGGTGGAGTACAAACGGTATCTACATATTTCAAAAGTTTAATTGCTCCTAATCCATTGAGGACGTGCGTAGCACAGTTGTACCCACTGCGAGTAGCACTTGGTCAGAGAGTACCTGAAAATACGTCGCATTAATTGCTAGAACCTAGAGATATTACAGAGCATACTTCCCAGACGCGATAAGACAGACCAATAGGAGCTTTAACTGGAGTATGTTTGTTGTGAAGACACGCCCTTCTTAACACCGTTGGCGACTTGAAGGATAATAATGTAAAATGTAAATGTTCTTATACTCTCTTCAGCTCTTATTCTCTCCTCTTATTCTCTCTCTTTGTCCCTTTCTTTCACCTCGTATCATCCACTTATCTCTCTCTCCCTCGTTTCCTCCATCTTCCTCTTCACCTCCGTCACTCCCCTCCACAGACCAGCATTCCCTCACAAGACCCTATCCCTGCATCCAGGCCACCACAGGCGCGCACACACACACCTGCCCCCATTGCCTTGCGCACTCCTCTCTCTCTTTCTCTCTCTCTATCCCCCGGGATATCCCCCCCTCTCTCTCCCTTCTTCCCCTCTCCTCCTGCCTCTCCTCCCCACTCAACTCCTGTCTCCGCAACAGAACATACTTCTCCCGTCATCCTCCTCTCAGCGCCTGACCCGCCTACATCCCTCCCTTTTCCAAAACTTCACTACCTCCTCCCTCCCTCTCGACTCTCATCTCCCTTCCTCCCCTTCCCTTCCTCTCCCATCTTCCCATTCGACCTCCCCTCCTCTCTCTCTCCTCCTTTTCTCCCCCCCCTCCCTCTCTCTCTCTCTCTCCACCCTTTTGCTTGAAAAACCTCTTGCGTTAGTTTTTGTTGCCCACCCAGTGGGATGGATTTCGGAGGGCGAGGAAAAACGCACTACAAGTTTCTTCTTGCTTTGGCCGTTAATTAAAAGGCGAACACCACGCATGCTAATTCCATTGTCCTCTAATTTGAATACTCCTTCGAGATATTTTCTTCCCGAGACGTGATGTTAACTTCGTATTTAAATGATATCCGCCGCTAATTTTTGTTTTTTATATTTTATTTATTAATTTCAGCAATTAATTAAGGCATTCTTTAGTTCTGGAAAAATCGAACGGAAGATAAAAGCATATTTTTAGATAATTTTTCATCGGCCAGGTAAATGTTTACGTTCTAATGGTAAAGAAAATTTTTAAGCTTTTAAAAGGGAAACTAGAATTTGCAAACCCATAAATAATATAATACCAGCAATTTATGATAAGGTGAGATGAATCCGCTGTACTGCAACCTTATCAGATGACTTGAATAAATTAAAAAAAGACTTGCCACGAAAATAGAACAGTCATCGAAGGCATCAACAAAATATTAAAGACTACTCGGTTTTAAACTATGTTGATTATCTATTCATAAAGTATGAAAAATCCAATTAAAAGTACATATTTTTTGCGTTGACTCTGTTGAATGGTACACTTCACTTAACGCGGATGGACGGATACAGCGAGAGGCAGAAGAAAAGGTGTGATTTTCCATTCCGGAGAATAACGCAAATTCAGTCAGTCTTGAGCGCAAGTTTTTATGAGGTTTAATCTTGGGATAAATTATTCATCAAAATTATAGTATTTAAAAGCAACATGATTTTTGTCAATGTAGTATGACAAAAACTCGGATGATAAAATATTTTTTAACCTTTTCATTGAAAGTAGGTATAGTTTCAAGAAATGTTTTTGAACTATGTTATGAGATGTTATTAATATGTATTTTCTTCAGAAAATACGTTTTTATAGTCTACTTCGTTAGAATATAAGTATTCATAAAAACCCGTGGCCTAGATTTATTTTTATACAATGTTTAATAATAATATATTTTAGTTAATAGCACGAATAAAAATTCTCATATGCATACGAAGTTTATAAATCTTAACTCAATCATCCAATTTTCATTATCAGTCGCAGTTTCTAAATTCAAAATTCTATATAAACAATCGTTTTAATTCAAACTGAAAATGTTAGCCTTGAAAAGAGGCAATGAGATTATCCAAAGAAATACGACAAGTAATTTAGCACACTTTTACAATCTACTTATAGATCGTGACGACAGAAGAATTTTTTTAATTGATAATATTCGCAAACTTTCCCAAATCTCTTTCTATTTTGATAGTTTATCCTTAAGAATACAAAATTTCTTATTTATTTGCAGATGTTTAGCTCGCGACACACCCTAAAAGGAAACAGAACAGTGTTTTTGAGTTATTTGGATAAATTTTCAAAGTAAGCATCAGAGGATGACTATTAATTTTCCGAGAATTCTCTGTCAATACTTGGGTGTGAATTTTAGCGATCGCTATTTGCACAGTATTTGGCCGGATTTTCTTAGCTCCAAAATGTGATAAATGCATAAATGATAAACGATAGAAGTTACTAAACATCCCTCCGAAAGTTAAATTTTCTTACGAACGCCAGTTAATTCGGTACTTCAATTAACAGCACAGTCATTGAAATAATTCCTCGCGAACCATCTTCTACATTGGTTTTAAATTTTTCATTCCCGAGAATGGTCGTCATTTTAAAGATTGCTCATTCTTTCAGCGTCTTTAAAAAAATAAATCCTCTCCCTTGAAAACAAAGGCCCATAAGTCTAACGAGGTCATTTTTTTCCGTGACGCAAAAGAGCGACGATTTACTCTTTTCTTAAAAAACTAAGGCGGCGCTTATTTTTTACTTCGTCGCCTCGAAAACAATCCCGAATATCACTCGAAACCTAGTCTCAGCACATTTCCGTGTCCGGAATATTGCCAGCCTGTCCCAAAGTATTTTTCTTACGAGCTCTCTCATGGACTATGAAAAATTCAGGGGCCATGCGTCTTCCCTCCCTTCGCATCTCCACGACCCCTTTATCTCTTCTCTTTCCCTATTCCCAGACTTTCCTCCTCCCTTTTACTTCCCTATGTTATCACACCTCTCTTCTATTTCTTTCTCCCTCTCCATTTTATCTCTCACATACAATCACGATTCTTCTCAGCTAGATCATTCTCTTTCTAGTACCTACCAATATATTTAATTGAGCCTACGATTTATATCTACGGTGGACATTTAACTTCCCCCGAACATGAATCAACCTATCGCCCGTTAGCCCCGCGTGAGTCTAGTTAGGTATTCATTAAAGTGGCTGGTGGAGAAATTACAAGTGCCGCATTCGTTGTACTTAACTTGAAATCGTAGAGGTATGCACTATTGTAGGATCCTAGGCCTTTTAATTCCCCTGCCTCGGAATCAATTCCAAATCAGTCAACTTATGAGTCGAAAATTTTCTTTTATGGAAAATCCAATCCCGAATTCAACTCCTGGAAATATATATGGAGTTGAAACAGTACCGATCACCTAAATACTTGGTTATGAAGATATGAACTATCAAAATGAAATTCTTGATCTTAGTTAACTATAGTTTCCGTTATTTAAGATCCGTAAGGCATAAATATCGTATAGTTGCTGTTATTATGAAAATTATTGTATTTCATACACAGTAAAACCTCGTCAATACCTAATCGGTTAGTTGAAATCCTTGCTCAAAAGAAGAATAAACATAAAACATAGGTGACTCAACATTTACATATTTAAGATATAAAAGTAAATTTAAACAATACGGCATTATTATTCGTAAAACAAGATTTAATAAAATATGCCAAAAAATGGTGATTTCGTGTTGACCTTTTATTTTCAGGTTTATTATTGAAGATTGCATTAACTTTTCCTTACGCCTTTACCTCGCCATATTCCTCACATTTCTAGGTTTCTCACACTTCCATTCATCCTATCTTCCTCCCTGTTTCCCTTCGTTCCCACACCTCTACTTTATTCTCACTTTGCTCCTTATCGCATCCCTCTTCTCTCGACGGAGTGACCCCTTGTCTATTATACTCCATATGCTAAAGCATAGGGAGTCAGTTATTTAGGGTGACTCAATTACAGCTTAATATCTTAGTTAATACTCGATAATTATGCCCTTAATTCCAAAAATATCTATCGACTTCAATATGTTGCTATTTATTTTTATTACAAATTGTCAATTGGTTGGATAGTAGATATCGTAAATACGTATCAAGGATTCTATATCAACCAAGAACACCCGACTACAAAACCCTAAAGCCTCTCCAATCCAACCCTATCTTAAATTACCATAGAAGCTCAACGGTTTACGATAGGTACTTTTATCATACCAGATCTTCACTAGTTATGCTTCTTCTTAGCATACTCTCGATTTCAATTAATTAAGGATGATAAATGATATTTTTTTGTATCTACAGATGATAGAATTTCTTTTAAAACCACGAAGTGAATTTCTTTGGAAAACCACACCATTTGGGTTATAGAGATTTACGACGGTTATGCATCTCTACCCACCTTCTCTCTGATTCGTCTCTCATCACTGTATCACTCAAACCAACGTTTCCATAAGAATGATAACGGCGACTGGGCAAAGTCATCTATGGCCCTCCTATTTCAAATGATTTGTTCTCTCTCTCTCTCTCTCTCCATCCCTCTCTCTGTTTCTTTGTCTTTGCTTCAAACTGGATATCTCTTCAAATCTCTTTCTCTCTCTTTCTCCCGTTTCAACTCACCGCGTGCATCCCATCTCTCTGGAATAACCTCCCTTGTGTTTTTTTTACCATTTCAAAGACGAGATTGTTTCGAAGGAATGATGCGTTACTACCGCGTTTCTCTCGTGCCGTTTGTCTTTTGTTTTGATGCTTATTTTTCAGCGTAGAAGACGGATCAGGTGTGTTTAAATAGGCCTAAAAAATTATGGGGTTTTTTAGAGTGACTCATAAATGAGGCGTTTATGGGTATAAATAATCCTAATTAAAATCTGAACATTCACAAAAGTATTCCTGAGGTATTTTTTCATACCTTTATTCGAATAAATTTATTTTCGAATTATCAGATCTGACGGAGAAATGTCTGTAGTTTTAACGTTTCTTTATAGAAAACTATATATATATATATATATATATATATATATATATATATAAGTTTACAGCAGCAAACGCACAGAACCTAAGTCCTACGCACTTTCTTCTCACTAATCTGACAGAAATTTTTTTATGATTTCTTCCTCGATATAAAACTGAAAAACTTCTTAATGAATCATATTTATGCCCTGAATCTTACCAGAAATTAAAACCGTGTCGGAAACGTTTTATTGGTCGTAAAAGGGAACTTTTTTCTCCCTCAAACTCATTAGTTTGCGTCACAGATTTACTTTAATGCTACGAACTGATAAAAATACTTAAGCACCATTTCTATCAAAACATTATTCATTGTTAGTATAACAAATTTCTTTCAATTTTCATCTTTAACCGAAGAGTAAGTTTAAAATTACCTTTATAAGTGAATTCATGATCTTATAAAACAAGTTATAAAATAAAATAAAAGATATCTACTAAATCGATTTCAATGGGATAAATATAATCACATTATAGGTACATATTATACAAGATAATTTAAGTAAAGAATATTCAAATCTATTTTTAATTTTTTAAATTTCCTTTTCGTTACCAAAGAACTCTATTTCTTCAAAGCATAAGTACATTCATTTTCGAAGCATCTACAAAAAATTTGTGACTGAATATTTTCAACTTACTATCTATTTCTCTTTTCTTTCGTCTTCACTCGATTCTGAATGCCACATCTACTCACATAGATCCTCTATCCATGCCGATAAAATCATAAAATCTTTGATCAATATGGGATTGATTCATCTTTGGAAAAATAAAATCACACTACACCATCACTTCACCGCCCATCCTCTTAATTTTCTATTCATTATTTTAGTTATTTTTTTATTTTTTATTTCAAGAAAAGCCCTTAAACAATACTTGTCCTGGGTAACTCGAATAGCCACAACAAGATTGGAAATACCAGAAACAAGTATTTTTTAAATGCTTGTTCTTGAATTTTTCCAACCATTAGACGAGATCGACAATTCACACTGTTGAATCAATTTTTAATTTGTTAATTCTCATACCTAATATTTTATTAATTTGTTATTATTCCATTGTAAATTGGCAAACTTTGCTGTATGTGAAATTGTGAATTAATAAATAAATTGTTTGTATGAGACAAACAAAACGGGTTGTTCAAATGTTTTAAGTTGTTCGTAACCTTCACAGGAATGCTCCGTAAAACCCATCCCTTTGAGGACCGCTTCAATAAGTAGCGCAACCAAGGAAAAAAACTTTCAATTTCCATTGCAGTTTAAATATTTACCCCCCCGTTGCTTTTATATTTCTAACCCAATTACCTTTTCCTCTATGAGAAATATTTTGAGACGGAACTTTCTCCCTAAATCACGTGAAAACAGAGCACGTACAAAATCGCCCGGTACTCGTGGAGTCACCCCTCCCGAAGACGTACTTTCCCGCCCTCCTTTCACCCCCTCCCTCGTCCTTCCATCTCGCTCGCTATCTCCATCTCCTAGCATTTCCGCTAATTTCAGAAGCATCTATCATTCCCTTATGAATTCCCGCTTCAGGTCGCGAGGCAGGAGGCGATATATTTCCCTCCGAAGGCCCCTCTCACACTCTCCCTTTCCCTCTCCTCTCCTCCCTCACCCCCTCTGCCTCTCTCTCTCTCTCTCTCTCACTACTCCTCTCATCCCCCATCAACTCATCCGGGAAGATATGAGGTAGGCGAACAGTATATGGAGGTGGGGGTTGGAGGAAAGGAAGACTAAGAATGGAGGAGCGGTGAGGTGGCGAAGGAGGGAGTTGGAGGGAGGAAATGGAGGGAGTGAGGGATCGGGAGTTCTGGCGCGTTGAAGGAGCAGACACGGTGGAAACTCTTCTCTCGGAAGGTGAGCGAAGTGGCAGCTAAAGTTCACACGATGTTCCGTGTGGCGGGGCTCCATTAGAAGTATTAGTTACTCTGCGGAGGCGGTTGATGAATAGGTAAAGAGGTTTTTCCTATTATCTCGGAGTGTAGTTGTTCGCGTCCTTCCTTACTTGTTCCCGCTTGGAAAAGCTTCAGGTAAATGAGAAGGCTGAGACGCCGCGAGAGAGAACAGGTCACATGAACCACTTGCGCTTTTACTATAACATTTTATTAAATCGTTCTCTTCGCGTTCTTTAAAGGCTTTCCGATAAAAAAGACGAACGGATCAAAATCCTATAAAAATTTATCACGTGTTGCAGAATATTACAGTTCGATACTAAGTAGTTATGAGTGTACTGACAGAATAATAACAAATCTAACTAAGCCGATGCAAATTGAACAAATAAAATTTTAGACTCGAATTCCTATGGAGGCATGAATGGACCAATCTAATTAACATATTGAAAATTGAGTTGCAATAAGCTCATGGCCCTAAACCCGATGCGTATGAACCTTGACATTCTGCCTAAGCAGAGGTTGTCCATACACGTGTACGTACCAAGGCGTCTCTTTACTCAAACCCAAATATCTGAAACATTTTCCCCAACATTAAAATAAATATAAATGTCAACGATGATGAAATAAACTAAAATGACCGCTTTATGGGGCGAACATGGTTCAAATAAATCACCTGCTTGAGGGTTTTAATAGTCTTGGGTGCCTTTGAATACGAGCAATTATTCCCTTTTTCTAAAAACACCAATATAATTTTTATGGGATGGAAGCAAAATGTCACGAGAGGACAACAAATAGAAAATAATACCGCGTTGTACATAATGTCACCATAGTGAGGAATATTCAAACGATTATTAAGTTCATGGTGGTAACAAAATTTATATGGTTCAAATAATAAAAATGATAGAAAATAATACTGGAAAAAACGGTGCTGAATTTAATTATCAAAGAGAATTTTTTTCAAAGGCTGATAAAAATTGAAAATTTTCTCGTACGCGCTTCATATATATTTCATGACCTGAACCGGCAGACAGTGGACGATTTTTTTCATTGGGGCCCGAAACGATTTAAGCGAACCACACTTTTCCCACATTACAGAGATAATTATCTTCACGGGCACGCCATTATGAATTTTAAAGCTTGAAGGTTAGTCAATGTAAGGATATAAACTTATTCTAAACTTGTACTTACAGAGAGAGCCGTTGTAAACAGTACCAGCGCATTTTCGCATTTTGTTAAATCTGCCTGACAAAAAATAGCTTCTAGATAAATAATAACCTTGTCTTTATGGATTTCGACTCAAGTAAATACAGATGGGACCATTACACGACAAAATTTTTGTTGTTGTTCTTTTCCTCCTCTACGTATACTACACGATTCCCAAAAATAATATAGAGAAATCATGGATGCTGTTTTCAGAATGAGCAATCGGCGAATCACCACACTAAAGACGTATGTTAAGTACACAAAATGAGAAGCTGATTTACCCAACTATTCCATTACTATTGGAGACACTTTGCACACCTGTTTCATTGAAGAAAGAATTATCGAACTCACTTTATGGCTGAAATTAAACGCTAGAAAACCTGTTTCTCCAATAGCAATAAAAAAAGGTTGGGAAAACAGCCGCCATTACTTGTAATTTCTAATTTAGAACTTACTAGTGGTGAATCATCACTATTGATGCCCGCTTTTCAGCCGAAATGCGATTCCAGTTTTGCTAACTTAATGCGGCTATTGGAGAAACACAGTTTTCAATCTATGCAATAAAACAAATCACCTATATTTCGATCGTCAGAAGACTTGAATGATTTTTTTTAAACAAGCCCATGGTGTAATTTTAAATGCAATTCTTGACTCTCTTGTTTTATATTAACTCCGAATATATTTCATAGTCTACACGCAAGCCGTTCGACGATTTCATTTTATTCTGATTCTCCCGATAAATTCGATTCAACCTGTTCTCTCCTCTCTAAAAGCAGCCACCTAGCCACACCTTTGGGTCCCAAAAATCCTCTTTCCATCTACGCCCCCTTCTAACCCCCTCCCGCAACCTTCTTCCCTCCCCCAGCCTTCCTCCCTCCTCCTAAACTTACTCATCTAATCCACGCTCCTTTCCCCATCTCTCTCTCTCCCTTTACCACCCTCTTTCCGTCTCCCTCTATTCTTCCCTGTCATCCGCCCTCTCTCCCCCATCTCCTCTCTCGCTCTCACCCTTCTGCAAACACTGAGACCACTCCTACGAGGTCGTTCCCACAGTGAAAACAATTGACGAAGCTCCGGCGCAGGCTTTACTTACTTGCATACTCCCGAGGGAGAAATAAGTTAACATCCCTCTCTCCCCGGTTACTCTTTTTTTCTGCTCCCCTCTCCTTCCTTTCCCTATCAACCCTCGCCGAATCAACCCTCCTCTCCCCACCCCAAACCTCCCCCTCTTGCCCTCCTTCATCTCCACCCCATTGCCTCTCCCAAACCGAGACTTCCCCTCTTCACTCTGCCAGTGTCATTCGAACTTCATATCCCTCTTCTATTCGTTTTTAGTTTCGATGACTCGAGAATGTATTGCGGAAAATAGCGACATTTCTTTGTCGCAAAACTGCTTTTAGCCGGATGCCTTTACAAACAAAATATCTTGTGAAATATCTTAGATGGCGGTTAATATGTATCCAACAATTTTAATCGATTACGAAAGTGGATGCTAAAAGTTGATAATTGTAAATGTTTAAAAAATGCAGAAATTTATTCATAAATGTGATTTTAAGGCCGTTTTATTCCAAGGCCTAATTTATGCTACCAAAATATATTATATAAAACCACTTCTGTGCCACAATAGTCAGAAAAATTAACTTGCCTTACTATTGGATGACCTTTTACAAGATCTAGATCAGTGGTCGGCAATCTATGACCCGCGGGTCAATGAATGACTCGCCATCACGATTTGGGTGACACACAAAGGAAAACATGTTTACAAGGGTTTACATTTTAAAAATAAAAGAGTAATTCAATTACAAAATATAGCTTATATAAACAACCAGGTTCGATTTATCTTTACACTCAAATTTTTTAATCGAACAATCACATTTTCCAAAAGCCATTAATTGACCCGCCATCAAAAAAGATTGCCGACCACTGATCTAGATAACTCATTTAGCCATAAAACTCTTGAATAAACTAGATACGAATGAGGAATTATGTACATTGTTGCTGAAATACTCATCCCGTTTACTTAAAAAATTATATGGTAATAGGAATCCATTAAATCATTCATTGAAACCATAAGTAGAGCTCAGAAATTCATTTTCTTATATTTTCATTTTTATTTTTTGTGGAATTAAATAGATATGTAGTTTACTTTACACTAGTATATACTTTAATACTTTTATTTCTCGAGTAAAAGAAAAAGAAAACAAAAATTATACTTACAGTATTTCAAAATGCTTATTTCTTAATGAACCCAATAAACGCCATAAACACCATTTATGGTGTTTGGTGGCTTCATTAAGAATACTTGTTACACCATGAGCAGCTCAAACAACTTCAAAAAGCTTATTTATTACATTTATGATGACGCCTACAATTTGTTAAAAATGAATCTAATATTTACGTTTTCCATTTTAAAGATGTTCTTCGAATTTTCTACTTTGTAGACAAACCTAATTTCCATTAGTTGTTTCAACTTCTCAAATAATAATTTCCTGTATGTTATTTAAGACATTTTCACCCATATTGTGTATTTCAGCAACAGCCATTTATAATGTTTACTCGCTTAAAAACGCGACAGGAACAAACAAACCCAAGCATTTACCTAACTAAAATTCTGGCCACTCCAACAACTTTTCCCTCGTTCTAACTTTTCTTTCCTCCCACTCTATCTCACCGCCTCTTCTCCCACTCATTTGCCTCCCACTTTTCTCTTTCTTGCAATCTTTCTCTCTCAATTTCTTCTTACATTAATTTTCTTTTTTTAACTTCAGTCCTAAACGTTATCCCTTTACTATTTCATTCCATTATTTTCCATCTCTTACTGCCACCCATTTCTAATGCAATCCTTCAGCCTCGCCATATCCTCTAAAAATTCGCAGTCTATGCTAGAGAATCCCACGAAGGTACTTTTCCAGCGTGAAGTGCATCACATATTTTTTTCTAGATCCACCAATCGTTGAATACCGTCCACGGGATCCGGGAAGGATTAACTGGGAATATTGTAATGATCCACCGTAGAGCGGCTCCATTTGTTAAGAGCAACTATACTCATATTACCAGCGCAATATAGCTTTTGAATGATTGACTTGGCAGTAAATATTGTGTAGAAGAATCGAGTATAAGCGAAACATTGAATAACGTCGAAGCCCCGAGGATACGAGTCCCATAGATGTTACTACTGTTGTTAATGAACATTAAGTGTAGACGATCATAAATAGATAGATAATCGTCTTTATTCGGGCGAAATTTAGACCATAAGGTCAGTTCTTACATTTAATCCTTGCACATAGTGCACAACAAAATAATTGCAAGAACAGGCATTACCGGCACTTATCCCGAATGCGACAAGGCAGGTTAACAGAGATTCAGCTTAATATAGGTGCGGTGCAATTGCACCCCCTACCTTACGCACTTAGTGGCAGGGTAATCACGTAAATGTAAATTTTCTCTTTCAACTCCCTCCCACACCTCATTTCCCCACGCCCACCGTTTATCCAATCCTTTGTCATCGGCTTCACATTTATTTCATTCCTTTCAACCTCATCCACCCCACCCACTTATCTTCCTCTTTTTCAATCCATTCTCAATTACTTTTTCCACATCTTCCCTCATCTATTTACCCTCTACTTTCCCTAGTACTCTCTCTTTCTCTCTCTCTCTGTTTATCTCTTCCCTAACTCATCTTCTTTCCCCCTTTCTCCTCCCAATCTCCTGCTCCCAATCTACGTACCAATCCCCTCACTCTCTCTCTCTTTTTATTCTCACTCTCTCTATCTCTATCCACCAAAATCCCCCTCGGCATCCTTCCTCTCCCGTTTCCTTTCGCCAATATCGGCAGGTGGCTCTCACCCTCGTTTCGTCACCACGCTGATGCTTCTAACGCTTCCTCTCCCTTTTTCTACCTCTCTCGATCTCTCTTCCACTCCCTCGTTCACATGCTTATATATCTCATCCGTGGAGATCCACTCCACTCCAGCCAAAAACAACCCTCCATGGCACAGCGAGCGTCGTAAAGTGGGTAACTGACTTCCTCAGCTCGCTTAAAACACCACGACGCGCCGTATTACGGCCGCTAAGGGTACTATATAAGGTTTCCGAGAAGACGCGCACGTCGACATCCAATCCCTACCTTACATGCAATGAACAAACGCCCTCTTATTGTTGTAATCGGGATGCTATTCTCGGAACCCAATTTTATTCCTCGCCTTTTTAAGTGCGGAGTTTTTTGCTTTCTCGTCCAATATGAAAAAATTTGTCAAGTTTTCCAAATTGACAATCACCACCGACATCACTAGTTTTATGTATGCAGAAAATTTAGAGATTAACGAAAAAATGGAATATAAAATGGAATATTTTTACCAAGTCTCTTCCTTCTTTTATTCACTAAATAACTGAATATTCTTCTTTCTCTCTTCCTCTTTGGTACTCAAATTTTCTTTTAATGATAATCCCATTATGCATACAATTTTAATGTCTACAAAATACAGAAATTTAAATGAATAATGTTTCTTAGCGATCTCGAAGGCAATAAAACTTAAAAGGATAGTTTTAAAACAATATTATCACGCTCAAGTTATATACTCGTATTGTCACGTTGCTTATTCAAACACGACACGAATTATCATTAAAGATACACCTTCTATTTTGGATAATATTATTTCTATTAATTTTTTAAACTAATGAATGACAACAATTATATTTTAACTTATCTTAATTTTATACCTCAATAAATAGATTTAAACATCAACGTACCTAACTAAAACGCTAAGAATTCAATTTTTCATCTTTAATTTTAATTTATAAGTCTTTATTAATTATTCACATGTCAAAACATTATCATAACATTAATTTAATAACGACATACTTTTAACAGAACAAAACTATTTTTTTAAAGAATTTGTGATTACTTCTTCATCAGGGTAAAATGAATTAAACGTTTGTCAAAAATAGCAGTCCTGTTGGACCTTTTTAAATAAAACTTCAGCTTCTATTTAATGAAAAACACTATAAAGTCGATTATTAAGGCGATTACCTCAGATCTATACATTACCCCTCGTCGGGGGTTAACTTTGGTTCATTAGCCTCTCGCATAAATCATACGACACTTCCTTTTCCTCTCCATAAACATTTTCCGATTCTCATCAAAAGCGGCACGTGAGCCACTCGAGTTGTTTATTCGAAACATTCATTCGCCTCGCGCACTTCGCATTACCGTCACGTGCCGCACCCTTTTCTACCCGTCGACAGCCGAACCGTGACCTCATCGAGAGGCAGAGGACTTCTAACCGAGGCCTCCCTCTGTCCCCGCAAGATTATCTCCCATTCCAACATTAGCTTCCGTAGAGAAAAAGGCCCCGAGCCACGCAGATGTCTGAGCGACTCTCACAACCCACGGGGACAACCTGCAGGACCTAGCGGGGACTATGACGGGTACCACGTGGCACCCGACACCCTCCCGGCGGGAGAAACATCGATGCGCGGGGAAGTTCAGATCCTTATATCTCGCACACGCTGAAAAGGGGTCTGGTTTGTCTGTAGGGTGGGAAAAGGAGAAAAGAAGGGAGAGGGTCATGAAGGCACATGAGTAGCAAGTGAACGGCGGCGGCTCGCTCTTCGACCGCGTTAGTCACTTGTTAGCCCGACCGCTTTTGTGTGGTCTATGTAGAGAGCGAAAGGGGGGAGGGCGGAGGTGGGTTTGGTGTCACAGATGGCGGGTGGTAACTCCTGGGTGGGGGAGTGAGCGGAAAATGGTAAGGGAGGGGATGGTGCAGTGCACAACCCTTGAGGGTGCGAGGGATGTTTTGGTCTATGAGAGCGTTAAGGGAAGTGTTTTCCCTCTCTTTCGCCCTATTTCCCCTCCGTTTCCCTTTCCCCTCAGTATCTCCACCTTTGGGTCAGTTCCTTCTCCGCTTGAGGCTGTTATCGTCCATGTCAATACGCGGGAAGGGAATACGATTGCCACTTGGAGAGGGATGCAAGAGGCGTAAGGATTGTGTTGAGGGTGTCATCCATGAATATGAACGGATCCTTAACAATTTTTTCGGCATATAAGCCCAAAAGAACACGTTAAACAACAGATAAATTGGAATTGATATCAATAAACTCATTGCCATATTTCTCAATCCCAGGAATTTCCAAGGAAATACGTTATTCCTGAGTGTAACAGGGTTTGAATCCGTAGTCATTCTATAATATCAACATGCGGTTACTATGAAACGAGGATTTTTCAATTATTTTACCCATGACAATAGCGCTTCTTAGACGGAATGTATGAAAACGTAATAGAATAAACAAAACGCAGGTAAATCGTGAAATAAACAGAACGAATACAGGATTAAATCTATTTAACCGCATCACTAGCTCTAGTTTCATATCGAAAAAACGTAGTTGATGTAAGACAATTATTAAGGGCCTGAAAAAGGTTAAAATATATAAACTATGGCAATATCATTTAACAGTATAAGTTTTGACTCCTCAATCTCTCTCTCTCTCTCTGCAGTGAAATAAATATAAAAAAATTGGGTGTTGTAAATAAAAATTCCTTTTAACTTTTCTGTAAGCTTGATTCGATTTACTTGTATCCTACTTTTCCGATTTGAAATATTTCCTTTCATTTTTTATCATAATTTGAGGATATCACTCCGGATCATAGTAATGGTCGAGCACCTCACCTCTTTCCACTTTTCGGTTTACGATATATTTCACGAATACCTTAATGATTCTAACGATCGATAATTGATATCGATTTCACTGGGTAAAGCCTTTCCTCTATTGATCTTCACGTCGCCCCGAACTAGATCTGTTGGAGCTTCCCATATTCTTACGACGCTTTGTGGAGTAACATGGGGCAAAAGTCCGCAGTTTACAAATAAACATCAGTTGCTGGCCTTATTATGACTATCTATCTACAAATTTTTCTGTGGATTAAGCTTGATGATTGGTCTAATGACCAAATCATACAACTCTATGAACTGATTTGTTATGTAAAACATGTTATAATTGGGAAGTGTCAAGGCAGGACTTTTTCCCCGCATACGGGGCAAAAGTCCTATCAGCAAGGGACAGAAGTCCGGAAGACGAAAATGACACATATAAATTGTTATATAAGCATTGTAAGTCGTTGTATTGGCTAAACTGGAAAATCTGACATCAGGCCTACATGAAATACAAAGGTAGTTACACACAGTCAGAGAAATGTGTAATAGGCTAAGTATAAAATTAAAAGAAATAATATTTCTTCATTAATTCACAAAATTAATATTTTAAATAAACTACTTTCTTATAAGAATCAAATCCTATTAATACCTAGATTATTATTAGGAATAAATTTCACAGAAATAAATCACCCTTTTTAGTGACAATTATCGAATGAAATTTTATGTAATCACTTTGCCCTAGCACAGGTCACAAATAAATCGTCCACCCTCGTATGAAGTGCAGTTATCATGCCACGAATCACATTTTATCCAGTATTCAGATGGAGGGTCCTAATATTCACATTCGCATCTTGGACAGACAGTTTTTTCCCTTGTAGCTGGCTCATCCTTATCCTTTGGCTTTATTACTTGCTGTTTGGTCACGAAAAGGCGTTTTCAAGATCCTGGCTTCATATTGTCATCAATGCGTTTTTGCCTTTCCATTTCCAAGCTAGTTTTGTGGGGTGTGGATGTAAGAATTACAGACTTTTTCCTTTGCTTTCTTTTACTTTCGTTTACTTTCGTTTTAGGAATCTGATGGCGAATAATTTTCCATCTATGTTGCTCTTCTTCGATTGCCTCTTCTTTATGGCTCGAGGAGAGCCTTTCTTCATGTGAGATAGGCCGTTTTGTAATCTGGAATCCAGATGTTCACGGTTGTGGTGACCGATTTTCCTTACTGCTCTGTTGTGATCGCGGGGAACTCGCAGGTAGATGGGATCATTAGTTTCTTCAGCGTCTTTTTCAGGATTGTGCTCAATTACCTGAGACGGCAGAAAATCTTTCTCATTAAATTTAAATCAAACAAGAGTCATCATATAGCACTCTTCAAATACTTTGATTGCTTTTCTACTCTACAGTTTTTCATGTAGGTTTTTCCAAATAGTTCTGCAACCTGGAACTGAGTTATTACTTTTCCTGGGCTGCTTACCAACCATTGATCACAGAAGCTGCTGTAAAAATCCTTCAATGACTTGAAGAAATATCGTTCCAGCGGCTGAATTTTGTGGTTACTGTGCGGTGAAAGGTTTAGAATGTGAATTTTGTTCTCATTACAGTAAGTTACTGCTTCAAGTGAAACGTGAGAGGTGTGGTTGTCCAAGAGTAACAACACGGGATTTTGTTCAGATGCCTGTACATGCTGCCGAAAGTGAGATATCCACTTAATAAATAACTCGGCATTAATGTATCCAGAATCCGAAACAAACATCACTGAACCGGGAGGGGAACCATTCATCAATTCCTGTTTCTCACGTTTTCGTGGAAATATTAGCGCAGGGAGTACGTAATTACCGCATGCGTTCATGCAATACACTGCTGTCACTAGTTGCCCTCGCTCTGCCGAAACAACCTTACCAACAGCTCATTTTCCTTTGCCACTTACCACTCTTGTTAGTTTATTGGGTACAGTTGTCAAACCAGTTTCATCTATGTTGTATACTTGATTGGAAGTAAATTTGTATTTCCTATAATCTCCATTAAATTGTCAAAAAACAGCTCACATTGCACTTTATTGATCCCCATTATTGGCGCAACACTGGTCTTTTGCGGGCATGTTAAAGTTAAGTTGTTTCTTCATAAGAACGACTTTGCCCAATCAATACCCGCCATCTCTGTTGTTCTGTTAAACGGGGGATTTATTTTGTTCAGAACAACATACTGATATGCCAAGCTGCGCAAGGACTTCAAAGTAAGTCCATAGAACCTTTCACCCAACAGCTTGCAGTGTTGAGCCAAATCGTTTTCCTGATCTGGTGTTAAAATACATTTAAATCGCCTTAAACTCAGTACCCTTTTTCAGTATTTTCCATAGAGTTAACTCGTCAATACCAAAGTGTTCAGAAACTTTTCTTTTTGACATACCACATGCGAGTTTATTTTCGGCTTCTGCAAGCATTTCTGAAGTCACTGGCTTACGTTGTCTTCCTCTTGCAATCCCTACAATATATAACAGTAAAATAGGTAGGCCTACATATACAGTGACTGCCGTAGGATTTAAAAAGGAGGAACAAAAGTTCGCATGCGGGCTCTTGCCTCGTAGGAGGAGCGGACTTTTGCCCCGCCTGTTAAAATTGTACATTCCCGTACGTGCTTCTACCTAGTGGGGAAGGGCGGAACTGGTAAAAATTGAGATGCAGTCGTAATACTACCAGAATAGCAGCACCAAAAAATATATTTAGCAGAATTCACTTATCAAACCACAAACATACTTAAAAATATCGTAAAATTACATCAAAAGTTACAAAAACAGATTTTACATCATTGTTTCCATACTTTTAGCGTGACAACATCCAAACTACACCTCCAGAGTGGTAGACATGACACCTTCTCGCTGACGTCAAACCATTGCCAACATGCCAACATTAGATGAAATTTACCGCAATCGGACTTTTACCCCGTGTGGACTTTTGCCCTATGTTACCCTAATGCTCCATTTCTTTCCCCTCTAATGTCTCTTTTGTCAATTTATTATTTCAACTACTGCAAAAACTACTTCTTTAAGCAAGTCATCATTTTCTGCAATTTCTGCGAACATACCAAACCATAAAAATTTTAGTGACTGCATGCATGCAAGTGCGAAAAAATAAAATCTTGTAAAAATAACTGTAAGTAGATTAGATTAGATTAGACGGCTAGAAAAGGGACGGAAAAAAGATTGCTGAGGATAGCATGATGTGAAAAATTCGATTTATCCTATAATATTACTATAACAATATGTACGTATATCTAAAATTTCAACCGCACTTAATTAGATCTCCAATAGTCATCATTCACTCTCCTTTCACAAGTATCTTTCCTTTCTTTTAGTAAACGGAATAATTTCGGATAGGGGAGGAAGCTTAACACGCTTCCCCTTAAAAAGATTTTTTTTCACCCGCGAAAATATAAAAAAATCCAGGGTCGTAAATTACTAAATTACGAGACAATCTGGCACGTCAGCTTAAACTTCGTGGGAAAACCGCAGAGTGAGAGGAAGGGAAGGTTTCGCATCAAAGGTAGGTATGGGAAGGAAGGAAGAGTATGCGTCCCGCCCTCGTAACCCAGTAAGTCGTTAAAGCACCGCGGAATTCCCCCGGCGACCCTTTCTGGGCGCATGCGAGACCCTCACTCTCCGACGGAACGGGTCCACCAAACCCTGGAGAGACACCAACGCACCACCACCGACCGCGTCACCCATTCCCACGGTCCGTCTCCTGCCCGCCAATCCCTAGATAGCCTGGGTACCATCTCTCTCACACTCCCGCTTCTCACACCAGAAACCATCTCCAGGCATCACCCAGGAGACCCGTCCATCTCTCCTGCCCCCTCCCTCCCTCCCTCTGATCCCTCCCTATCTCCCTTTCCCTCCGTCTCCCGCCCTAATCCCATTTACCCGTGCACGGTCGAATTGAGTGACACGGCCTCCCCGCGGATTGACAACCCTGCGGGGTGTTGGATCTCGGCGTCGAGCGATTGTGCGTGTGTATTCGCGTACGTGTCGGCGTGCGCATATGTGTGGGAGCGTGGGCCCGTGCTTGTGCGTGTGATCGCTTGTGTGTATGTGTTTGTGCGTGTTTGTCGGGGCGTGTTCGGTGCGCGCGAGAGGGCAAGTGCGCTCGTGTATATGTTTATGCGAGCGTAACTTCTTAAACAAGTATTTTGGATGTATATAGTCCGAAGATGGTTGTCATTATTAGTATCATAAATTTTCTATCTAGACTATCCTGAGAATAAATTCAGCTTCATGTGAAATTAAACTATTTGTTCTATTATCCATAATCGATTGCCATATTCATCTTCTTCAGGGGTGTCAAAATTGATTTGGTGAAGTATTTAGCTCTTCATTTCTCTGCAAAATTTATAATAAATTCAATAGCTTTTGTCTTAAAATCTTTTACATATAATTCCTGAATATACCTACTCCTCACCTCCACCGGCTGAAATGATAGTTTTCCGCTATTGTCTTTAATTGTGGCCAACACATTCCTCATCCGATTAACTCCTTCATTTCTCCAATAACAAGTCTATTCTGCCTCGTCTCTGCAGTTCCTTCTTGTCTTCATATTGTCCTATCCACCACAACTCTCTCGCGTTTGTGTTTTCCTCCTATTCTTACTGATTAGTTCTCGATATGTTCTCCTTCCATATTCTGCATTAACCTGCTTCTAATTCATTAGTTTCAATGATAAGAAAATCATCACTTCAACAGGCAAGAATCGCACATATTATAAAGAGTAGTAGCCCTAGAATATGTACTCAGAAAAGTTTTTTCGAGATGCTCCATAAATTTGTAAACATGAAACAATACTAGTGCAACTTTGTTTCCAGTGATGGGAAGTAATTGAGTATAAGTAACTGAGTTACCGGTAACGATTACTTTTGAGTATTTTTTACTTGTAATCGTTACTTTAAAAAAAATGTAATTAATAATTGTAATCTACTTTTATTGCAGACAGAAGTAATCGTTCCATTTCAGTAATCGTTACTTGTTATTCTTATTATTTATATTTTTGTGAAAAGGTACGGGTTCGATATAGCTATCGACATGATTCACAATCGGCATGCAGCGTGATGCCAGTCAATAGTATATCTAACTCGCTCGATATCTAATTCGACTGGAATTGCTGGCATCAATTATTAACGTTTAGATATTTTTCAAGCATCCTTCATTGAGCATTAACTTAATATGCGTTCTTTGCACGAAATGAACGCATATAGGGCAGGTCGTTTCCGTCCTTCCGTCCGTTTGTATGTTTAAACTCGGGAACCGCTGGGCGTACTTCGATGAAATTTGGTATTTGGGAGTTTTGCTAAAATTTGTCGACTGATTCCATTTTTGGTTCAAATCAGATAATAATTAAGATCACTTTACATGAAGATCAACATATATATTTTACAACTTACTTTGCAAGTATCTCGTTAAATACTCATCTGAGAGAAAATTATTGAGAACAAAAATAATATAAAATAATTAAATACGCATTTTTCGTCAAATTATTTTTCCCCTAAAACGTAAGTTTTGCGATAAATTTAAAGAAAAGTAAATTAAAGTATTTACGTAATTATACTATTTTCGATGTTCTTTTGTTCATTCCTAAAAAATATTAATTTAAAATTTTACAACTCGGGAACCGCTGGACATATTTTAATGAAATTTGGTATTGAGGAGTTTTACTAAAATTCGTCGGCTGATTCCAATTTTAGGTAAATCGGAAGAAAATTAGAACCACTTTGCATGAAGACCTACATGTAGTTTACAACGTAGTACCCCTGTTCCAACTCGGGAACCGCAGGACGTGTTTTGATGAAATTTGGTATTGGAGAGTTTTAGTAAAATTTGTCGATCTCAAAGAACGCAATTGGAAACTCTGTCCAATCCGACATGGAGTACACCTTTCCACACTTGTTGGTAATGGAAACGTGCAAAAAAGAGGTCCTTACATCGAGGAGAGCATAATTAGGAGACGATGGGTTTAATATGCAGCATTTCTGCAAGATGAATAGCGAAATTACCATTCATGTACTGATGCAAATATTTTGTTGTAAAAATTAAACCCATGAATAAATATTTGTTTTTCTTCTAAACTAGCTACTTTTTTATATTACTCAATGAACTTACGACCTTTAGCTGGATAGATCTAATGTTTTACATTAATGATATTTTAATTTTTTCTGGCAATAATATGATAATTCTGACTGATATGCATAAAAACAGTAAAGATTAGACAATGGTTGATTTAGACCCATGTATTAACCTAAGAGTGACGACATTTTCAATTCGTACGGAAATGTAATTGTAATCTACGAGTACTTGTAATTAATTAGTTTTTTTAAGAATGTAATTGTTACTTGTATATGAGTACAAAGAAGATGAAGTAATTGTAACTGAGTCCAGTTACTTTTTTTGGTACTCTTACCATCTCTGGTTATTTCTATGGTTATCTTGTATTGTTACGTTAAAGGGGACAATATGTCTATTGATATTTTTATTACGAAGCAACGCGTTTAACCTCCAAATGTTGCTATATGATTTTTATCTAGTGCCAGATAAACGATCGGCAATAAAAGATAAATTACCATGACATGAATATTTCGCTTTTCAATTGTAATAGCAAGATAATACGGAGAAATCCTTAGAAGACAGATCAAGTAAAATTACATGAAAAGGTTAAATATAAATAAATAATTTTTCTAGACTAACTGCTTTGACAAATTTTAAGGTTAGAAAATAAAACTTCTCGACCAATCTCACTTAATTAGTCATATGTTTAATGACAGAGTGAGTGAAAAAATTAATGAAGATCTCTTTATGTATACATTTTTCATAATTTAATATTTTGTCTTTAAAACGTAATCAATTTAGTATTATTAAATCAACATCATAGATTTTAATCACTAACGCGAGTTCTAGCGCACTCCAATAATTAAGATCGGATATGCTACACATTTCTTAAAATTATCCGCCCCTAAATGCATTGCAAGGTGTCGATTACAAAAACCTACAGTTGATTACTTTTCTTTCAATTGAACAGCAGCTGATCTCAAAAAACTCTCGAATTAACGAGAAAATAATTGATAGATCGGGGTGTGTCGTGTCGCTGGAAGATTGAGTATTTTAATCAACCTCTAATATCATATGCTCTATCCATTGATAAGATTGGGGAATTGTATGGCGGTGCAGCCTACCCACGATGCGCACCCTCCAGGAGACAGCATCCGAGAGGCAAGTGACGGTGCAAGGGAGGGAGAGAAGGGAGGGGAGGGGGACTGGAGAGTGAATGGAATGTAATTGCCTGGATCGGAGAAGGGGACAGCGTGTGTATGTGGGGGAGAGGACAAAGCGATGTGTGCGCGCGCGTTAAGGGTTCTCTGGGAATATAGGGAGTACCAAGTGAGGAGGGAGATCTTCTCTCTCTCCCCTGTGATGCGCAACCTTCTCTTCCCTTCCTGTATATTCTCTCTTTTCTTCAATCGTTCTTCCCTCAAGTTCATCTCTTTCTCGCCTTTACTTACTACACATTTCTCTATCACCTATCGTCCATCTGCTTCCTTCTCTTCCACTACTATCTCATTCCCTTCTTTCCTTCCCCTCTTGACCTGTTGTCTCCCCCACTCCTTTATCTCTCTCTCTCATTTTCCCCTTCTCTCCTCTCTCCCTCTCCTCTCCATTCCTCTCCTCTCCCTTCCTCTTCTCTCCATTTCCTCTCCCTTCCTCTCCTCTCCCTTCCTCTCCTCTCCCTTCCTCTCCTCTACCTTCCTCTCCTCTCTCCTCTCTCCCCCTCCCATCTCTCTCCCTCTCCCTCTCCTCTCTCCCCCTCTCCTCTCTCCCCCTCTCCTCTCCCTTTCTCTCCTCTCTCCCTCTCCTCTCTCTTCCTTCCCTCTCTCCCTCTCCTCTCTCTTCCTTTCCTCTCTCCCTCTCCTCTCTCTCCCTATTCTCTCTCACTATCCTCTTAACTCTTCTAATTCCTGTCCCTTTTTCTTTGTCTTACGCGATATAACCATCACCTCATTTGTACCATATCATTACTCTTTAATGTCCATAATTGATTACCGCGAAGTATCAACAGCCGTTGCGTGTGTCCTAGCAGCACATTTTCCTAATTTATTAATTCATGTGTATATTTTCTATGAAAAACAGTTTTACGAATTTTCGGATTCAAATTTATGCTTACAAATTGCATTGATTGATGGGAAAATTTTACAAATATTCCGTAAAAATGTATGATAACTTGAAGTACAAATTGTCTGTTGTGTTGTTTTTTGTAAGTACATACTAGCAAAATAAATGATTGTTATCAATTCCATAAAGAGAAGCAGCATGTTTCCAGGCAAATATAAAAATTAATTATCCATTTTTTCCACTTTATCTAATGGTTTAATGCCTCATATACGCTTCCGATGTGTTTTGGAATAATGTTTTAGTTTTATCTCCATTCGTTTGGATTCGAAAGAATCGCACTAGTGATATTTAACATGGAAGATAAATATACCGATCTCTGCTGTACGTGAATCACATGCAGTATCTGGCATATTTGCAATGGCCTAGTTTCATCCAGGAGGGAGTACTGTTCTGACGAGAATGGCGATTTTTACCACCAGGATTTCATAAAAATTGCAGTGGCGTTCATCCTAAAATTTCTAATCATCCCCATCCTTCCAGTTTTGCCGAATTATATGAAAATCTATTCGTTCGTTTAATCGTTACTAAAAACGAATTCATCCTAAATGGCATTTATTGAAAAATTGAAATTTTCATTAAACACGATAAAATTTCTAAAATTTTTATCACTAATAAAGTTCGAAATGTTTTTTCTTTTTTTCAAAAAGGACATCACGGAATAATCAATATAGTTCAAGTTAATCTTTCTCGCATTTGATTTCTATATATACATATATATTGAACAGTTAAGAAAATTCAATAATTTCCAGAAGTATCAACAACCTTCTAGTCTTTTCCTAATTGTTTTTACTCAAAGAGAATAATTTGAATTATCATGAAATAAAACTTTTTAAATACGGAAATCTACTAAAATTTCAATTTAAATTCTACTCGGTTCATTTGTCTGAACAATATGAATCAAAGGACTATTTTCTAGGCAAACTATGATTTAATTTATAAAAGCCATCAATAAAGAAGAGCTTTCAGAATTTAACTGCAAATTTCTTGGGCAATCTTATTCGCATTTTTTAATTCAGTTTTCCTCTAAATCAGTCCATGGGTTTCAGATTTGAATGACGCGAAGGACAGACGAGGTGTGCCTAAGCGTTCCTCTTTTTCGATCAACAAAAATAATCAAGTAAATAACGCCCCTCTATTTCAAATGACTCCCTAAGAATCGAAGTGCTTAAAAAAATGTATAGGAAGTGTCGTAAAAACGGTTTTCCCTCTGGTTATTCATTGAGCATCATCACAGTCTAAGCACCGTCTTCACGGACGCCTTGTAGATATTCTATTATGCTACTCCGTGCGTCACAGCTGCTTTGTGTGACTCCTTATTCAGGGCGCATTGAGATTCCCAAGCTCTAACGACTCGTCTTTTTCAGTCAACTAAAAACATCTAAAATGCAATAATCACGGCAATGGTATCTACCGATGAAAAATAACAAAAATAGCGAATGAAATGGATACGAGCATTTCTAATGTTGAAAAAATAGGTTACTCGGGCATCCGTAAAAATTTAGGAAAACAAGATGCTTATTTCGGCAACAAAGCAGCCGTCATCAGCGGTGATTTACCTATGTCAGACTCGAATAGCTTTATTTTTCGGGTTTTCAATTAGAATTCAGCTGTAAGGAGAGGTAGACAATTTTAAGTGAAGCTCCATAAATGTTACCTGATATCATTACCAAATAGCTTAGAAAGTATATTATTTAAATATGATATGTTTTATTGTTCTCTTTTTCCCAAATTTTCGCTTTCTCTTTTACTGCAATTCTTTCCAATCCATTTTAGCTCTGCTTATCGCGTTAACCTCTTTGCTCTTCCTCTATCAAACGAGAACACATCACGTGTTAAATCCGAAGATGATTATGTTAGCAGTTTCTTTTCCCTTTTGTCTCGAAGTAATATTTGATTCAAGTGCCGTGTACATTTACTGTACGTCTCGCTAGGTGCACTGCACAGGAGCGTCTTCGAGTAAGTGAATGAATTACCATATTTAAATTTCGTTTTAGTAATCTACACGGCGTTTGTCATTGTTTAAAATTTTCATCGGCGTTATAGAGGCCCGACTAATATTTTCTAAATCATGATTTATATAATATTTATGGATTTTTGTTAACATACACAGTCATGCGTGAATAAAGCTGCACATTATGTAATTTAAATGTGTTAAATAAAGATCAAATATTTAAAATATAAAGTGAAAAGCTACAAAACCACAACTTAATTGTTCACTAATTGTGCCATTATTAATTCAAGTTAATCTCACTAAATAATTATGCATAAGTAATTAAGCATAATAAATATATAGTCAACATTAAATGTCAAAACAAATACTTCCTTGTAAAATTCATAAATATATTTTCATTTTATATTCATATTTTGTAAACATTTTAATTACCTACTTTCAGAAATAACTTTAAACACGATTTCTGATAAAGAAAATACCCAAAAAGATGACGCCGAAAACTGCTCTATTGATTGATTATCTACGATTAATCTTAACATCATCCATTCATTGGATAAATTTATAGATTATATATTATAGACATTTGATTAAGCTGTGAATTCTAATTTTCTTTAAAATGAACACCGCTGCTTCTCCAGTCAAATAAATTCGTTACTAGGTAGGAACTCAACCGTCTTGGAAGTTAACATTTTTAAAGACATTCCCTTCAACTTTTACTTCGCGTTACACCGAAGCTCTCCAAAAATGAAACAAAACACATTAAGGATTTTACGATTTGAGTTTGTAAACTTAAAACGAATTCTGAGGATTCGAAGTATCATCAATGCGGAAATTTTCGTTGCTTCCCCGGTTTGTCAAAAATTTCACATGCAACCAGAATAAAAACCATTAAATAATGTCAAAAACTCGATGAGTTTCGTAAAAGATTTTTAGCGTTTATGCGAGATTCGCGAGGAACTGAAAGAGATAGATAAAAAGAGTGTCTAGCAGGAGATGCGCTTCAGCACGCACGCGTGTGCCCGCGACGTGAAATATGCATCTATTTTTTGAGACGCGCAAGTATTTGCGAACGGTCTGATGGCAGCGAGTCAGAATGACGCCCGAATCCGAACTATCCGTCGTCTCCACCGCCCGGAAACGATGGGATAAAACTACGCGCGAAAAGCTAAAGCGCGATGCGGTAGGAAGGTTTCGGGAACGGGTACACAACGGTTCCTGTATGGAGGAAATAGAGAGATAGAGGGAGGGAACGGGAGGGAGAAAGCGTTACATTTGCGGGCTCCGGGGCATGAGAGGGTGCCACCTTCACCGGCGACCCATGTGACGCAGTTCCATCGTTTAATTCCATTTTCCGCCGTGTTTGGTAGATACGGCGTATACGTCCCGGTGGTGGTGGGAGGCTGTGAGGTGGGTGGCGCGAGGAAGCGGGAGGAGAAACAGGAGAGGGAAGGAAAGGAGCGGGGCATGCGACGTTTTCGGGAGGGCGGAGAAACGACGTGAGGATGAGCTCTAGGACTGGGAATAGGTATCAAAAAGAGAGCGAGATTGAGAGAGAGGGGGGAGTAGAGGGATGGAAAGGGGAATTCCGGAAAAGCGGAATAGAGGGAGCCATATCCATCGCTCCTATGCCGTGAGAGACGCTGAGCAGAATTGGTTCCCTTAAGTGAGTTAGCCCCATACAAGCTGTTTCCGCTCTTGCTATCTGCTCTCTCGGGGAATAAATTTGATTAAGCCACCCCGAGTTATTCGACGAGTTAAAAATCATAGGGAGAAAGGCGAGACGACCTAGTAAAAAAAAGCCGCCCTCTATTTATTGTCTCGCGAATCCCTTTTCGTGTCACAAAATCGTCGAGTGAACATAACGTTCGACTTCGAGGTGCATCTCATTAAAAACTTTCATTTCTGTATTAGTTTCGTGTGAATCGCGCTACAGTGAACAAGCATCAAAGAAATTTTTTATTCGGGGCAGACTGAGAAAGCAACAATTTCGTAAAGCGTAAAAAAATTTAAGAACCGAATCAATAAGAAAAAATTCCGGCCAATAATTTTTACTTGTCTTAATTCCAAAATTTATTTTAAATTCATAAGAGACCAATCTAGGGTAAACGAATCGATAAAATAATTTTTTATTAAGAATTAGCATTTTAAGAGTTTTATTAAATAACAGAAAATCCTAACACTTATGTCATGACGAAACATAAGACATTAGGTCCAGTTTTATTACATATGAAACGCTTAGAGTCGCGGAAGAACCATGGTATTTTTCGTGTACATACCCTATTAAACGTCTTGGAGAGTGGAAGCAGTTGAAAAGAATTAACAGGGTTGTTGAGGACCGGATGACGTGGAATACAAAGTTTAAAACGTAATCACGGAAATGTGTGTTGACAAACCAGTGACGATGATGGTGATACTGACCTAATGTTATCAACTATAGTTAATTATTTCGCCAGTCATACGAAATTAGTCATAAATAACATTTAGGGTACTCATAAAAAAGAAAAAATCTTTTTATATTTCACTAGAAGAATAAATTTTTTATAATGCTATAGTGACACAAATAGAAAATAAACTACGATTAGACATGCGTGTGTAAGAACTGCTGTTTCATTTGATCTTTTTTATCTCTGAGTCACTTCAATCTATTTTTTCAACCCTCTTCTCACACTCGGCCTTCTGTTATCTCTTAATCCCTAAAATCAGTTACTCCAATAATATTTCGACTCATCTCGCTCTCCCATTACTGCCTATGTTTACTACCTCCCCTCTTCTTTCTTCCTTCATTTCTCCACTTCTTACTAACATTATTTCCTCAATCATATCACCAACCATAAACTAATAACTTTCCATGCTCCGTACTCAACGTAAAATTTTATAATACGTTATCTCATGCAATCATTCAGTCAGAACTCCCTTCTCTATGCCCTCACCACTCCTTTAATTAATTCTTGTATTTTATTCAACTAAATAAATATCAGCCTACTAAAACGCATTCCTCCAATCTCTCTTCCGCCACATACGTTCACTCCTAGATTCCCCTCCCAAACAACAACTTAACTTTACTTCTTCAACTCTCCATTACTCATTCCATCTAGCTATGTTCACATTCCCTACATTTCTCATCCCATTTCTCTTTTATAATTCCTTATCTTTCTCACTTATTCGCTTTCTTGCTCTTTATTTATTCACTTCTCATAATACAATACATAAACAGCCATCAATAGACGTATGGCGCAGAATTTTCCAAATTTTAGTATGGATTCGGCAAAACTCGACTATAAATAATATGTCCTTATAAAGAATCCAATATGGGTGACTAACCACCGAGGATGGCCGCGCATTTGAGTTTCCCAATCATTTTGTTTCTAATGGCTCTGTAGACTTTATCAACTATATTAAAGCCATAAGACGAACTCGATAATTCATGTTTTACCTTGAAATCAGTAAAACATAAAAAAATGCGGAAAAGAAACGATAAGGTCAGAGAAATACGAGCATAACAGCTCCACCATAAAACATGAGGAAAGCTAAAATCTCGTAAGAAGTAACAACGTTGCAGAGCTCTTAGAACGTAAGTGTATATATAAGTAATTACTCCTTACCGCTTCACGTCCCTTCATTCCGTTCCCCGCTCCCTCGTCTTACACCCCCTCCCTCCACCAACTCTCACAACCCATTTATGTACTTTCCTACTCCATATTTCTATTTTAAATCAACACGCGAATTGCCTTTTACAAATCGCTTAGCCATAATAATTAATACCAGCACATACGACCAATCCAAAGCAGGATTCGAACTCTCTCACTCTACCTTGGAATTGAGAAACGGTTACCATTCTTCTGACAAGGTCTCTTCCTTTATCTCAACTCACTAATCCTGCTCCCCCACTTTTTCTCCACCACTTTGTCACCCACCCACTCCCGCTGTCTTTATTTCCTCCACCCCGTCCTTCTCCGTTGGTTCTCACTCGACTAACCCTCACACAACTACACCTTCCTCGAATCCTACCGCCTTTTCCCATCTTCCTCCGATTCTCCATTTCCTCCCTCTGCCTTCCCTTCCTATAGTTCCACCACTTTTCTCTCCCGCTCACTCTTTCTCCGACGCACCCACTCCTTTCTCCACCGCATCTCTACTCCTATTCCATTCAATTCCTCCTCTTCTTCCGTTCTCTCCCTCCTATTCCACTCGACTCCCTCTCTCTACTTCCTCCACTTCCTCCTCCCCTACTGAGAGTTGTCTCGCGACGATGAGCGCCGCGACGCGTCGGACAGAGGGGGAGAGAGAGAGAGAGAGAGAGAGACATCCGTCACGTGACGTCACCTCCGCGATGCTCCAATCACCTTCTCCGACCGCCTAGCCGGGCCCCCTTTCCCATTGGTCCGCTTCCTCCGCTCCCTTCTCCCCCGCCCGCCCCCGCCCTCTCTCCAGCACTTTCGGACCTCTCTTCCCCTCCTCTCGAACTCTACCCGACCCCACCTCCTTCTCCCCTAAAGCCCCGCCCCTCTGCCCTTCAGAGTGGGGGAGAGACTACCTCCCCCACCCTCCTTCCCCTCCCCTCCTCCCTCCCTCACCTCCCCCACAGACGGTGGTCCACACTGCCTCCGTTTTTCCACCGGGTCGTTATTGGATTAGGGCCATCATTTGATTTCTGCCCACCTCGAAGGCCGGTCGCGCGCTCTCTACCTCTCTCTCTCCCCCGTCCTCTCTCTCCTCTCTCTCACACACACGCTCTGCATATCCCCTCTTGGGTGCGCTCCTCTCTCTCCTCCCCGGAAAAACAAGAGAGAGAGGCGCAGAGAGAGAGAGAGGATTTCTCTTTTTAAGCACCTCCCAATACGCGTCGTTCCCCGTTTTGGTTCCCTTCTCCCCTCCCCACACGTGAAAGATAGGGCACCAAAACACTCGGCGACTCTGAGTGTGGCAACTCGCGAAACAACCGGTGTTGGCCACGGTTCGGATATATCCGGCACTGAAGAAGTCTCGCCACTTGAGGGTCACTTCTTCCCTTACGATTTCTTGTTTTCGGGTAGCTTCCCCCTCATCCTCCAATTTCCTTATCCCTCCATCTCACCCTCTAATCCCAATCCCTCTTGGACCAAATCTTCCTCCTCCATCCCTCGTATCCTCCTCGGTAGTGAGGGATATAGAGAGAGGGCTTTCTCCTGATATTATCCGTAATCGCGATAATTTAATATCGCCCGTGAGAGAGCGAGGCGTGGGGAAGGGTTTGGGTGTGGGGGGAGGCGTCGGTGGAGACGGCGCTTATGGGGGGGAGGAGAAGAGAGGAGCAGCGGCACTGCCTCTTGCCCAAAGTGTGATTTGATTACGATCATCGTGAGAAGATAAGAGAGTTAGGATTCCTCCCTTTTCGCTCCTTTTAACGGGGAGAAAGAGAGGACGTTTCGGAAAGGGGAGGCAAGGACGATTTCCTGAAAACCGACGAGTGAGGTGATTTTTTTTTAGAACCCCGTTTTCTCCACACATCACGGATTGGCGATATCATCCGCCTCTGCTTTCGCCATCCCCGTGACCGCAAGGAGAGCGTTGTTTAAATACTTTTTACGCGCGCGAGTTTACATCGAGACGGTGCCTCTTCCAGAGGGCGAAAAAAGAAGAGTGTGCGACACGATCGGAAGACCTGCAACTCGGAGAGAATTTTTTTTTTCGCATTCAAAAATCCTTCGACCAAGGTTCGCCATTCTGCACACCGGGACCGACTGGACGACGGTAGGTCTTTCCTCTCTTTCTCCTCTCTCCCTCCTCCTCACTTTCAAAACTCCTCCCCCTTTTTCTCTCTCTCTCCCCCTCCTCTCCTCCCCCCTCCAGGCGACCCCCTCCCCTCCGCACACCCCTCCCCTCTCACATCGATTTGACCCTCGGCCCGAAATCTCATTCCGTTCTCACATAGCTCCCACTCACCACTCCCAACTCGTTTACAGCCTCCTTATTCCCGCCCTGATCTCATTACATAACTCGTTTGGGGGGCGTACGTATTCCGCCCGGTGCTCTTTTGGTCATCCACTTCGGCCGATTTGCCCCGTCTTCCTTCCCGACTCCTTCCTTCCCATCTCCCTCTCTCTCTCTCTCTCTCTCTCTCTTACGTACCCTTTCTCCTACACCACCACCACCTTTTCGTCGCCCTCCGGTGGGATTTAATCCCATAATCATCTCGCCCACTCGATAACTCCGGCAGCGGAAGATTGGCAATTATGAAGCTCCTCTTCACCCGTAACCTCGTTTCGACGCATGGAGAAGGAAGACATTTTGTGGGCTAAGGACGCCTTTGTTTTTTTCTTCTTTTGAGATTCGTCCGTGAAGCGCAGATTTTCGTCCGTGAGGTGGACCGAGCAAAAAAACTGTGACGTGAAGGAAGTTTTTCGTGGGGATTTTTTTGTGTCCACGGACGATTGGCATCCAGACGTCAACAGTAGTGTCATTTAATTCATTTTTCCGACATGTGCGATTGAGTAGATTGGAGAATTCGTAAACATCGAACTTAAATGGTGTGATAGCAGGGGTTCTATCTCATTAGGCTTTATCAGAGCGCGAAGAAGTAGTCTTGTTTAAGATATCTCAATTACTGAACCAGTTAAAAATAAAGGACAGTTTCTAATGAACTTGGACCAGATTTAGTCACTGCAAAAGAAATCTTCAATATTTCAGAATACCAGTAAAGTTTTGTTTTGGTTTTTAGATGCGAAAAGCGGCGAGTGAATAAGGTTTCTAAAAAAAACGAGCAAAAGAGAAGCGTCACAAAACTCTTCACCGCCAAGTGTCGAACATTCGAAACCATTGATCTACACGTGGACTACTCTGCCGTGGCGTCGGCGATCGAGGCTGCGGCAGCCATGGACTACTCTTACCTCAACCAGGCCGGTTTCGACGCCTCCAGTTGTTCTCTGTCCGGGATGGGCGATCCGGCGGGAGCCAACATGGCGGCAGCGGCTGCCGCTGCTGCCGCCGCCGCAGCTGCCGCGGGTTCGGGAGCCGGCGGAGGCGGAGCGGTTGGCGGAGGAGGAAGCGTCGGGGGCGGCGGAGGATCCGCGTCCGCTTATCACGGAGACCTCGTGGTTTCCTCCCAGTGTGGCGGAGGCCAGATGGGCTCGGCAGCTGCTGCATACCGCTCGGCGTATTCGACGGCGGCGGCGATGAGGTCGTACGGTCACCATCACCACCATCATCCATCGGTGGTGGGTGCCATGGGACACGGGGGAGCCGCCGGGGGCGGTGGTGGGGCCCACGCGGCCGCGGCGGCCGCAGCGGCGGCTGCGATGCAAGCACCGGGACAGTGCGCCGTGATGGGAAGTCGCCCCCAGGACCACATGCACCCCCACCACCCACACCACCATCACCATCACCACCATCACCATCGGGCGGCTGCAGCAGCGGCTGCTGCCATGTTCCCGGCTGGGATGAACCTGCAGGGTGAGTTGGTTTGCTTACATAATCTCTTAAGAGATAACATTTTAAAGGGATTTTTTTAGCAAAAATGGAGCAGGTTTTCCGTTTTAAAATTCTACACAATTTTGTTACACCTATGATTCAACTTGCCATTTTGCACTTAGCGGGTATCTAATGTAAAACTAAGCATTAAGCAGTAAATACGACAGTTAGTTGCTGGCTTGTTGACTAAATTGGTTTCTACTAGGTTCTGTTAGCGGAGAGAAACGAATTTTTGTTTACGGAATACTTCCAAATCGATATTAAACATGTTAAAACATCTATTAAGCATATAGATTAATAAAATAGTACCATATCCTTTCAAAACTAGCGCCGTTGTGTAGGATCATTTTGTTTTGTTCACGCAATTTTCTTCTAGTAAAAAAGTGACATTATTATTTGTAAATAGTCATATCTTTAATGTTTTAATGATAAAACATTTTCACAGTTGTTATTGGTAGTCCATTGACGCGATCAAGGCTTAATATACATAAAATGAGAGTGCTAAATTAAACAAATTCTCTCACATATGTCCGTTATTTAAAGTTAACAATTAAAATTGGAATGCGTAACAGTTGTACTATGCACACTGTTATCTCAGATGTTGTTGTGTAACTTTTTACTTAGATATATGGTACCTACTATGTTCATAAATTCTTATAATGAAGAAAAGGTCACGTTTTGCGTCGTGTTTGTTCATAAAAGTTATGAGTAACTCTTTTGTTAAACAGTATTTCCCTATAATTTAGCATATATATATATATATATATATATATATATATATATATATATATATCGCGGCTTATCATTACAAAAACTCCCGAAAACGTACAACATAATAAGTACCGAATGTGAATAAATACTGCACTTTTGCAGCATAAAGTATTTCCACTTCTCTATTATTCAGCGAAATAAACAAAAAAATTCGCATGCTCGCAAAATATTGCAAAAGAGTGTATATTAAAGGATTAAGCTCTAAGACCTTGTCATACCTCAAGAAATTTCAGTATAAAATTCTCAGTTATTCCAGCAAATTTAACTTGACTAGGATTCTCTACCTAATAAAATATCGTCGAGTATTTCCTATGTTTCTTAATAATTTACTCTTTCGTATTTTTTAAAGTAAACATAAGAGAAACTAATGCTTAATCAGTATTTACGCATTTATTTCACATCAAATATTCTAAAACAGACAATCATATGATTATGGATTATAGATACGTATGTTTTCCAAATTTTGGTAAGATATTTGCACATAAGTGTTTTATCGATGACGAGAAAATAATATTTTACTATTGAATTAGCATGGTGATGTTAAAATAGCCCACAAGATGTTTTTGAGTTCAATGTAGCGTTATGATCTGAAAATGTCACAGTATCGAAAAACTCCGTAGCTCGCATATACCATATTGATTAGAATCAACAATGCTTATATTTCAATTTATTCTCTAGTTTTTTTTGTATTTTATAATATGAAAAAGTAAAAATATAAACTGAATAAGTATATACAATAAGAAAACTATTAAAAAGTGTCACGCAATCATTCATTAAATAATATACATTTCCTCTGTATTCATTCGTTAACGAAAACGACAATCGGCTAATTTATTCATTGATGCCACGGCCAAATGTTTCATTGTTTCAAGCCTCGTTTCTCAAATTTACCTTTCATTTTTAGATTTGTAGAGTTAATTTAATGAAGTCGAGACTGCGACGAATTTGGGACGCAAACAAATACAGCTGCAGATATTTTCATACACATAATTCCTGGGTTGTTTGCTAAATTCTTGTATTCTGCTCCGCGAGCCCATTGGATGACGGAAAACATAGCGTTTTGTTGTTGTTGTTGCAAGAAAATATTGCGAGGATGGGGTTTTAATGATGGAATAAGGAGGAAGGGGATTGAGAAGGAGATAAAGGGTGAAACGGGAAGCCACACGTCAATTACAGCGGCTTGAGCACCCAAAGACGTTAATCTGTCATGGCCGCGTGCGCAATGCCGCGTAATCTCCCTTCAGTTGTCTCTCCGCAGTCTCACGAGACCAGCGCGCCTCTTCTCTGCACACGCGCGCGCGCGCACGCCTCTCCGGCACAACGGTTGAACGGCAGTTTGCGTGACTCGCGAACAACACGTGTACATCCGTCATAACACTTACTAGGCATACACAATGCTTTGTAAAAGGCATCAGGAGTTAGCTAGAGGAGCGATCAGTATTTTAAAAAACAGGCTAAAAAAGAAACTAAAGCACTAAATCTCCTATAACTCACGGAGCTTTTAAACTGCGTTTTTCTACATCCCTTTGTGTGGTAACTTAAAAATTTTGCACATTTTTCCAATAAAGATGACACTGGTTTCACGGCAGAACAAATCTTGGACGGAAATATAGGATCCAACTCCAAAATAGCACAACGAAAAAACTGTCTTTGAGGAATTGGCAATTCGTTTCTGCAAAAAAAATCCAAAGGAAAACAGTTTCCAAACCAGGAAACAAGAAAAATATTCTTGTATAGAAGAGGAAAATTAACCACCACCAGCTATTGTCAGCATATCCTGTACATAGGTAATCTTCTTTATAACTGAAAGAGTTATCGGGCTGGCAATTCAAACAGTAGACTTCTTTAATAGGCACGATAGATCCATCGCGAATTCACTTCACAGACACGCAGTGTAGATCAAAATTCCATTGGCGTTTCCTATTGGTGCGCACTGTTGGAGGACGACCCGCCGTCTGCCTGGTTGATGTTCTAATGGAGCCACGTCCACCGAAATAGCAATTCCATCCAAAAAGAGCGACTGTATTGGTTGAAAAATGAAAGAAAATTTTCGGAAACGACCAAGGAGTATCCAAGAGGTCACTGATGCAGATGCCAACGTCTGGAAGGCGCCTGAGCGCCTGCCCGGATGCTGGGAAACCGACTGCCCCAGAAGGCGGAAGAAGCGGAGAACCTCTTGCTCTCTCGCCCCCCTCCTCACTCCTTCCGCAACCCCAACCCCCTCTACGGCACGGATTCCTTCACTCCCCCACCCCTTTCAGACCCCTCCCCACCCCTTAGCCTTCCTTCTTTTTCTCATTCCGAGCATTATAAGACCATAACTCAGTTGTGCCCTAGACGCTAACAAGGTTATGCGTCGACCTTATCCACTACACTTGGAGCCCCGAAATTAAATAATTTAATACCAAGCGAAAGTTTATTGTGAATAATCTAGTTTGGCGAGGCGAGGGCGAAGGGAATGTGGACGTGAAGGAGAGAAGTGGAGGGGAAGGGGGGGAATGATCTCCTTGGGAGGAGTGGGGAGGGTTTGTAGAGTGGTGGAAGGAGGAGAGGGAGGGAAAGGAATATGGAGGGAGTTAGGTGATGGGAACGGGGAGGAATTGGTACGGGAATGTGGTGTTGGAGTCAGAGAGGGAGGTGGTGAGAGTGGGAGGTAAGTAAGTGGTGGGGTAAGAAAGAATAGGAAGGCAGAGGGGTTAGAAAGGGGGAATATGGCGGGTGAGCTTTTTTGAAAGAACTAGCTAAATGTGAGAAAAAAATGGGAAGGATTATGAAGCGGTCGGTAACAACTTCATCGGATTACGGAATCGGCGTTCGGGATGTTTAATGAAATGAGCAATGGGGCCGTTTTGAAGTGGGGAGGCGCGTTAGGTACAAGCTTGAGGACACTGGCGCAGTTACGGACATAATTCGACCGTCTCCGGAGTTAGCCCCTTAGTTAATTTATTTCATTTTGACTCAATAATCCTGAGAATTGGGATCACAGTCCTGAAGCATTTGATTTGACTTTCTGTTATTGAGCGAGTAAATTCATAATGAACGCATAAAATCGTAGCAGAAAAAATATAATGAATGAAGCCTGCATTTTTACTATTAAAGTTAGGGAATAATTCCTGGTATTGCGTATTTCGAAATTGTTTTTATTCCCAATATAAATTGAAATTTAATAAAGATGAATAATCAAATGCTCACATTATAATAATACCAATAATTTATTTAACACAAACAGGTTTCCCCAATTATATTTATTGTAGCAAATGAAAATAAAATGATAACAAAGACAATGACACACGACCACGCCCTCGGCTGGATTCGAACCCGCGAGCCTTGTATATGTAGTTAAACACGCTAACCACCCCACTACAAAGATACATAAACAGCCCAATTGTACCCTTCATGGCTGCAAGCTATTTTCTCAAATGTCATCATCAAACAAGTTTTATAATTTAGAATCACGCGCTGAGCCATTTCATTGAGAGGCCATTGCAGAAGTAAATGTTTATTAAACACTAATTAAAGAGAATTTTAAATAATAAGTTCAATACGTATAATAAAATTATAATAATTATATCAATCACTCGATGATTAATTCCATCGAGTCGGTTTAATAAAAAATAATCTCAATATTGAGTTTAATTGCGTAATGCTCCCTTAATTGGTTACACATGAAGAACACCAAGTGCTAGAAACCAGATGGGGAGGAGGCGAGAAAAAGAAAGAGGAATGAAGGAAACGATGAAAGGAGAGAAAGATAGAGAAGGGGAGATTCTGATTGGTTAACGGGGGCCAGTTTGAAGAAAGACATATTTGAGGTACAGCTTGACCGTCTCCGCTTGCGGTTGAGTCATGTTGCGGCTGAGTATACGGGGATATGTGAAGAATGGTGGCGGGCAAGAGATAGAAATGGAAAGAAGATGGATGCGTGCGTGCAAAGCTAAAAAAAAACACATAGGAGGGGTTCTTCCCCTTCGGTCGAAAGAGACTCTTGGCAACATTCCATTCGCGTCTACGGAATGGTTGAGGAGGGTTTTACTCCATATCCGGGAAAGCATACTGCGGCATGACTTCAACCATCCCATTGCAAGAGGATTATTCAACATAGCGTTCATTTTTAAACATTTCCCATCCAGCGTCTGCTCCTTTCGATGGAGAATTTTGGAAAAAAATTAAAATATCGATCCTGCATTTCGTATCGACATTGGATTTAATGGCAGCGTACGTATGTTTTCCTGCATGAGGTTTTTTTTCCTTCTGGGATTTGTTAAGCAAACAGCTACTACAAAACCCGACCTATCCAGTGTTTTTCATTCGATTATTCGTATCTATATTTAACTTTTACCTGCCTTTTAAATATTATCTTAGCTGTCATTAATAGAAGATTCTTCTTCCCTAAAATTCGAAGCGGCGTTTGAATGTCCGCCGCATTAAATGAGAGCTTTGAAGGCATTTCCTTTTTTCTCTCTTTTTCTTGTATCAATACTACCACGACGCTCAATAATAATCTGTTGTAATTCTATCGAGGTTACCTAAATATTAAATTAATTCATATAAATTAGTTTTTTTATCTATTTCTAGATTTTTGGATGAAAATTATATATTAAGTCAATATTCTCCGTTTGCAAACTCTTGCTAATTCTCATTTACCTGCTTTCACCGAACTTAACAACGATAAACAATGCGTTTTTACAACATATATAAAATGTCTAATTTTGCGAATGAATTTCCGTTAAGCTGTCTAAATGAAACAATCCAACATTAAAATTTCATTATCATTACATTGTAATTTTTAATTGCAATTTTTCGTCTTCTCAAATGCGCACACGCACATCTGATAGAGTAAACTCGTGAGAAAAGACTGCACACATTTAAAAACAAAAATTTAATAGGCTATAAAGGGAACTTCAACCGAAATAACAATTGCTGCGCTTCGTATTAACTTCAAAACTAATTTTATCTGACTGAATTTTGTAGTGTGGTGCCTGCCATTATACACAACTCATTTTTTATTTGCTACATCAATATTTAATATATATTAATTAGTTAATTATATTATTTTTTAAAGATGTTATCTACGGCATTGCATTGCAATAGCGGATTCATTCCTATAAAAATGTTCTGGATTTGTACAATTTAAATATCCGATGATCACACATCAAAGCTTCTCTCAATGAAATTTTAATTACTTATTTGAAGAATAATATTAAAGACGCGAGGTTATATCGTTAAGACTTACACACTGACGTTCTCAAATAGATCAAACCCGAATTTCTTATTTCCAAAATTGACGAAATTCAAAATGAATCATATTTTTTTAGATTTTTAATTTATGCAATAAAATATTGTATCGATAGCTCACCGTTACAGTATGGAACTAATTATCCTTTCTTCCTCCTTCGCTGTGACGAAACATTCTTTATAAGGAAAGTATCGGTAGATAACGCTAAACAATTAGTAAATGGCTTCGTATTTTTTAATGATAGAACAAGCAAAATATATTCAACAGTAAAGTAAGAAGATAATTATTGACGAGAAAAAACTAAGTTTATAATATTTATATATCAAAAACAATTTGTCAGCTGAGTTCGATACCATTACCTGAAAACAGATTCATTGCCTATATCAGTCATTAAGTTGTCCATTAAATTCATGCATAATCCGTTTCTATTATAAATGAATTTAATATGTAGCTACGGCTGTATCAAAACAATTTCTCCCTTGTTAGGCAATCAAATTTCCAAACTTTTCCACTGGAAAAAAGCTCTTCAAATGCAAGAGTTGATGGCAATGGATGAATAACCCTCAGGTATTGAAAAATTAAGGTCTGCACTTTCAATCCAGCTCTCAAATGTTACATTAATTACAAATGTTGTAAGTTATCATGTATTAAAGTTAACTTAATTATCATGCTAAGCAGATGAAATTAAAGAGAAAAAAAATTCAATATCAGTTATCTAACAAAAAAATTTATCCCAGCGATGAATTTTCTCTATAGCAGGTAATAGAGCCTGTAATTTCAAATTTGTGTTCCTGAGAAAAAGTTCAAATTTTGTATATTTATATATCTCGTAAGTTAAATGATGTATGAACAGTAAAAACAAAAATTGCCTAAAAATAACTTCATCATAAAATCGCCCTCATGATACCTATCACATATATCTTGCGCAAAAAATGGAGAAATCATACATTCTCGGATGAAAATATAAATAAAACAATCAGCTATTCAAGCTATCTTAAAAGTTGAAATCCTGTTTAACGGACACAAAATATCCTTGATTTCATTATAACCGTTTATAAAACCACTAGTTCTAAAAGCTATGCATTTCTCTGGAAGCATCCCATGACGTAATGTTTCTTGTTTCCACTTCTGCCGAAAAACTCTGAGGCAAGTTTTACTGAAAACCTACCGCTTACGGCCGATCTTTGCCAGTTCTTATAACATTGTCTACAGAGTATCAATTTCCTGCATAAAAAATTCAAAAAGGGAATCCCTTAGAAATGCATAAGTAAAGTGATTAACCGTACCGATTTATTCAGTGCTCTACTGACTTTGATGTTATTGTGCTGAGTAAATGTGTGTACCAATTTTGTACTGATTTACGAATATTATAATTTCTTATTTGATAAACTTCCTTAATACTGCAATATATCTCACTTGTATTTCGATACACACACGGCATCAGTCATTACCATGTTAAGCGCTTTCTTCTTGCCTATTTAATTGGTTTTAAATGTTCAGTAATAGGTTGAACTAATTGTATTCATAAAAAATAAAGCAAACATTTCTATAGATTGAAAAGCTGGTGCTCAAACTTTTAGAAAAATAATTTTGTGCCGATTTTCCTCAATTATGCAGGTAGTATATTCGAATTAGCTGCCTTTATGGACAACAAACCTCAATTGTATTGAAATGGGCTCGAAAATGATGGTCACTCAATTTATGGGTTATCATGAGCAACACTAAGTTTCTACGAGAAAAATATGAAACATTTGAGATTTGGTAGCAAATTAACTAAACTCCTACACATACCAAACAAAAATTATGTAACACCAATGACGTAACAGTAGGGTGGCCAAATGCCTCAGGCCCAAGAGCCCACGGAGGCCCTCGAGTTTTTCCGAGCAGAAAAATTAAGATTATTTACAGTTTCCTCTTTATGCTAATTTCTGAATGAGTATCGAATTAATCATTAGTATTGGACAGAGTAATTTAAAAAGTCTAACCATTTCAATATATTCCTGATAATTGATTAATAAATGCAACTTGGTAGGTTTTAAAGTGGGTTTCAGCAATAATTGAACATATGTACGATATATGTTGGCCAAGGGGGATGCAATTAGATAGATGAATGGCTTTATTTTCGTGGGAGAGGGAGGGGGACTATCGATAATATTTCGCAGCGGACCCTTGCTCTCCTAGTTACGCCACTGTGTAACACAGCCGGTTGTATGTATATTTCATTCGTTCAGGAACTATCGAGACATCTGAAATATTAGTTCCATTCCTTCCGAAACTTATACACCTTTCAATCAAACCTCGACATTTCCAAACATTACGTCAACCTCACTACGCCCTGTGACCCCAATTACTTACCCCTCCCCTCTCTTCGGTAAAACAAAAAAACAAGTCGGCAGCTAAGAGGCGGTTTAACACCTTCAGTCATTGTTGGGAAAACGTCCCCGCTCGGAGAGAAAGAGAGAGAATATAGACCTCGCACGAAACGACCCAAAGTGAAGAAACACGTGCAAATAGGGATAGTAACTTATGAGAGAGCTTCTGTAGGTGATTGGCAAAGAGAGAGAGAGACAAAGAGAGAGGGCAAGAGGAAAGGGTGGAGAGGGAGGGGGGGGGAGAAAAAACGGAGAGAAGGACGGTTTGACACGCCGGGAGAAGAGCAGGAGAGAGAGAGGGGGGAGGAGAGGAGAGGGGGAGAATAAGAGGAGAGGAGGAAGGAGAAGAGGGGAGGAGGGACGAGGCGCGTGTCGGTCTGGGTGAGGGATTAGGGACTCAATTGGATGTGATGCCCGGATCCTCTGTGAGTCAGCGGAGGAAGAAGAAGAATCATTCTGGGAGACTACGGGAGACTCCTCCCCCTATTCTCCTTCCCCTCTCACCTCCCCTCTTACCCTCGCCCTTACTGCGTCCATCCCCACCCATCTCTCTCCCCCTCTATCTATTCCCGCCAATCCCCTCTCCCTCCTATTCCTCCGTTTTCTCCCTATCTCCTCTCCTCCCTTCCTGCCACACCCCTCTCCAAAGTCGATTGCTACGTTCGACGGCGGGAGAACTACTTTCTGCGTGAGAGAGGGTAAGAGGGGAGAGGGAAGAAGGGAGAGGGAAAGAGGGGAGGGTAAAAGGAAAGAGGAGAGGGATAGGAAGGGGGATGGTCGGAGAAAAGGGTGACATAAGAGGAATAGGGCGGCGGAATAGGAAGAGGGGAAAATGGGAGGGAGAGGAGAGAGCAAACAGGAGAGGTAGGAAGACGGGTGGATGAGGGGACGGAGGAGCGGGGTAAAAAGAAGACGGCGAGGAAGGTAGACAGTAAGGAAAAGGATGATAGAAAAAGACGCAAAATAAGAGTGAGAATTGGCTGACATTACCTCAAACCAGAGAAGAATAAGAAAAATAGAGAGGGCAGGTAAGAGAATAGAGGTATGGATGAAGAATGATGTAGAGGAAGAATAGAGGAATATCTTTGAAGCTGAAATTCCCGGCTCTTTCTGAGACTAGTATCAAATAAAAGCGAAATAAGAGATTACTTTGGTGATAATTGGGGTTTATTAATCGCTAATGGCGAGGACTACTTTGTACACAAATTTCAGTATGGTTTGTACAAGCTTGTTAAATCTATAAATAAGTACTATTTGCAAGATTTGCAAGAGATATCGATGAGTAGCGAAATATACGAATCTACGCATATATTCAATAGGAATGAATGTAGCAGCTGAACACGAGAAAATAAGGAACCTAACCTCATTTCCAGCAAACTTCGCTGGCATTATAATCAGACAGGACCATAAAACGATTATAATCAATCATTTCAATAGTAAAAAAACAGAATTTCTATGATTCTAAAATTTGATGCCAAAATTAAAAAATATATTTGGTTAACAAAACTGTTAAATGCATAGAAAATTCAAAATGATGTGACTTGTTTCTGGGCATGCAATGGCAGATATTGCTGCCAAAGGAAGATAGAATCAGAGTAGGGTCTTAATTTTTACGTAGAGACGGCTTAATCCAGTGGTTTACAAAGTGTGGGGCGCGCCCCCCTTGAGCGGCACGATGAGTAGTTCGGGAGGAGGGGGGCGCAAAGGATTTCTGATATATTTCCTGTCCGTTTAACCATCCTAATCTTGAGACCTACAATATGCAGCAGCCAAATTCTAGCCCTCAGTTGGCTAGGAAATATCGTTTGCGTCTATGTTTTTCCTGAAGATGGTTTTATTAATGGTAATTGTATGTTCAGTAGGCATTGTTTATAAAATGTGATTGAACATGGTTTTTCTGTGAGGGGGGCGCGACTTTGTAATGTTTGGAGACCATTGGCTTAATCAAAGGCGTGATTGGAGGATAATTTGGAGCCAAAAGAGGAAGGAAAACGGTTCAGCTATTATAAAATTTGAAAAAGGAAGTTATCAAGACACGAAGATTGCAGAAACAAGTTAGGATATACACGGGTTTCTCGTGGTACAGAAGTGCTTTTCGTCAAATTCGCCGTATTATAATCTTATACTAACGTATTTGCTTTGAAATTAGAAAATTATTTTTCCCTATATAGTGGTAGCCCTGCCTTTTTGATCCGTTCTAAACATGTTCATTTCGTTTTTCCATTCTATACTCACCCTACAAATGACATTTCCTTTAAATCTGTTCAACGAATACCTTCCAAATTTATAGTTACAGAAAAATCCTAGCCTAGATATTGTGGTAGCCCTGCTTAGTCGATCCGGTTGAAATATAATATTTTGGTTATTTATTTATATGAAGATTACACATACCATTTTTGGTTAAAATTCATGCGTTCAGTTCTCTAGAAATACATGTAAAAGAAATATTATTTAACTTTTTACTACCGTAGTCCTGCTCTTTAGCCCCGCTTTCAACATCTTTATTTCATTATGGTATGTTGTACAAATTTTATATGCTAAATATAATTGAAATCCGTTCAGTCAATTCCTTCCAAATCCTTAATTCCTGAAAGAGTTTAATTTGTGATTGTGGCACCCTTGTTTGGGTGATTCGGTCTAAATATGCTAATATAGTCTTGTATATATGTATACATTACCTATAAGTATTAAATTTGGTTATAATTGATGCCGAAAGTTCAACACAAACACGTGTAAAAATGTTATTGTTTCTTGTATTGTGGAAGCTCTGTTTTCTAAATCTATACTAAAAATGTTGATTTTGTTTTTATATTTTGCAAAACTCATTCGTACAAAATTTCATTGAAATCGGTTTGGCCAATTGCTTCCAAATTCATAATACCGGAAAGTTTTATTTTGCAATTTTGGCACCCCTGCTAAGTCAATCAGGTCTAAATATGTGACTTTGGTCATTAATTTATGTGAATATTCTATGTACCAAATTTGGTTGAAATCGGTTAAGCCAATACTTCCGTGATATATGCGTACAGACGGACAGACATCACGAAGATAACAGTGCTTTTCAGCAATGACGAAAAGCACTAAAAAGGACGATAAGGAGAATTAATTATCATAGATCTGACCCCTGAGATACTACTATTATGGTAAATATAAACGTGCCGATCAAATTTTTGTCGTATCTTTGATTCGGTATCGTAAACACCTAATAAAAATATTATCTTCGCAGTTGAAAACACAAGTAACCATAGTCAATTTAATGAGGAAATTTAATATTATTACCTATCAGTAAGTCAGCAGTATGATAAAAGTGACTAATAAAGGAAATCGTATCAATAAAATATTTGAAAACGATCTTCCAATACTTAAATCGGCAGGCAAGCGTTTTGTTGGCTTTGCTCACATCGATTTTGCATGGAAAGAAGCCGATGAAGTCCAAAACACCGAAAACAATCTCCTTCATATTAAAGGTTACGATTTATCTGCTTCAACTCTGAGAAAGCTAATAATGTCGTTGCAATAAAGAAGTGATATATCTGGTAAGCAAGCATTTGGTTCATTCACTCTATAAAGATAGATTTAAAATTTCAATAAAACAAAATGCTTTTATAGATTAATCGATCATGTTGAATTTGGGAAATAATGTGTACAGGTTATCGTCAGCGAATATGTACTGAAACTAAGGAACAAAAAGTTCATTATGGGTCCTCTTCTAATTCTTTAAAACTACCCGGAAATCTTCTCTTGTCCTCGAACTATCCTTAGACCCTTTTTTTCAATATATGAATCATTTATTTAAACGTATACGACAAAAAATTTTGTTCTTAACCCTCAGACAAAGGTAATCAACTAAATAAATCTATACGTGAACAAGTAAATATATTAAAATCACACTACGACGCTCCTGATGCGACAAAACCGAACAACATCGCGATTAATTGCGTCTTCGTGTCGTTTTAAATTTTCCCAACGAATCCATCATCATCACAGCTGCATGCATATGCTAAACGTTAGTTTTGGCGGGCAAACAAAAGATGCAGGATACAATATTCCAAGAAGGGCCTTCCATTAGCAGGAGTGTAATCTCCGAGCTTGGGTCCTCTCTCCCATAGGAGGGAACAGAGAGAGGGGAGGGGAAAAGGGAGAGAAAGGGAAAGAAGGTATGAAGGGGAAAGGCGGGCGCACTACGGAAGACCCTCGTCCCTACGCAGGAATGCCACTTTTTGCCCCAATTCCCATCCCTCCCTCCTTCTCCATCCTCCTCCCTTACACCTCCAACTCCTACGTCCACTTCCTCCTCTATCGATAAACTCCCTTTACCAATCCATTTCTCCCCCTCTCAACTCTCTCTCTCTCTCTCCCCCCTCCTTTTACCTCCTCCCTTTCTCTAACCTGCTCTGCCTACTCATCCCTACCCCTCCTCACCTCCTTTGCTTACCTCCCCTCCTATCACCTCTCCTACCCTTCCCTGGTTGACTCCCTCCCCTTCTCCGCTCTCCCTTTCCCATCCCTAATCTGCCGTCCTCCATCCCACTCTAGGACTCCGGCTTGGTACATAAACTTCCTTTTTTATATATCGTCTATGGATTGCAACGGTTAGCCCCCGGATATATTCTCTCTCCGAAGAGGTTTGACAGTCGATTCGTAAAAAAAGAAACGATATCCCCCGGCGCGCAGGCGACAAATCTTTAAAAGGATTGAGCGGGGCAGTGAGAGGGACATGAATGGACTTTGGTTATGTACATCTATATATACACATACAAGTGTATGCCTGTGTATTTTTATTCTCGAGCTGTTATGTATAGAACAGGGAGCAGACGGTTTTATTCCCATCTAAGTTGGACGGACTTATTTTGTTTCCGAAATGTTCCCCAATATGATTTATTCTCGATGCTGAAAGACATCGGTAAAATAAAGTTTGAAGTAGGTAATTATTTTACAATTATCTTGCAATATAACATGCAAAATACTATCCCAAAATATTCATTTATAAGATTTAAAAAAAGACTTTTCTACTTGAAAAGTCAGAAGTTAGTAGGACATATTTTATCATAAATATCACGTATTTGTCCATTTACCCGTTCCAAGTGTCAAATTAAAAATTTTAACAACGTTAAATACATTTAAATTAATTTTAGAGTTATATCGTTTTAAAAATAAAAACTATAGCATGATGTTTAAATACTATGTTTAAGGGTTTTCACGGATTGAAATCATATTATTCTCTCAGGACGTACTTTTTCATTATAAAAATTATAAAATTATAACGTTATAAAAAAGACGTAGAAAACTATTCCGCAGGTGATACCTTACTTCACTAAAAGCCTTGATTCTTTACCTCAACAAATGTTAAGTTGATTTTATTGAGACTTCATTATGCACTGTGAAAAGCTGATGTCTGAAAATCATTCTCCTTTTTCGTATCTAACTCACTTCGTTTTTTTTATTGATATAAGTAAATAAAAACGATTTTATGAACTTCCAATGTAAACAAGCATCTCCGTCTTTAAGTATAATTGACTAATTGACATCATAATAACCATTTAATAGATAATAAGCAATAAAGAGAGTATTCCTAAAAATATCGTAGAGAAATAATGCAGAGCATAAAAAACCTTAAATAGGATTTTAATGTGATGCGAACAAGGGTAGCAAGAATTCTACGATACTAATCAGTTTAAATCCCTTCCTCGTCCCTATTCTTTAGCCATCTCCGCTCTGCTCTGATTTCCACGCGACGATGTTAACAGTCATCTCGTTCCAATCCTCGGCAAGCTTCCAACGCCATCACATGGCAGCCATCTTGGTCCGTCGAATTAAAAAAAAAAGAAATGATGTAAATGGGCTGATTTGCTTACCCGCGATCAAAAACTTTATTTATTTCTTTTGGGCCCTAAGGAAAAGAGGAATGAGGCGATCGTCATTTATTCCTCCCTGTTGCCATCTAGGTCCCCCACGATCCCCAAAATCTCCATCCTCCCCCTTCAATTCTTAATGGGAAACCAATCTCGCGCGTTTCCTGGCGATCCAATCGGCACAACGCGCTTGCGAAAAGCGAACGCGTAACTGATGCGTGAGGGATGACTAGCGTATGGCACGTGTGTCCTAAGAGGCAGGCGAATGTAATTTGCTAAGCACGCCGCTTTTAACAACATTACTTTCACTTGACTTCTGAAACGGCATAACTACTCTTCTACGATAGTTCAGTGGTGGAACATTCCCGATTCCCGGTTATGACCTGTTTCCAAATTATTCTCAATAATCCAACTTATGCGTGTCTGCATAATGATCTTACGGTCAATTCTTTCCATCTATTTATGCTTATCTTCAGTTATTATTTAAAGTTTGAAGTAGCAGCATCAAGCTACTAAAACTACTGAAAATAATACTAAAATCTGATGTGGCCAACACATCACTTTCTCCATACCTGTAATATTTCTACGAATTCCAAATAGGTTAAATGTTAATAAACATTTTAAGGAACTGCGAGAAAAATTTAAACACTTCACAAAGAACAGAAATAAACTAAAATCGTAGCCTTCTGATATTGGATATAGCCCCGAAGCTCTAACAATTAAGAAAATAAAAAGGAGCGTAAAGTGTTTACAATAGTTGCCGGTAGGTAGTGTAGTTGTGGCAGCTAAAAATTTAGTTTTCAAAATATCTCTTCAACAATGTCATATATGGGAAAATGTTTCGAACAAAGGTTGTAGAAAATTAAATTTCCTACGACTTTAATTCCAGTACTGTTTTACATTCATCAAATATTAAAGCAAATGTTAAATAAATATAATATATCCTTAACAATGCGTTCTATGAAAGAATGTTTCAAACAAAAGTTATAGATAATAATATTATCTATGGAGTTTATAATAAACCACTTTTACATCTATAAAGATTTAAAAGAGTTATTTGCCAAAAACCAAAATATGACTAGAGTAAACATCCACTTTCGGATAAGCGATTGTTGCCAAAACCTAATCATTTCTTCATTATATAGTACTCTTTCTAAATATAAAATTGAGCATTGATATGAGTGTGTTTTTTAGTTAAGAGCACCCACAAAATCCTATCACATACAGACTGACAGACACACAGACATCATAGAGAAAACAGTCACAACGTGTTCAGAGTACCTTAAAACATGTATTTCCGTTGAAATCTCGAATTCGATTTTTTTCATGAAAACAATTCTTTCTCTATATGTATTTCGTATACCTATGGAGAAAGTAAAAATGGAAGCTTCATTTTCTGATGCAATATAAAAAAGCGCGTTTAATTTATTGATTTTTATTTAGAATTGTAAATTTAAAACTGTTTATAAACTTAGCAATATAAGTATACGATATAAAGTAATTTATTCTATAATCAATTAAAAAGGATATTCATGGCTTTATACATTTAATGACTATTGTCTTATGATATGAACATACTACATTAGTACTGATGCTCTCCCATGCCTCCATAAAATGTTTTAAATTGAAAATTGTGAAGTCACCCCCTGCCGCCTACCGATATTTCAAAAGAATTTCCACTCCAGTGCTATACATGGAAATTAGGGTCACATAGATAGTAAAAAATGTTAACATTCTATGTATCTATAACCAGAATCTATGCTCAGAATCTTAATTTGATTTTTTTTTTAAATATTTAGCAACGCAATAAATCGCATCATAAACCACATACATCCTGAAAATATCCGTCTTAGATCTCTTACCGTTTACTTGCTGTTTTGTTTGTTTGCGTGGAATTTCTGGCTAATCAACCTCTTGGATTATTATAGCCATTATTCCTTCCACATCGAACACACTAACAAGGGAGGAGGAAAACCCGGTGCCGGCATTATCCTACTCTTTACGAAGAGCACCAAGGGGGCAAACTGCTTAACGTCTCTTCCGAAGGATGGGGCGCGGATTTGCGCGGTCTCCTCAAATCACGCAAGTAGGGGACGGGACGATTCCAGGTTGAAAAATCCGACCTCTGTCGAACTCGAACCTTGGACCGTGAAAGGCCAACGCAACATCTCGTTTACTTGCTATTTTAATTTAATTTATTGCATAGACGGACAGACAAATTGAAAACGTATGCGCGCTTATTTTTAAAAAACGCTCTAATTAAAGTCAATTGACAACGGAACTGATCAATTTTGGCGGAGAAACATTGACTGTTAAAGTGAGTTCTTCTTTCCTTTCACAAATAATCGCCGAAATGACTACAAGGTAATTACAAGATAGATTTCGTCTCTGTTCTTTCTTACGTCTTTGAAAGGACGAATCGACTCATGCGTCATGTGATTCCATGAATTTCATCAAACTTTTACTCTATGCGGACTAAAAAAATATGCCCTCTCGTCCATGATATACGCTCCCTGCTACGTGACAAGCTACGCGAGCGAACCTCCATCTCTCTGCCTCCACCCTCCCTTACTCTCCCCCCCCCCATCGCACGCACGATTCATCCCTCCTCCACGTCGCCTAGCAAACCAGCGCTAGGGGTGATGGCACGGCGGAACCCTCCAACCCCTCCTCCACACACACACCTTTATTTATGGCCGAGCATGGCGTTGGGAAGCTCTCCCCTTCTATCGCTCTGTCTCTCTCCCGAAAAACCACAAGCCAACGCACTCCCTTACTCCTCCGCCTTCCCTTCTACCTCTATGGAATGCTATTTCCCTACTCCTTTTTCTCCATTCTCTTTTGGTAGGAGGGGACCCCCCCTTCCCCTTCGACGTCGTAGGGCATCAACCTACACCAGGAGTCGGTGCATCCTCCGTCTCCCTTTTCGCAGATTGAAATTCCGCTACATGTCACGCTTCATCCATGGATGGTCATCTACCGCCCGCCCTCATGCCTCGTTGTCCGGTGTCAAATGCGAAGGAGACGAACAAAGACGGGCACGATCGCTCCAACAATTTGTCCAGAAGGTCTATTTCAAAAATAGAATGACTAAGCTATGCATATAAATGACCGTATAATCCAAGATGGAACGTCAAAATTTGCTAATTAACTGAAAATACGGATTTCATTTCGTAATTGCGATAGGATTTTAAATAAATGCTCAATGATAAGACACCGGGCAATTTAAGCAGATGCGAATAACACCCGCCTGTCATTTAATGCCATGGGTTCCAATTAGGGATTGCAAATTTAACGACTTTTTCAATTACCTGTAGTTCGATAAATTTTTTCATAAATACCGGTTTACCGGTAATTTATCGGTAACTTTCGACATTTTCAAAAAATGATAAATTTTAAAATAAAACGATAAATATAAATAAATAAAAAATTTATTTCAAGATAAGTACTTTAAGGAAAACACAATATAAACTTAAAACAAAATCGTCAATAAACCTTTGATTAAATAAACATGAAATTAACTCGAAAGACTAAAGTGCTTGGAGAAAAATACAACATAAACTTGAAGCAAAAATCGTAAATAAACCTTCGATTATAAACTCTAAAGCTAAGTACTTTAAGGAAAGCACAACATAAAATATAATCAAAAATCGTAAATAAACCTTTGATTATAAACATGAAATAAACTCTAAAATTTTATTTTAAAACAAAAGTATTGCCGCTGACTTTTTTATTTGTTGTCTCTTTGGTTGTTAAAATAGGCTCGCAGAAAACATAATTTATCCAGACTTTGGTCTCCTAAATGCGACCTGATTTTTGTGCTTATCAGCCCTGCCGTAAGAAACGCTCTTTCTGATTCGACACTCGTTGGTGGAGTGATCATTAATAAATCAAAAGTCATTTTTAAATATTTTCCTCTTAATTTTTCTTCTTGAAAATAAGTCATTTCCTTTTTCACGACATGTGTTAGGTCTTTCATTTTTTTTTGTTTTTGAGTTAGATCTTCATCAGTTTTATCTTTATCGCCAATTGAAGCATTTCCTTCATCGACAACGCAGCCGATGTCGAAGGAACTGAAGTTGTAACATTCACGGAATCGGAATCAATGACTTCAGTTGACTTAATTGTATTATCTGTTTCCTTTTTGTTAGAAACGTGTTCAACTAGCTCCACGATTATCTTTGTTATTGTGGATTCGCTGGTTTTATTAAAAATTCCATAATCTTCATCATTCGATTCCGTAGGATCATAAAGGTACAGTAGCGCGTGTGAACCAATGTGCTGCGAGGTTTGTTCAAAAAAGAGAATATTACTTTTATTCTGCTATTTAATTACTACCTGTTAAAATACCGCAGGGTAAAAATAAAATAGTTCAAAATAAATAAGGTGTGTAAATAAATTTAGTTCATATTAATCAAAGTAAGACGTGTAATGATTTTTTAAATATTTTATTTAAGTACGTTAAAGTGTGCCTAATCAATTTTAATATCTATTCTATCTCTTTATTGAACATAATAAATTATTATTTAGATGTTTAGATCTATTTAAAATGTATTTTACAAAGATAATTAACAGGTAAAGCATACATTAAATACGTTCTTCTATTACCGAATTACCGGTAGAAAATGCCGAATTACCGATAAATTTAGTAAAGGATTTTTGCGCCATTTACAGATAAACCGGTAAACCGGTTTACTGGTATTTCAATCCCTAGTTCAAATCTTTCCGTAGCTCAGAAATTTTAGGATAAAGTTTTCAATACAAATGAGGTCACCTTAACTGCTCTTACGCGCTGTCCATGAGGCGAAAGAAAGTAAATAAGTTATCATAATTTAAGACCACGGAATTAACTATTTATGTATTTTAAGAAAAGTACATTGCGTTAAAAATTAGTAAAGCTAGAATGATTTCTTTTCAAAGCGATGGTATAAAGTGCGAGTACTCTTAAACGGGAAGATTCTATTACTAAAGTGGCCTTTTTCGATTCGTTAAATTTATTTACAAGTTACCGAAATAAAGTAAACTAATTTTCCTGTTGTGTGTTTATTTTTCCAAGCTGTTAATACGTTGTGTATTTTTTCGATTAAGAAGTTTTTAAAGGCCTAGTGCGTTCAAGTAAAAAAGTATTATTCTGATAAATCTGAGCAAGAGACCCAGTAACCCCAAAGACTACAAAAAAGAGGGGAAAATGATTTACGTAGGATTAGTTGGAGAGAAATAATTCTTGAAAAATATAAAATAAAATAAAAAACATATATCAATATATATACATGGATTAGATGTCCTTTCCTTATATAATAATAAAATATCACGTGCGAGAAATATTCTGCAAACGTGGAAGAATTGAAGAGAAATAGAACAAAAAACAGCAACAGAATTGGCAAAAAAGATGGAGTGGAGAAGAAAAAGAGGCAGCAACAGAGAAACCGAGACAAAAATGGGAGGGACGGGACGGAAAGAGACGGTGAGAATGAAAGAGAGAGAGATATACGGGGGAAGGGAAAGTTTAGAGCGAAGAATAATGTCTTAGCGGAAAAGATATCTGTCTGCATCTCGTCGCCCTCTTCCTCTTGGGCAAACCCTTCGCGTTTCTCTCCTTCTCCTTCCTCACGCACGCACACTATTTCTCCATCTCTTGCGCCCTCCACCCCCAAAACCCTTACTATCGCCCTCCTTCCCCCAAAATCCCCATATCATCCCTTACGCTCACGCCTTCTCAACACTTCTCCGCTCCCTTTGTCACATACTCCTCCGCAAGGAGGATGGAGAAAAATAGAGGAGGGAATTTGCCTCTCTACCCTATTCCATTCGTCTCCCTCTCTGTCTCACACGCTTTCTCTCTCGTGCCTTTTGAAATTCTCATAATTGACAAGGTGATATACTCCCGGGAGTAAGAATAGCTTCGAAATCAAATGGGCGGAATCGGAATCCGAATCAATCGGAAAGGATGTACGTCTTTACGATGGGTTTTATAACTGTGGCGTTTTTCCCCCTGATTTAACCGTGGAGTTTCCTCCATGAATCGATCGATAAGTTAGTGTAGTCGTCATGCAATATGCACACACTCGTGCAGCCATAGCTGCACGCATGCATGTATTTGTTTGCAAGACTATATTCGCAAACACACGACCTATGCACTCATAACACTTCTCCTCCAATGGTCGAACAACTACAGCTCGAATTATCATTAACTAATTTTTATCTTTATTTTGGATTCAAGTTATAGAGGTTCTATTTAGCAATGATAGAATCGCGTCTTTGTTTTCAGTCAATGTAATCTTTTGCTTAAGAACAATAAGCAGAGATGGTACCGTAAATGTTTACTTTGGAGATAGTAACGAGAAAAGGTTTATAGTGCAATTTGTGAGAAAGAGGAAAGCTGTCTATAACTTTCATTACCTGAGAAGATACTGCACGATTAAAACAAGTTTGGAAAGGTGTAATCCATGTCGGAGTAAGCAGAGTTTCCAAATGCGTTCTTTAAGATCAACAAATTTTAGTAAAACAGCACAATACCAAATTTCATCAAAATACGTCCAGCGGTTCCCGAGTTTTAACATGCGGACGGATGGAAACGACCTCCCCTATATGCGTTCACTTGGTGCAAAGAACGTATACAAATCGATCGAAGGAAAAAAATTGAAAACAAAAGAGGAAGGAAAAGGATTCAACTTCGAGATGACTTGAATAGGAAGAAGAGCTTATAAAAAATAAAGAAGTTTTCGGAGAACATGAAAATGTGAAAGAACAAGTTTAACAAATAGTCACTGATCCATCTAAGAACTAAATAATAATGACGATTATGAATCACTCATCGTTTGGTTTTATTCATAAATTTGCGTTTTCGTCGTACTACTTATTTAACTTATCGCTTAAACAAGGTAAGTTATTTAAGTGATTTGAAGGAGCTTAGAAATTTTGTTTGCCTTTTTGCATTTTTTTTAACGCCTCACTCTATTTTAATCGATTTTTTCCAGAAGCAACTTCCCTCTCTCGGCTTTTCTTTTCTCCCCGAGAACTATGTCGGACTCCCATTATCATCCCCTCATAAAAAAATCAACCACAAAATTTACGATGGCCGCCCGAAGCATTTTAACGAACATAAAAAATTCCATCCGGCACACACTCTCTTTCCCCAACATCCCCCACTCGCCGACCAAAAACTCCCTCTGCTCTTTTTTTTGCTGTCTGCTAGCCATTCGTCCGAGGAAGAAAAAAATAACCCACGCACCTTTGTGGCGGTTGGATTAAGCTGCTCTATCTTTAAAGTCGCAGTTTATCCGATGCATTCGGGAGTGACCAGACGGGATGATTCCGTGGAGAAAAGGGAGTTTTTGGAGATGCAAAGAGTAAGGAATAATGAAGGAAATGGAATCGGAAGAAAATGGTACGAATTAAAAGAGGATGAAAGATAATCAATTGTTAGGAGTAGATGAAGATAGCGTAGAGAGGGGTTAACGATTAGTTACTAGTTTATATATAGTCATGCCTATATTTGTCCATTTTCTTAAACAACTCTTCAAAACGCATGGGACATTAAACGCTGTTTCAGACAAACTAAATAATATTAAAATGGAGACCTTAAAAAAAGGACGTACATATGAAGGGAAAATGTCAGGAAACCAAAAGACCAAAATATACTTTAAGACGAAGTAGTATTCGGCGGTCACGGTAAAGTAATGACTAGCGTGGTTTTTAAATTATATTATTAATTTTAATCAACTCATAAACATTCCATTACTGGCCTTTTACAATAAGCATAGGAAACAGCGTTTAAAAGGATGAACACATATAACCACCCCTTCAACATGTTTCGATCCCGAAATCCAAACATTAGGAGCCAGAAAGGCTAAACCTCCCCTCCACCGAGTTCTGTAAGACTGAATCTTGCTGTGGGCTTGGATGTCTGTGATTTTCTTTGTCTTTATAAAAGACCAGGAAATTGTTTAAAGGGAATGAAAAATAAAGAAAAAGAGGTTTCCCCGAATACTACAAAATTTTGTATCGGCATGGTATCCATATTAATGATTTTGCCTAAATATTCTGTAAACATTCTTTTTATGGATAAATAATTATAAAAATATTAATAAATTATGTAATTAAACACAAAAAATGTATTAACTTGAAAAGTTATTGAAACTTAAGGATAATGAGTAATCAGTGCACCGCATGGTAAATAATGCGGAAATTTTCGTAAACACACTGTAAAAAGACAAATAAGAAAATACTGTATGAGCAAAGAAATGTAATTTTCACTGTTCTTCTCCTTGGGTAAAAGATGATTCTCAACTATACTCAACCAACTATGTACAAGATCTCAATAGTAAATCATATTAACAAAGGAGCAAAGAATTCTCAAAGACATTTTTCTCTCATATTAGAGCGCGCATTTCCATTATATACGCTGATTGTTTTCATAAATTTACAGTGCATTATTTTAAGCACAATTTCAATATTGCATATATAAAGTAGCGCTTGCATTCATAGGAACAGTTAAATGTTACGGTTGATTTAGTGGACTCTAACATATACTGCCGTGTTAGCAACACATGTGTTTGATCCTAATAATAGTACCACGAATCATTCGAAACATTTCATATGTGTTTGATATAGTGTTTTGATGTAAGGCATGAAAGAATAAAATGATAGATTTCAGCAGAATTAAATGAAAGTATTGTTATATAAAACCTAACCTCGATCCAACTACTCAAATGGCGGCGATGAGTATACTGACCTACAAGATAAGAGCACGAATTTAATATAGCGTATTTTTCCAATGAATGATATCAAACACAAAAATAATTCTTTTTCCAAGCATTTCTCTGAATTTCTCAATCAAATTCCAGGCGGAAGCATAATAAGATTTCTTTTAAAAAAACATTCCAACTTCAACTTCCATCATGATGAATTTCATTAAAAATTCCAATCAAAATCTCCCAAAAATGCTAATGAAAATCATTAAAAACTGGTTTCGAATGTTTTCCATTTTTTATTACCAATTTCTGAGAACTCTATGGAAAATAAGACACCAAACTCATGCTACCAATTGATTTCCTCCTTTCGTCACATTCAGCCGTATAGAACATTTTAAGACTACAATCTTTGCGACTAAAACCCTCACCCGCCATTTTGGTTCCAAAACGCTCTATCCGATTGTACCGCGTCGTGCGCGAACACAGATTTGTATGGCGGATAACCTCCTTCATCCCCATTCTCTCCGTCTTCCCTCATTCCACGCCCTCTATCTCCCCATCCCCTGTCACTGATTGGAGCATTTCGATAGATTCGGAGAGGAAGAGATGGGGACGGGGGACCCCGACAGTTGTTCGATCCGAAACGGATATCGGTTCGAAATCGGAATGGAGCGCGTCGTCATAGGGGGTGAGAGAGGGAGCTTGCTGGAGTTGAGCGTGAGAGAGAGAGAGTTAAGCCTCGTGGCGGGCAACAAGGCTTTGCAGTAAAGTAGAAGCATTCCATTTCCATCCGTAATGGGATTAGCTTCTGCTCTCTCTCTCTCATTCTCTCTCTCGCTCTCTCACTCTCATCATGCTCTCAGCACTCTTTTTACGTCTCTCTTCCCGTAGCCAACCTGTTTATCCAAACTTATTTCCACTTCAAATTTTCCTCCATCCTTCAGTCTCATTTGTACGTCTTTATCTCTTTTCTTCCACAAATTTCTCCGTTATCGCGTATTTATCTTCATTCCTATCTCTTTTTTCTTCTCGATTCAAACTGTCTCTCTTCTCCCACTTTTTCTCCTTTTCAATATCACCTCTTCCATTCTTTTACAATTATTCACCTCCTCTTTCGTCGTCTATTTCCTCCATTTTGCACAGAACCATTTTCTCTCTCCTTTTTCTCCCCTATTCCCATTCTCAAACTCTTACCTCCATTTTCCTCTGTTTCTTCTCTCATTTAAAGGTACTTTCGTTATCGAGGTTCAATATACGTGTCCCCTAGTTGTATAAATATAAAACGTTAAAATACTTTAAATCGAAACTGTTTTCGGGGGTAAAACTGTACAGGAACTGTTACTGGTTACTGTGGTTGAAATGTCAAGTATTGTTTCTTCAGAATGACTTCTGCTGTTCAAGGGTTTCGTAAATGAATTAATAAGCTCACCTTACAGCTCGAATCCAGTAGGTAATGAAAAAAGAGCGCCAAACAGTGGAAAATGATCATGCACTCGCACAAAGAGCGTTTCCCGATGCTTTAGACAGTTGATGTAAGCCACTTAATTTTTATTTTCCCAAAAAAATATTCTGAAGTCATTGTACCGAAAAAATCTTCCCTTCAATTTGGTTTTAACAAATCTTTAAATTAAACTGAAAATGAATATATTCAACCATTTGAATATTAATATTCCTTCGAGCATAAATCTCCCATTTTTGTGTTTACGGCGTAACACTGGATCAATCAGAGGCATGATGTGCATTTTGTGACGTCACTGAATTTAACTCGCAAAATACACGGATCCGCCATGCTGTTACGAAGTTGTTATTGGGCATTTCCAGTCCACTTCGGTGCACATCGCCATGGGCTCATCTCACATTTTCAGCACCGACCCGCCTAATAACCAGCGATATCGACCGCTTTAACGCGAAAGGATATTGCCGCATGGCGATTTCAAACGACGCTCCTTTTCAGGGTTCCGGTGGAAACTCAATTCGGAACAGTCGAAAGGATTCGAAAGTCATCAGGTGTGAGGACAGAAGTTCACCGCAACGATCGCATAGGTCTAATTCCAACGAGCGGATTAAAAAAAAAAGCTTTCCCAAAATGACAGACACATTGCCGCCACGGATATCAGCTCAACGCGGGTTGAAGTATAAGAGTATTCTAATAATTACGCAACAAGCAAGCGTCTTAAACTAAATCTTATCTTGCGAAGACGCTTTGACTGATATAGCTCGGAAAAACTTTCTGACACCATACAGTGTGATTAAATTAATTTTTCTCGAGAAGAATTATTTAATATAAGGAATTTAATTCACGGCCTTATTATAAGCACCTTTTCCACCTCCATACGCTTTCCTAACTTTAAACTTCAGAAAATAATATCAACCTATGTCTTGATTGATAAAAACCACAGAAGAGGGACAGAAACTTGATGTTATATGCAGCAGTTTATGCTGCATATAAAGAGTAAAATTTATACCTATATACCTGAATAATCCCAGAAATCCCGTGTCACCCATAAAAATCACATTTCTCATTTATCTATCTCATAAACATGATAATAAAGACGATCACGTACAGCCATACTCACAGCAGGATTCAAACCCGCGACCCTTCATTTGAAAGCCATGCACGTTAACTATGAATTTCAAGAGACATTGTCAGTTAGGATAGTTTTTAGGTCAACAACGTCACACATTATTGCCGCATTTATTCCCAATGGCTTATTTTCACTCGTGACTGTAGAAAGGATCTTTTGGCCGAGAATATGTCGGCACGAATCCTCACCGTCCAATGAATCTGAAAAAAGAATTCTTCTAGTTTACAAGATCTCCAAGAAATACTATCCTTATCACAAAATAGGTTACTTATATAATTCACATTTTTCACGTACTGTGATAATTCAACATGCTATTTCAATTTTATTTGTTCAATTTTCCAGATAATCCTAAAATCACGACCTATTATCCATTCGTTTTATCGATATAGTTTCGTCAATCCTTATTTCATAGCAGAAAACGAGCATTCAAAACAAGCGCCATGGTCCAACTTACGCTTCAAGCTATTGGAATGCATTGTGTGGATTCCTCAATGTCTCTAATAACATATAGGATTTCTATGTCGTTGGAATCCGGCAGAATTATGTTCGAATTGATCATTCTTTCGCGCGGCATTAAAACGAAAAATAGAAATATCGATCGAAAGAAAACGATGAACCGATAAAAAACGTTAATATCGATAAAGTTAACGATAGTAAAAATTACGAATATAACCGAACGGACTGTTGAGCTATAAAATTATTTACAAAACTTTAGATTTGCAGCAAAAAATTTGTATTCTGCTTCTTCTATAAAATAATGACATTTGCACTTTTTTAATTCATAAATATCCGCATATTTGAATAATCCTATCAATCATAACTTTTATTTTATTTTTTTCTACACACTGGTAATCACACTCACTATTAAACGCTTACTATGCTTTATTCAATAAAAAACGTTGCGGACTTGGGTTTATAACTTTTACACTCTATTAAATACTAGTATCCGTGAACTTGGCAAAGAGAGAGAGAGAGTGGTAACTTTTATTTTCGTAATTTCCGCACGCTGATAATGAACACCATAGCTCGATTATACGTTGGCTGTAAGATCTTTCGATAAATAAAGCGTAAGAGGACATGAGTTACCGAAAAAATATTGACTCGTTCCTAGCCCCTTATGGTTTCCCTTCTCAATCCATCTTTTTACGCATTCCGTCGTGAGATAGTCTTGACCGAATTCCTACTCTCGCTTGTGCGGCAGAACAGTCGTTGAAGTGCCTCGGAACGGAGGAGCGGCCTCTCATCGAACAGACCATACTCCAACTTCCCCTACCTTCCTTCTCTCTCCTCTCTACCTCCATCCCTCTCTCTCTCTCCCGTTTCAATTCGCCCATCTCCTTCTGTCCGCCATCACTCCACGTCCCCCTCTCGCCGTCCTATCCCTCCATTTTCCCCACTCCTTCGGCTCAACCATCTGGAAGGGAGGAATGACAGGGAGAGAAAGAGGGGAAGGGGAGAAAGGGAGAGAGAATGAGAGAGGGAGAGAGAGATGCCAGAGGAGGGGAGAAAGACGATCGATAGAGTTGAAAATGGCGGACTCTGGTGGTCTCTCACTCCAAGCCCTCTCTTTCTCTCTCTTTTTTCCCTCTTTTATATTTTTCTCTCTCGTCTTTCTACTTTCTTTCTCCATGTACGGCTCTTTTCAGATCTTTTTCCTCCTTTCGTTACATAACTCTTTCTTCTTCTGTTCACCTCTTTCCTTCTCTCTCTCTCTCTCTCTCTCCCTGACACTCTCCGCTTGCTACCTCCTTTCTCCGCCATTACTTTAATTCCCATTCAACGTTCTATTTCATTCACCTCCATTCTTTCCATCCTATTTCACCATATCCTCCGACTTGCATCATCATCGTTCCTTTCCTCGACATTCTCCTTCATTCCCCCATCCCTTCCCTCTCTCCCTCCCCATCCTACTAGATCTGTAAAATTTCTCTCACGTTCTTTTTCTCTCACTTTTACTGATTACACTCAGTCTCTTATTCCCTCTTTCTACCCCCACCTCACTTTCACCATATCTCTCCTTCCCAACATTTTCTCTTTCATCCATCCTTTCTATCATCATATTTTACACTTCTATCATCATTATTCTCATTCTCTTTTACCTTTCCCTTCTTCCGCCTTTCCTCGCCAATTCTCTCTTCCCATCTGTCAATTCTCTGCCTAATCATTCCTCCTTTGTTACATTCTCATTGGACCTTCACCTGCATTTTTCATTCTCCCATTCACGTGGTTGACTACATCCGACGGCCAAATGCTTCAGAGTTTTTAGGAGCCGCCTTCGTCAAGGTGAAATACTTTATCTCATTCCTTCCCTCCATTCTCTTCCGCTACATCCCCTTCTCTCTATTTTCCTTTCGTTCTCCCTGCAAAAACAAAAAAATCGCGAACATTGGTTTCTGCGGGAGGAGGAGAACGGCTTTCACGACTTTGGGGATTCATTAAAGGGAGGCTTGAGGGGACCGCGGAATTGCTATGCCGGAGAGAGAGAGAGGGGGAGGGAGAAGGGGTAAAAAACAAAACACGACTCGACGGAGGAATTTTATGACGTCGTTATGGTGAGTGTGATTGTAGCGTGTGTGTCTAAGCGCGTGTGTGTTTGTGTGGAGCACGTTGAACCAATGATCGGAGGTTGTCTTTAACCCTCCGCCAGAGGTCGTATCGGAGGACCAAAGGATGATAGCAGCGGTTTCGACGGGACAGAAGAGATAAAATACGAGATTGGAACCACTACGTTCATTCTTTCCACACGGTAAAAGAAACTGCATAAGAGCTGAGAGAATTATGCTCATTAAAGTATGAGGAGTTTGCGCGTTTTCTATTGATTAAGCAGGCGGAAAATAGGAATTTTCTAAGATCTGTTCCTCAGAGAATTTCCGAGAAATTTATAGAAACGAAACAGATGAGATTTCCTTTTCCACTCAGGAGAAAGATCATGCCTTTACGCGATTTTTTAAAGACACCTAGAATTTTATAAATCTTAAAAACTTTATTCCTTCAACATTAATAGCATCGTCAGAATATAATTTCAAATTTTCTAGTTTTTCAATAACCGGACCCACTATCGGAAAAATACGAACGTTATATCCCTAATTAATGCCTAGAAACTAATAATATTTTTTTAAATACGATTCAAGAAGAATATTAGAAAATATAGAGAAAGCGACGGACCAAAAGGTCGGCAGGACAAGTGATAGCATAGGCATATTTTAAAAAAGGCGTAAACAGAAGTAGAGTGTTGTTCCTTCTTTGATAGCTGTTGTGCAACTATTTTCAAAGTTAATGATGAACAATGACTGTATTTTAGAACAAATTACCGCATTATTAATCATAAAAATAATAACCTTTTTAAGCAGTAGGAAGCCAACTCATTAATTTATTTAAGCAATTTAGAACGGAACAGACTTTTTTCTCTCATAAATCTGTGTTACTGTTTAAGGTGAAGAAAACCTGCCTCCAATCAAATGAAACCTCTTCCTATTTGCCAATTAGAACCCAAGTATAGCATAGTTCATCAGGGGTCGGCAATTTACGGCCTGCGAGCCGCATGCGGCCCCCGAGAGGGTTTTCTGCGTCCCGCGAAACTATAATGAAAAAAGTTGTAGGCAAAATTTAACAGATACTTCACATTGATTCAATAAAATCTCAAAACCTTTTCTGGTGAAATTTTAACGCTAGCAAATTAGTATTTAGACTTGATTGGAGACCAAAGAATCTCTAGGTAACTTCCACTATAAATCTCATCCGGCCCACCGAAGCTTTCGTGACTTCTAATGTGGCCCTTCAAAGCATTCACAACTACGAATGTGGCCCGCCATGCAGAAAAGGTTGCCGACCCCTGCCCTATATTATGAATTACCTCTATTCAAAAAATATTGAGCTTTTAAGTACAAAGTTAACTGTTGCAGGCGTTTAGAAATTAGAGCTTTTAAGTGCTTAATTTTTAATTCAATTAGAATTACTCTCAAAGAATTACTAAATTAATGCCTTGTAAGAGAATTCTATCGATTCTCTCTGTCAAAGTGTTAATTGTACATGGACTTTATTTGATAAATAAACAATAAAGCCACGATTGTTCTTGTAACTGTGTAGTATTATGTTTTGATGCCTTATTCTATTTTGATAATAGCTAGAATTACCCTATTTAGTGCTTATTAACAATCAAAAATACAGGGTGTCTCCAAATTATTCATCGAAAGCTATAAATATTTTCGCGTAGCTCTCTTCTCATTAAAGCATTCATCGTGAGTATAATGAAACGATTCAAACTTTGTTTCTTTGAACGCATTTTCATTACTGCTTGCAGCTCTCTCGTAACATAATAGATGATTATATTTAATATTAATTGAAGCGAAGGCTTTAAGAGGTCATAATATGAATTGTCATCCTATATTTCCTGCTAATTTTCTTTCTAAGGCGTTAAAATATTTATCACGCAATTGAACCATTTCGTCGAAGTTAAAAATATTCAAGCTTGCAAGCATAAATTTATACGATTCCTCTTTATTTGGATAAAATAGTCCCGCATTATACGGCATTCGATGAATAATTACGACGCTCCCTGCAAGTACATTTCCTGCGACACAATCCTAACCGTCGCTTCGTATGGTAGACAACTTTGCTTCCCTTGCAGCAGGCCTTCCCTACAAGGTTTATCCGGGACATGAAGGCGTCCTGACAGAGAAGAGGAAGCAGAGGAGGATCAGGACCACTTTCACGTCCGCCCAGCTGAAGGAACTGGAGAGGGCATTCCAAGAGACTCACTACCCCGACATATACACCAGGGAAGAGATAGCGATGAAGATCGATCTGACGGAGGCGAGGGTGCAGGTCAGTGATCTCCCTTCCTGTTTCCGCCATTGTTACTGTTTTTGTGTACCGCAGTCGTGCTTCGTAAATCGCGACGGATGAGGGAGATGTGGCGCTTCGATTAAAAACAACGATTTGCGTTCTAATCGCATATTTAAAACCATATTTAGCATGGAACGCATAGCGAGTGTAACAGAAAAGAATCGGCAAGTTTTCTCGCTAAATGAAAAAGAGCTGTGATCTGACATAAAGAAAAAAATATTTTTCGCTGGTTAAAATCGCTTTAAATAATCAAGAAATAAGATTGTAATCTAAAATATGAGTATTTTTAGAGCATCAACGATTATTAACTTGTAATCATAGCTTTTTTCCCGATATCGCCAAATTGAAAGATAGGTACAATAAGGGCAAAGCACTCGTCACTTTCCTCAGCCCCACTCACTTCTATTTTTTCTTCCTATTAAAAAAGAAATGTTTCGGTAATTGGATATCATCGAAGCTAGATCGCTTTGGATGCTAAAAACTATGTTAATCTCATACTCGAACATCCCTTGTATTTGGCATTATAAAAAACGTACCATTGCAAATGGAAACTCTTACGATTTTTAACATTTTACGTACGTGATTATTCCTCCAAGTAACTTGAAAATTGAAGTCATGAACGCATTTGAAAAATTAAACAAAATTTTTATTAGGCGATCTCGTTAATTCATCTTTTTGAATGGCCTGGTGCCGTATCCGTAAAAATTATTATGTTTCGTCATTGCGAACTATATTAACTTCGTCAAATCTATATGGCAGAGCAGCATCTTACATGACAAATTTCAGAAATACCAATTCATTTGGAAAATTACGAGTTGCGCATTTTATTTATTACGTGTTTTGATATTTTCCCGCATTTTTTAAGCGCCTTAGATAAATTTTATATTTATTAAAAACTAAACCTATTATATTCCGAAACATCAACTTTTGTCCACAAATGTGCGAAAGGTTAGCGTTCTTCGTAAATGATTTCTGCGAAATATAGAGTATTTTAACATGTACTCGTAGATATTAGACAAAAACGAGCAGACACGTTTTATGTGGCATAGATTCCCGATGCTCTGCTACTTTTGGGGTAGATTTCTCTCTTTTATTTTTAAAAGTTAAAATTCCTATAATAATGTCTCCTGACCTGCACTGATATCCGTTTTAAATGTGTCACGTTCCTTTCGTAAGCCGCGACGCATAAACTGAAAATCTTTGCATAGGAGACATATTTAAAGCGGCTGCTAAGATACTAGACCCTGAAGGGATAAAGAAAATCAAAAAATTCCTCTCCCCTTCTCATTTTATGGGTTCATTTGCCGAGATAACCGAACCAATGCCTTGTTCTGATTGCCGGGTGTTTTTCCCTTTTGTCTCCCTCAAAAAGTAGAAAAAGAAAGGTAGAGGCGTAAAAATCAATGTTCCCCTTCTTTCTCTCTGTCTCACTTCATCTCCCTCTATTCTATTCTCTCTCTCCCTTTGTACTTTCTTCTCCTACCTACCGTTCGCTATATCCTTCTCTCTCCACTCTTTAAATCTCTATTCTTCTTTCGCTCCATCCTTCTCTCTCTCCCTCTCCTTCCTTCATCTCCCTCTCATCCCTTCATCTCCCTCTCCCTCCACTCTCTTCATCTCACTCTCTTCATCTCACTCTTCCTCCACTCTTCATCTCTCTCTCCATACACTCTGTTCATCTCACTCTTCCACCACTTTCTTTATCTCCCTCTCCCTCCACTCTCTTCATCTCACTCTTCCTCCACTCTCTTTATCTCCCTCTCCCTCCACTCTCTTCATCTCCCTCTCCCTCCACTCTATCCTCTCTCATCTTCCTCCATTCTCTTCATCTCTCCTTACCTCACTTCCTCCAACATTCACCCCCACTCCCTACCCCCTTCCCCCTCTTAAATGAATAAGGACGTGGACTTGGGGCGGCGTGTGCACCGAGCCGTCGGAAGGGCTCATCTTCTGTTCACACAAGGAGAGGGAAAATCCATTCCGGCAAACGAGGGGCAGATGGAGCTCATTGCAGGTGGGTTCTCCTCTCCTTCCATCTCCCTCCCTATTCGTCACCTCTCTTTCCTCCCTCGACGTCTATTAATAATAACCGTTTGACAAATTAGGAAACTGGTTTTCTCCCCGCCCATCTCCCATTCCCTAACCCCGTCCCGTTTCGTATCTTGCCGTACGGAGAAAAAAGGAAGAAGAGAGACTTTAAGGACCGATCGATTCGACAATCGTACGTCGAGAGAGGGACGTCGTCTGAAAATGTGTTTGCAGTGTTCGCTCGGTCGATCTCGATTCGGGAACCTCCGGATGACAAACGGCGCCACGCTGTTTGGCTTTCCACCGCTTGAGATCCACTCTGGAGGGAATGTTGCGGATGTTTAAAGACTTAATGGAGGCGCATGTTTAATTTGGGTTGGCTGAAATGAGGATGGAGAGCGTCCATGTTTTTTTTAATAATCAAAGAAACGACTCCATGAGGACGATCCGTACATCTTTGTTTTACATGGTAAAAACTTTATGTGCATGGATACCGAGGAATATGACAGATTTTTAACTCTAATAGCAATATCTAAATTATTCTTATACAATCAACGCAACTATGACAAAATAGGAGAGATTTTTCGTGAATATTCAGAGATCTTTAGGTATGTTTTCATTTATTTAACTCCCAAACTTTAGCCAAAATGGTGAACCACGGACCAATAAACATATATACGTAGATTTGAACGAGGAGGATTACCTAAATAGTAGATTTTCTATGAAAGGAGTTTATGGTTAAAGTTGCAATTGAATGACGAAATATAAGTCACATATTATATGGCCAGAATAGGAAACAGTTATCGATACATAAAGAGGGATGCTAAGAAGAGAGCTATGTGTAGAACTCAGTTTAACTGACAATTCAGCACTTATATACAAAATATTGCTAATGATTATGTAGATGGGTTATATATTTTCGCTGCTGTAGAATCTACCACTACAGGTCCAAGAAGGCTTGAAACATACTTACGTAAATATAAAATCTCCTCAGAGAAATGTAACAAAAAAGTTATAACAAGCAAATAACATATTTAATTGTGAAGAATCGTATAAAATCCATTCATTATGATACTCGCAATATTTCCGATACTTTTTTGTAGAACCTAAGTTTTATAATCGAAACTGGGGTGATATTATATTCATAACCTATCGCGTTGCTTTTCAAAAAGAAAATTTAAAATAAAAAGTGTTAAATTTAATTGGAACAGATAACAGCAAAGGAACAAACCTTCCAAGCCTCGTCATTTGGAGAACAATGCAAAAAATGCAAAAAAATACATTCGGTCCGAAGTTCGGGTCCCAAATAAACTCGTGACAAAACGGTCGGAAAAAGATGCAAACCCGTGAAATGAACAAACACGTCGAAACATTAATTAGCGGCAAGGTGTTTGCTCGATATTTCCCGCCCTCCGCGCGCATGCGCACTCCCATGCATGTATGTACGCATGCACGCGAGTATGCACAATGACTTCCATTTCCGACCAGCGTCGCGTGAAAAAAAAACGTACACACCTTCCGTACTCCCCCCTTTCTCCCACACGGTCGAAATCATCGCATATCCGCTCAACAAGTGAATGTGTCAACATCCATCCCAGCCGAGAGGCGGAGACGGCAAAAATAAAAATTAACTTGATCTCGTTTCCGCCTTGCACCGATAGAATGCTCCGCTTCTGCACACACAAACATACGCGGGCGCCCCATTCGACCGATGGTGAGGGAAAACGTTCGTTCGGTTCGGAGACCTGTATACCTTCAATTTTCCTCCGCGTTTGCCCTCCCACTCCCTCTTCAACCTACGCATATATCCATAAACGAGAAGACACGTATTCCGTGACCTCGTTTAACGCGATTATGCCTCCGATTCCGCGTGTCCACGGTGGAGTTGGCGCAACCTCCACAACTCTGCCTTCACGCAATGTCGCGCAACTCAAACACAAAGGCGACATCTCTGTATCAAAAGTTTTGCAATATGCACCCATAGAGCAGTTAAGGAGACAAGGTAATCGTTGAGATTTTTAGTTTGTCTCACGGGAGGAAAACGAATTGTTAACCTTCCTATAGATAAATAAGGTAGAGAAGGCTGACCGTTATGGCTCGACGAACGGGTTAATCGACTGGTCAAATATTTGGTCACGAAACGTAATGCAGGTAGAGGAGGATGCGTGGTAGAGAGAGGGTGATGTGAGTTGCGCACTGGATGTGCATCGGAGGGAGCAAAATGGTCATCGCTACATCCCCATCTGTCATCCCTTCAGCAAACCGAAAGAGATGACAATTGGCTGTGGAAACATTCCCGCTAGCATCAGAATCGGAAGGTCTTTTTTGTCACAACCTCCGAATCGCGTGATGCATGTTTGGGTTCCCATAAGGGTGATAGCCCGTTGTGTGACGCATCAGGGCGCATGCGAATCCTCCCTCAGATAATCTAAATTTTGCTATTCTTAGTAGAGTGCAGGTATAAATAGATTTTCACATCCGTTTCAATAACGAAACTATTTCTTTTTCTTCCCGGGCGCCTTTTTTTACAGCTTCGTAGAAGTATACAAAGTATATGTGCCGTTGGTGATTCGCCAAACTAAACGGGCATGAATGTTTGCGTCGCGTTTGATATTTCGGTCCGATGGTTCCATGGGATGAATCAACGATCCGAGCCGCCCTATTGCGCTAATTACGATTTTGCAGCTACGGTTCTGGAACATCTCGCCTGACCACTCCGCTTCGCGTTACGGAACCGGAATCACCCTTTATTTTTTATACCGGAGGAAAATGTGTGAGAAACTATTTTTACTTTCTTCATATACGTAATATAGGGTAAAGTATTGTATTCATGAAAAAAATCGACTTCGAGATTTCAACGGAAATACACGTTCTGAGGTCCCCTGAACAGGTTTTGACAATTTTCTCGATGATGTCTGTGTGTGTGTCCGTGTGCGCGTGCGCATTATGTCCATACAAATAATGTAATTTTCATGTTGTATTATGTGTGCTTACCTATACGATTTTTGTATAGGACGATGACTAATTTTGTATAAAATACAAAAGAATAACGCGAAGTATTTGTTTTCAATTAAATGTCTTCGTACTACTTTTTTATTATAGTGAGCGTTCATGCTCTGGATTTATCAAAATATTTTTAAAACGCTGGAAGACCTCAAGCAGAGCGAGAGAAATTTACGACATTAGTCAGTGTTAGTGGTACCTGCAAAAACTTTTGCTAAGTCAATCAGAAATCGGCATGTTTAAAAGTGATAATAGCACATTTCTCCTTATAAAATTAGACAAATGACATTTTGAATTTCATGTTTGTTTTTATAATTCACATGTGCAATTTTAATTGCTTCTCCCTTACGAAAAAGGTAACATTCCAGTATTTAAATAAAAAAGAAGATATTTTATTTTGGTAAATCGTTAAAAATGCCCACAGTCCACATGCAGTTTACTGAATAATAATAATCGGCAATTATTAACGTTGCAATCTATTAAGTTTGACGTTTCTACAGCTATAATTTCGATGCTTCATAAAAAACGTGAAGCGAATAACTTAATTCGTTCGTCTATTTGAAGGCTTATTAGACGCAAATTCAATCGGAGGCAATAATGCGGGTACAAAAAAGCCATAACATTTCGAAAATAAATGCGCATTTTTGACAAACTATTCCGTTTAACATCTAAAAATTGCAAGAATAAGATATTTTATAGTTTTAGCCGTCGAATAAAGTAAAAACAGAGAAATTCGGTCCATATTTACGTATTTTGGTGTATGAAGGAAAAAACCTTGCACCTTGAAAAGTCGAAAATCCTGAGTAAACATGGGAAAATATTATTGTCTCCTGGAGTCAAATCTGGAACATTTATGTAAACAAGATCAGTTTACTCGAGGTCTCCTAGTTGGCAAAAACAAAATGGCTTTTACAGCATTTCTCTACGACAAACTGTTCAAGAGATAAAATGGGGATGGACAGACGGATAGACATGGAGTAATTATACATAAAAGATGTTTAAAAAAATTCAACGAAATATATAAAAGAAAAAGAGCTCTTTTCCCTTCCTCTCCACTTTTTCTTCTCTCCCGTCGAAGTGAAGCAAATTAAAGACCGTCGATCTTCTCGGAATCGCTCGCCTACTGCTCTCAAGCCATGCGTGTCCTCGGAATCTTTTTGGAGATTGTAATTAAATCTTCCCTAGGACGACATCCGATGCATTCAGAGTGATTGCATTTCGCCCAAAAAGGGGCAACTGACCCAATTTCCCTGAGTGGTCCCTCACAATCCTTTCTTAACCCCTTCCCTTTTCTTTTGTACCCCTTCCCTTTTTTCTGACCCTCTCTCGAGGGAAATTAATAATTCAAACGGTCCTGAGAGATAGAAAGGGAGAAAGGGGAAGGGGAGCGCATCGCCTTTGAGAGGTACCAGATCCGAGAAAACGTTCCAAAATGAGGAAATTAAGGAATAGAAAGATGGCAATGAGCGATCGTATCTGATCAGCTAAGTCTTCCTCTTTTCATTTCGTTTCTTCCCCTTTCCATAGAAGAGGCGACTAATTTTGAGCATTTCTCCGTTTAAACTTTTTCACTTGTGAAATTCGCGGATTTCTATCCTTATACAGCTTTACCGCAACGCCGTTATTTCTCTTTGAATATTTTTGCGCATTATTTCTCTATGCACGAGATTCAATAGAGAATATTTATTTCGTCTTATGGCTAAAACCAAATTGAAAAGACATGTCTCTCCAACAGTGCCAGATTACCTAATAGCCACACTAAGCACGTGCCTAGGAGACCCCAAAATAAGGGAACCCCCGCAGGTTGACTGTTGCACAATCATTAGTATTGAAAGCAAAAATAAATAAATAAATAAAATTAATAAATACGTAAAAATAACATTTTTCTTATTCTAAGAAATTCAAATATAGTAATTAATAAAATAACTTCTGCAAACTACAAGGAAAGGCCTCTAAAGTCTTAGGGGTCTAGGGGTCCCAGAGAGTCATAATCCGCCACTGCTCTCCAATATCCATAAGAAGCATAGGAAAACCAGATACGTATATCAACTACAAAGCAGCCATCATATTTAGTGATTCACCGATAGTGGATAGTCACTGATTACGATTGCTTTATGGCGGATATGCGAATGTGGTTTTCCTAATCTTTCTCTGGCTATTGGAGAGATATACTGCGACAATTTTATCCAGTAGTTGGCCACATTTATCTCATATTATTTAGTGAAGAGCCACATTATTCACGATGATTCAAAGCACTTTTTAAATTTTACCTAATAATAACGCATTTTCAAGAGCGTGCGGAAAAGGCAGTTCATACTAGATAATCTTTCACATTTTACGACGTTTCTCGAGAGATGCCGTCACACGTTTTTGCATGCTATGTTTTTCCGAATAGCACATCTATTTTGTAAATATTAGGGCACACAATGAGAAACATTCAATAGTTTTTCCCTTAACTAATGTACTTGTGAATTACATTCTTCACCGCGATGTCCCTTCATAACCTTTCCCATCCAACAAGTCCCCAAACTGAATCTTACTAAACTATACTACACCAATTCCCAGAAGGAAGCAAATTGGAAACAGAGATGCAAAATTTTCTCATCTTATAGGGCATCCTAATAATCGAGCAATCATCATCAACGTCATTCCAAGAGATGGAAGCCACTGGATTAACTCCCAAGCCGGATAATCCACCCCCACCCTCCGTTTTTCCACTCAAAGGACCAATTTTAACGGTATTTCGGCGTCTTTGGTTTGCTTATCTCTTCGTAAATATAACTTCAATTAAGCTGACTTTGAGATTTCTTGATTCATAATGTTTTATTACAATTGTACAGACAAATGTTGCAAAGGTAGGATAGCAATGTCCGTTAAAGTGGTCGGTGAATTGGATTGAAGGTTTAATAAAATTTGTAAAATAAGCTGAAATTAAGTTTGTTGAGGCATAAATACGGCTAAATTGTCATTTCGATCTCCCGAGCTTTTGCAGACGTGATATTCAACTTATTAAGCCATAACGTGCTGCCGCGCAAAAGTTGCAAAAAAACTTTGGTTAATTTTTCAACCTCGATATGAAATTCGCTGAAAAGAATCCCAAAATCTATGCCAAATTCCAGATAGGTCAGGTATCCATTTTCTATTACCCCGTTGGCGGTATTCCTCGCGCATCACTTTGGCCGTGAATACCACGCGCCATAGCAGAGATCCCCATCACCTATCAGTTTCAAATCGCTCCCTTAACTGCTCCCAAGACGAAAGACCCAAACATTTAAAGAGGTTGATTTGCTGTTAGGGTCAACCTTTCCATCAAACCGAATCCACCTTCGCATAAGGGTTCCTCTTAACGTCCTGAGACTGACCTAAACGGAGGGGTGAAACTTTTTCCGGGCATAAAAAGAGCGGTTTAACGGCATTTCCCGCGTCGAAATTCATAAAGATTGAGTTAAGTCTTCTCCGATGCAATCGTTTGTTACTTAGTGCTGGCATAAGGAAGGCTGGAGAGGAGTAAGAGGGCATGGGTGTTATTTTGCGATGGATATGTGGGAGACTTGATGCGTCAGATAGGCGTCGCACGTGGAAGCACTTAATTTCAATTTGGTCCATAACTGACTCTCGTTTCCTAAACGTCCGTCTTGTGAGGAATGTTAAGCGATCTGATATTCGAGGGGCCTGCGCACGCCCTTGCGAATCCAAATGTTTCCATATTCTGCGCTATTTCCCGAGAGTTTCCTGGACTCAGGTTTTCCGCTATGATCCTAAAGTGCGGTGTATCGAATTCCTATGTCAGCAATCGGGATTAACATTTCCCGGTTTTTTTCTCAATCCTGGGATTTTGGGATTGCATAAGTCGCATTCCGGGATACCGGGAAATTCTCGGAATTCTGTTATAACCATAATACTTACTAGATAATAAGGAATAAAATGTACTTTTGTGAAAATTGTATTTAATAATTATAAACTAGATTTGCACACTACAAACAAAAAATAGATACCGGGAAATTCTAGGAATTCTGTTATAATCATAATACTTACTAGATAATAAGGAATAAAATGTACTTTTGTGAAAATTGTATTCAATAATTATAAACTAGATTTGCACACTACAAACAAAAAATAGAGATGCTTGTAATGGATAAATAATTTCAAAGTAAATGACAAACGTTTTTATGAAAATTAAAATCAAATTAAAGTCCTTTACAAAGTGCATAAACACGATAATTTAAACATAAAAAAATTGTTTTATTGAAAGGAATATTATTTATTATATTAATTATTATATTTCATTATTAATGAAATAATTTTTCAAAAAACACAAATTATCCACACTGCGATGATCACTTGGGTTTGTGCGTAGTTTTGTAATAAAGAGGCCTGCCGCAGAAAATGCTCGTTCTGCTTCAATAGAAGTTGGCGGGATGGATAGGAGAGAATTGAAGAGATCGTGTAAATTAGTTGAGCGTTTACCGGTTATTCATTTCGTTAGCAATGTTTCTCACATCACATGACGAGCTCACGTTCACTTTTCCACCGCATACTGCATTTTCAATGGCAGCATTAAATTTATTGATCAGTGACAATTGATTGGACGATGAGGAGCAGGCTTCTGACTCTGAGGGCATAACATTACATTTATAATGTTGATTAGATTCGATAGCATCTGCTGGAACGTCGCCAATATCTTCCGCTCTGCGGATGAAAAGCCTGGAAAACTTCTTAGCAGTAGGTTGAAGTTCAAATTCTGAGAGTAACGTGAAATTTGTATTTTGTTAGTGATTTTGGTGGTTGTTAAAATACTTAAACAAACTGATTAGATTCTTATTTCTACGTTCTTCTAGCCTTTTCTGTACAGATTGTTCCATTTGAGAAGAAAAAGTAGTACTCAGTTCAGTCAACTCATCTAATACGATATAAATTTGAATACTCCTTCCGCAGAAAACAATGTTCAATCTCTTCGACAAAGCTTTTCGACTCCTAGCTTAACCGGATGTAGTGATAATACAATGGCATTAATTACACTAAACTCTTCTTCTGAAATATTTAAAGTTTTCTTCATATCAATCATTGCTTTTAAAATGCATTCCTTCAATGCTACAAATCTTTTCAACATATTCAGTAAGCTTTTCCACCTCGTTTTCGAATCAAGTATAAGTTGCATTTCCTTATTTCGTGCTCAATTTTACATATTTTTATAATATCTCATTTTTTTAAGGCGACTTACGAAATGATCGTACTCCTCAATTTTCCAATAATACTGGTAATGCTCAACTCATTTGTAATCAGTTCAATATTTTTTCCACAATAATCGGAATCATTGTTACATATTTCCGTAGTAGTTGCGAATTTGCTATCTTCCAAATCCTCTTCATCTGCACTGTCTTCCTCACTGCAACTATTTTCAACAGATTCAGTTAAAAATAGATGTTCCCTGACTTCAAATATTTTTTCCTATAAAGAACATCACAGACAGCTAAATATAGTCCATGTGCAAAACATAGTTGATGATCAATGCCGCTCATTCTTCCAAATTTAACCATAATCAAGATAAGTGTGATGACTTAAGCTATACTATCAGTTACGCTGGCAAAGATGTCCTTCGTCAAAGATAGGTTAAATTCAGAAAGTTTATTTTCCACAAGGTTCACTGTTTTTTCTGCAGGCATAGACCAAGAAACACGCACCATACCCAAATTCCAAAACTTTGATTTTGCGTGTAAATTTATATTTAAATAACGACGATTTCTTAGTGATGTGTATTCGTCGAATGTCATACTGAAACTTGCATTATCTAACATCTTTCTAACGATTTCTGATATTACCATTTGCCTTGCAATAACATATTGTTCGTGAACCATTTTCGTAACTGAATATTTTTTTGGTAAAAACATGCACTTTTGGGCCACCCTGTAGATTATTTTATCTCTTACAATAGACCGGGAATCTCCCGGGAAATGCGATGATTTCCCGGGAAAATGGGATGTTTATTTTAATCCGTGATCCCGGGACCCCGCTTGATAAACCCTAGTCAGCAGTCGATTATAAGATTATTCCAAAGAATGATCAACCGGCAATGGAAATTTTAAATTGGCGAAATCCAATAACTGTGATTGTTGGAGGCGAAGCTAGCAAAAAGGTGCTATGCTTCTTTGCTAGAGCATGTTTATGAGTGTAATAGCAAACACACATGTAGAGATGGGCAAGTTTAATTTTCCATAATTGACACGTAATACAATAGTTATTTATTTCATTTAGGGCAAACCATATCAAAAACCTATTACCAAATCTAGGATTCTTATTATTCAATACTTTCTTGCCTGCCTATCATACGCTGCTGCAAACATCTTACAGCTATTGATGATAAATGTAGAATCTCTTTTGTTTAAAGAGGGACAGGAACATAAAACCATAATTACCACGCGAAGCTTAAGAAGCAATCATCCCCTTCCTTTTTGCGCCAAAGCATCGTCAAGTCCTTAACTTTCCAGTGATAAGCAACAAATGCCAGGATTGTAGTAATTCTCGCAAAGGGAATAGAGGAAAAGAGCGGACGGTTTTCCATTGATTACAACGTCATTGAATAGTTTTAACTTTCGAAGTCGATGAAAAATAGAGATGCGAGGTGGTAGGGGACACGGATATGTTGTACATTGATTTATAACCATCTATTGGCTATAGCGTCCTTATAACGATTATTTTAAAGATTTATTCCCTAAGTACAGATTATTTGGTTCTTCACATAATTGTAAAATAATTTATTTCTACCGATTTCAACCAAGCAACTCTTCGTGTTACAAATGCCTATGCAAATGCCGAGGACATGATTATTCCTGGATACAGCCGTATTCCTGGTAATTTTTACTCTACGTTTAATATATGTATCTTTATCATAATGCTGTACATTCACTATTTTCTCTCATATTTACAATATTTTTTGACAGAATTTTCAAACACTTCGGTTAAAAGTGTGCATTTATGTAATAAGTAATTAAGAAATTGCAAACCAAGCAAAATTACTCATGTGAAATGCTTTTACATAGGCGCAGAAAAGTAAATTAGAACTCTTTATCAATTTTTCCTCATCGCATTTCTACTTTAAGTTTTGTCTAACTTTTGAGGGATGAAAAATAATCAGCAAAAATCAAATACTTTACGGTTGACGTAGAATATGGCCACCTTTCTACATAATAATCGGTAGAACCTTTCCTTCAATTGCTGCTATTTTTGCACAACCGACACCTCATCCTAACACCCCTAACACAGAGATCGCTTCCGAATCAACTGTCACGACGCTCCTAATGCCCGATGTATGTAGCGCACGTCCTGGCGACGTCGGTAGTGAAAACAGCGTGGCTAATCAGTCCCGAATAGTCAAAGAAGATTGGAGGGGGGAGGGAGGGAGGGAGCATAAAAGAGGGTGAAGAGGTGGAGGCCGGCCTGAAGGGCCATTGTCAGCAGTCGCGTGGCGCACCGGAGGTACGATTTCCCGCGCCGTCGAGCCCTCGAGGGCGCGGCCTCGTGACGTTCCCGACGCACTCGCTTTTACGGTCGTTTAGCTTCCCGCCTATTCTAACACCCTCTTTCCGTTCCGGAAGCCGCGGCAACCTTTGGTTCCGGTTCTCGTACGGCGCTTCGTCGGAAGTCAGGGAGTATGTGGATAGGATCATCCGAGCGAGCATTAATCCGAGCACGTGATGCACTTCTATGCGGCACCAGTCCTCTTCAATAGAGGCGGGCGTTGAGCACGCGCCCAAAAAACATTTAGAACAACGCCCACTTGCGATAAGACTGTCAGATATGGAAAACTTCCCGTCGCCTCTCAAGCAGACTTGGATGGCGCGTATGGACGCTGTTAGCAGTATTCCCCCGTCGCCGCATTATTTCGACTTGGCGCGATATTCCAGGCACCGTAAAATAAAATAATAAACGTCAAGGCGCACATTATCGACTTTTTTCAAATGATTTGAGTAATATTAAACTAATCTGTTGATTATAACATCATAAAAATAATCAGATGATGCTTGAAGCCGTAATGTTTCCTTCCTTTACAGTTTTTTTTTGTCTTTACGACAGTCCGGCAACTAATATAAATACGCGATCCGTGTAATTTAATACAGATTATTCCAAATTTTACAAAAATATTTCCTGTTGTAGCTTTTTAAGCTGCACGCTCTTTTGGTATGACTTCCAAGTAAATTAAATTCCCTGCACTCTACATATAATCTTCATATAAAATAGAGAGTGAGTTTTCATATGAAGCTCTCACAACTTATAATTTGCCCGTAGGCGTCAAAAAAGTGTCAATTTCTGCTTAATGTTAACAGGCGGAGAACGAATCACAAAAACCTCTCTCTTTATTCTAAAAACGGGAAGAACAGCTTTGGTTATTACAATTTCATTGCGTAAAAAGAACGGAGTGCCAAATTGGAAAATATATGATCCAAATAGTAATAATGAAATACTAGTAGCAATAATATAAAGTTAAGATGAAATTTACAAAGAACTCTCACCTGTTCATAATTTATCCACTACAAATAAAGGTTCCGGCTCAGGTCGAAACAGAGTTCATGACCACTAATATATATGCCACTTTAAAGAGGATTACTGAAAAATAGAAGTCAAAAAGACTCGTTTCAATTTTAGGGGAAATTTTGAAAATAGACTACATGAAAATATATCGATTAAAATGTAATTACCTTTATTTTCATATGCGTGGCGGTTCAGTTTTCTTTCTAGGAGACCTCCATTCGAGGTGTGTCTGGAGTAAAGCTTTATGATAAGAAAAGATTAACAACATAAAGCATACAGAGGTTTGTTAGTAAAATGCCATTGGTTAATTAATAATCGTAAGATAATAACAAAGACCCAAATCAAATCAGGCACTTGAGTCTCACTCACAATAAATACATATCGTTCCTAACATGAAAATAATTCGCACCTAAAAGGCATGGGATACGTCGGAGGATATCGCAAACTGTTGCGTTGGCCGTACACTAATGTAAAACTATGTTAGTTTAGTGTTAGTCGCACAAAAAGATTCCTCTACCCTTCGCTGAGGTCGGAGCATCGTCCGTCGTCCATCGTTGGGAGAGCCATCTGCGAAGATTAATTACTGACCTTGGAGAAGATTTGTTCCATCGGCGAACACTCAGTAGCCCTTTTAGTAGTAATACATCTGCTGCGGCTTCCCAAATCCGACAAAAGCCTTTATTTCTCGCCGGCAAATCGCTTCACTCAGAAAATCTTCGCAGTAATCTTCTGCAAACGCTTCATTTACCAACTCAATTTTTAAAGGTCACTTATTATTGAAAATACCGATTTCCACAATGCACTTGTTGACTTCTCAAAACTGGCATCGCCACTTCTCACTTCACCATTGCATTTGATAAAACAACCGACATTCGAAATTCACTTCGAACTTCTCAAAATCTGTCCCACCACATTTCACTACAAAGAATTATAAAGCTCGTCTTATGACTAATTTTAAGATCAAACTGATAAATCAGAGTTCTCCTAAAAGCCATAAAAACACAGTGAAAATCAAAAGCGTATTTCGGCTGCCTTGTTGCCAAAATTCACTTTAGGTTTTCAAAAACATTTTATAACCTCTTGAAGAATTCTGATTTATCACATTTCACTTCGCTAGCCTTGATTTTTAGATATGCAGAATTCTCCGATTCGTTTGAAACTTTCTTCATTTCCTGGCGATAGCTGAATCCTTCCCCTTTTTATATCGTAAAGAATGTCTCTTCTCAAGAAATGCCTGATACAATAAACTTCCCTATGTCTTGTCAGCTTTACCACCATTCATATATCTCTTGTTCTTCTTTACACTTTTTGATTTCTTAACTCTACATTTCTAAGCTTCCCAAGCACTTCAATTCGCTCTTATTAAATCTCTTTCTCCATCAAAGGACTTACATCAAACGTCAATGTGACTAACTTTTCTGCTATATATTGATTTTTTGTTTATTACAAGAAATTTATCTCTACTACTTCTCTTCTACTTTGCCAATAAATACCCTTCTCTTCAGTTATATCCAGTTTATTCAAATGAAGGTTTCTGCCTGTCAGAAAAACACGCAGCATTCCCCGTTGCATTCCACCTGAGGAATTATAAAGCCAAAAATTATTCATTATATAGCTTTTAGCGTTACAATAGCAAAAATATATTATACATCATAATATTTCCCTTAAAATAAGCTATAATTTATGAACGATTTTAGGTATTGTACATACAATAAAAAATAATGAATTTCCTCCTTCTTCAGAGTAACTAATTTTCAATTTAGCGCAGTTCAGAAAAAATATTGTTTTTATATAATTATTTGCACTCATAGGCATCAATTTATTTAAAATAGTTTTTAATAACATGAAAGTTATCATAAAATATTTATGTATAACATCATTTTTACTGAGGTTGACCCTAGTGTATTAGCATAAATATATTAAATTCAACAAGTTAAATGAGAACTCAAGTTCAGATCAATAACGCAGTACATCACGGTAACGAGAACTGTAAATAAGGAAAACGCGATTACCTATCTATAAGTAATGCCATGCGAGGCTGCACATTTCATACTGTATTAACACAATATGGAAACATCACATATCTCTCGGCGCAACATTTGCGATAAAATAATTCCACTAATCAATTCATCAGTATTTTTTAAAACATTTCATTTTAGCTTTTTATTGTTTATTGTTCGCGAGAATTCCACGAATGTTTTAATGAAGCGAACTTCCGCGTCTTCTGATGTATGGTAGAGATTTTTATGCCGTGTCTAGGCGAATTTAGGTATTTTGTAGTGGCACTATTTTACAGCGCGATCTTTTTAGCTGAATTTCTCTCAAGAAGATTATGTTTGCATAATTACTAACAGAATGGAAAGTATTTGTATTTTTGGGAAATCGGAAGTGTAATATGTATAGCAGTTCATGGAAAAATGTGGGTATACTTTAATTCCATTTACTATAATAATTTATATGTACCCGATAAATAATTGTCACACGCTGTTCTGAGATGATGTCCTGACAGCAGACTAGCTGCTCTAAGACTGTCACACTGATATATTACAAACGGCGGTCAGTTTTGGCGGTCGTTTAGGAGCTGGTATGCGTCATAATGGACCGAGCCGATGGAGCAGTCGATGAATTGCATCGTGACAACCGGGGACGATATAGAATTCTCGGTATGAGGAAGAGAGAAGCGTAGAGAATGCAAGAGTGGGTGAGACAGTAAGGGAAATTCTGAACTATTAGATCAGACGCTCGCACGCACGCCTACAGAAAGAGTATATAGATCGGAAGAATCAAGCTTGGCACGTGAAAGTCGAGATGGAAAGGACGTACGCGTTGTATTCTTGTTTCTCTCTCTCTCCCTCTCTTTCAAGAGTCGTGAGAAAAGGATCTTTATCCCTTTCTATATGTTGGGAATAAGTGCTTATTTGTCCTCCCGTAATTTTTCACGCTAAGAAGTCTGCTCAAAACGAGAACATGGCGCGTGTAGCGTTTACATGGTTTCGGATGGCGAAAGAACATCCGCCGCCCATTTGAAGGTGACATTAGGGGTCGGTCTGACATTTAGCAAGGCACAATTAGGCAGGTGACGACGATAGTTGTCCGATCGCAGGAAAGAGAGAGCCATTGAATTTCTTCGTGTGATTCATTTGTGGTGTCAGTCATCCAAGAATTCTAGTAAGTGCCTATTATATACGAAACAAATGTTTTTACATATGAAAGCATTTGTTTTATAATGAGATGAAAAGCGGCGCAAAATATCAATTTCCTTTTCTATACCTATCATCTATCTGAGACTTGAGTGCCCGTTAATGAAACAATTCGACAATTCATACACCGTTATCCCAAAATCAATCAACAGAAATTAACTCTATAGATAATGGGTTATATATTTTTAGCAATAAAACGAACAAAGCAATAGGATATAACCAAAGTATTCCATTTTTGGGAGGAAGTTCTCGCCGCTGCGTTATTCTAACCTTTTTCGCAGCATCGTTCCGGCAAATTCAAGGCCATGGATCGACTCAGACGCATATGAAACGAACTCATTCGTTTCTATCCCCAATTAGCATCGTAAAATACATGATCACTCAATATTATTACGTAGCGCAAATACTAATATTGGCATCAAGACCAGAGGAACTGTACAGCCAGCAATACAACGGCTTGGGGCGTCCAGCAAAAATATTCTTCATATTTTAGCCCCATATAAAAATTATCATGTTAAAACCAATTTAGCCCACCATCCTTAATTTTGCCTATGGCGGAAAAACTCCTGCCGACACTGCTTGGCCTCCTCATTTATACCGACAAAATTAAAAAAACGAAATCCTCCATTTTGCCATCGGACAAATAGAGCACGTATTCTTGCAAAGTGAAACTCCCATCTCTTCCCACCGACATAAATACGCAACCCTCTCGCATCCCTCTTCCCATTTCTCCCTTCCATTCTCCCCGCCACTTCTTCGATGCAAACCGAGAAGCACTCGGGGTGATTAGAAGTTCTTCGTCGGGAAGGGTGGAGCTCGTGGGACTGAGGGGATAGCGAGAAGAAGAGAGAGACAGAGGGCATAGGGGAGGCTTTTGAAGAGGGGGAAGGCGAAGGGGAAAGGGAGATTCGAAGAGGAGAAAGAGGAGAGAGATGGGATGGAATGATCAAGTGCGAGGGAAGAAGTCTTGATGGTTTCCTTGGAACAGATGCACAGTGAAGGGGGAAGTTGCCATGGGTAGGAAGGAGAAGAGGTAGAAGAGGGGTAGAAGGTGGCTTCGGCTGGGGGATGTGTTCTGTCGGGGGAGGGGGAAGGCAATGTGGCGGAGGTGGTTGCTGGAGTGGAAAGGAGTTCTCAGCGAAGAAGGGGTGAAATGGGATTTTTTGATGAGCTTTGGTTCGTAAGGATGTTGGGTACCGGTAGGATTCACGGTTATTTTTCATCTGAAGAAAGCTATAACAAAAAATATGCGCATGACTTTCTCCATATCTGTAATGTTTCTGAAAATTCCAAATAGGTTAAATGATAATAAATATTTTAAGGAACTGCGAGAACAATTTCAAGACTTAACAAAGAACAGAGATAAACTCAAACCGTAGCCTTCTGATATTGGATATAGCCCTGAAGATCCAATAATTAAGAAAATAGAAAGGAGCGTAAATTGTTTACAATAGTCGCCGGTAGGTGGTGTGATTGTGGCAGCTTAAAATTTTAGTTTTTAAAATATTTCTTCAACAATGCATTATATGGGAAACTCTTTCGAGCAAAGGTTGTAGAAAACTAAATTTTCCACAACTTTTATTCCCGACGTTTTTTACATTTATCAAATATTAACGCGAATATTTAAAAAAACGGATAAGCGACACTTTCGGTTGACCGATTTGAGCTAAAATCAGTTCTCGAAATTCTAATAAAAATGCTAAATATGAAATTTTATGCTGATCGGATTTGAGTTAGAGCGCTCACAAAACTCCGATCACAGACACATCCACAGATAAAATAGCCAAAACGTGTTCAGGGGACCTTAAAACGTGTATTACCGTTGAAATCTCGAATTCGATTTTTTTCTTGAAAACAATACTTTCTCTGTACCTTGCATATGGAGAAAGTAATTAGTACAACATAACAGGTTTCAGAATAAAACTACACGGAGTACAAATATATAATGTCATGTTATTATAGGCAATAATGGCTCAAAATATTTTGTAGAAACTTAAATTCTAGGCCACTAAAAATATTACGTAATATTAATGACGAAATATTTTACAGTTATTAAACAATCAGTTTTGTATTTATTCGTTGTCCGATAAAAATCTCGCTCACGCTCTTTCTTTCACCTCTTATTGTTAGAGTAAGTTAAAACTACAAAAAGATATTGTGACCAGTGTTCGAGATTTTTGGTCAGGGCAGCATTATAACCTTATGAATTATACAGCATAACATCGATGACTACGAATAAAATGAAATGAAAACGTCTCATCAATTTTAATTTGGCATCACGAATGCTGGAAAATTTCACAACTAAATTAAATTCCCAAATTGGCGAAATACCAAAATCTGCAACACAGTTAAAGACTTTTATCGAAGATAAATCTCGCCTAGATACAGGGTGTACCATTTAAAACGCAACCTATACTTCAATATTGATCACAATCGTAAATATTGCATCAAGAGAGGTTCTTTCCGTCATTGTTGATTCCCCTCACACTACTGCACACGCGCATTTCAAGATGACCTTGGCTATCTCATAGCTGGCGACCTCAGTTGCTGAATAGCATTGGAGGTGCAAACATGGTTTTTACCAAATGAGAACGTGTGTTTATTGTTGAGTATTGTTTTTCTTAGAAATCTTTTACTGCAGTTCGTGAGGCATTCAGGAATGCATATCCAGCAAAGGAAGTACCGGACAAGACATCAATATACCGTCTAATAAAAATATTTCGTGAAACATGAACACGGTGAAAAGGGTTGAAGCATGCCATCTAGAAGGAGGTGAATATTTTCAGCACCTTCTGTAAAGTGGTTCACACTATTTATAACAAATAACTAACAATATACAGTGTATATTTAATGAAAGTTGTAATAAATGACACTATCTTCCTGTGGGTTACGTTTTAAGTGGTACACCCTTAATTTTTTAAAACATTAAACGATGCGTATTAATTTTAATGTCATGTATAGCGTTTTTGTCAACTGACCCAAGCATAAATTCATAATTAATATATCGTAAAGTTTTTATCGCGTTTTATTGGCATACTTCGCAAAAATTAAAATTGAAAAGACTTTAGAAAATCTGAAGATATCTATAATGAAAAATTTTGCCTTTAGGCGAAAAGAGACGAAGATTTTATAAAACCAGAATAAAGATACAAAAGTGATACTGAATCACGGTTAGGATTTAAAACAAAGGCGGAAAGGACCTACTTCCGATAAGGTAAAAGGCATGGAGAATTAGATCTGGGTAGAGAGCAAAGGAAGGTAACACGTGAGAAAGAATCACACGGGATTAGAGAGAGGAAGTGCAAAGGGTAAAGAAGGAGGAATAAAAGAGAGGAAAGGAAAATAGAAGGAAGAGGGAGAAATAGTAGGGCAATTGCGAGAAAGGAAGCCTTTAGAATGGCATAGAACGGCGGGTGATGTTAATAAAGAGGAGTGGAGGGAGTGGGAAGAAATGGGAACTGGAAAGAGAGAGAGGACTATTAAGGAAGAGAAGGGAGAGACGGTTTATATTCCTGGAACCGAAAGTATAGAACAAATACAGCGGTAGGCAGGAGGTAAAAAGTGCGAGGCCGGTGATTTTGCGTTGGAGCTGGGGAAAAGAGTTCTTGTCACGACCAATAAAATACGAAGGGAAAGCGAATAGAGCAGAGAGAGAGAAAAAACAATGAGATAGAAAAGTGAAGTGGTAGATAAGATTCGGGAGGTCTCGCCGAAACACCGTAATATTTAATAGGAATTTCTTATTATTCTAAACTTCAGATCCACGCTGGACCTTCTAAAAGTCGTCACCTTAAGAGATAAACATAGTAGAAGATCATATATTCTAGGGAAAAATAATGCAACTAAATAGAAAATAAAAGCAATTCAAAATTGTAGTAAAAATAAGTTTCGGTGGTGGAAGAATCGACACTAAAGCTTAAAGAAAGAAAAGAAGCCGATACCGATGTTTATTAGCTGTCAAAAATAAAATGTTTATACCAACCTTAAGCAAGGTTGTTTTCGAATCAAAGACATCTTAGAAATATATTCTTCGATAGTAATGAAGAAAACGTTTTAACTTACTTTAATATACTTTACTAACGGATATCAGGAAAGGCTAAAGCAGGCCTACCATCCCCCTTTTTCCTTCCTTTATACCCAATATTAATTATAAAGGCTTCATTATCCATATTTTCCTAACACAACCAAGGAAAAGATCGAATTTTTTGAAACCCGAAAATTTCAAAAGAGCTGTATTAATTATTGCTCGGCTCGGGAGAGCGTGGGAAAAAAGGCGTAAATTAGATTTCCGCGTGGCGACTTAATCTTTTACAATATCTAGGCACCGATTTTTCGGAGTAAAACAGAGAGCGAGAGAGAAAGAATGAAGGAAGGAAAAATAAGAAAGAGGGGAGATTTAAGAGAGAGATACGGAGGACAAAGAAAGTAGAATGTGAAAATAAAGGAAGGGCCGCCGGCCCCCTGGAGACCTTAAAGGGACGAAGGATATGGGCACGACGGCGCAGCCGTTACCTTTTTCCGCCGTGCTTTACTTGCCTATAACCATAAGGGATGGACATCCCCACAGCGGTAGTAGAGAGAAACGAGAGAGAGAGAGAGAGATGGGTAGAGGGAATAGGAGAGCGAAAGAGAGGCGAGAAGAGAAAGGTGGGAATGGAATGGCAGGGGAAAAGCGATGGTTAAAGAAGCAAGAGTTATAAAGAGGTAGAAAGGAGACATTCTCGTCCGTCTTTTCCTGAGCAGACCCGCCGTCACTTTAGGAGAGTGAAAACACCGCACGGTGTACACGTGTGCACGCAGCCTGCACGGTCACAAGTGCCGGAGTCGCATCTGAGATAGCAACTCGAACGAGGAAAGGAGGCAAAAAGGATAAGATGGCGACGCATCGCGTTTATCGGACCGTCGAATTATAATCCGCCGTCCGGGTCACGTGATTAAAATTTCGCGTATGATTGGTTGACTTGGAGTTTATTTAATGACAGTGGTTATTCGGGCGTCTCTTCGGCTATTTTCGTTCTATACCATAGGCGTGAGTCGGGCGCTTAAAGGAGAAATCTCTCCATTATAGAAGAAGGGTTCATTTGATGTTAGCTTCAAGCGAAATACTAATCTTACACGCAATGAGCGGCGGTGATTTCAAGATTTACGGATATATAATATAGAAAGTGCATTTCAGGTAGGATGTTAACATATTCGTATCCTACATATATAGCTACAATGAATGAATTTACTACAGTATATGGCACTTCTACGATCATTTTTCTACTATCGCATGCTACAATTCATTGTAAACAAAATATTTAAAAACATCACGTACGTGTAAGTAACTGTATACTTGATTTCAAGCAAGTAATGGGCGTAAATTGGATCACGGAAATCAACATAATTGTGAAATATAATGACAAAAAAATCAGCAGATTGATGAAAATATACTGTAAAAGCAAATAAGAACAGATGGTACAATTTTACTATTGCATACGATTACCACTACTTATATTCTTAGATATTATATGATGTATGATGAATATACTAGTACTATGATAAATAAACAGAAAATACACATTATCTGAACAGGCATATTCGAAGAAAGTTATCGCTTGTCGTTTACACCGAAAATCTAATTAAAATTAGTAGTTGAATTTTTATATGAACCAAAACTATAATAACTACGCGCTTGATAATATGAGATAACATGGCGTGTAATGATAGGAATAGCGAAAGCTGAAGGAAAGAGAGACAAAGAGGATTGACCTAAGAAAAGAATGAAGAGACGAATGAATGCACAGAAAAAGGTTCAAATAGAGAGGTGAGCCAGAGAAAATGCATGAATAAACGTTGGTGGAAAAGTGAAAAGCATTCATTAGGATGGAAGAAGATTAAGCGATACCGAAGCAAAGACGTAAAAGGAAAGGTTAAATCGAAGGAGAGGAATAAATGGAAATTAAGGGAAAATACGAATTAAAAAGTCAAGATGGAACGAGAAAGAAACGATTGAAGATAAAAGTAAATACCAAAGAATATAACACGAGATAGTAGGGAGGAACAGAAGCGAAACACGTGGTTTGATTAGCGGAGAAAGAAAATTTAGAACCGATTTATTCACATCTCCATCGCTTTAGAGAGTGAATAAAAATATTACCATAATACGCTAATGGACAGTAATGAATAAAAGATTGCAGCGAAAAGATAGAAGGGGATACCATTCATAGGATAGTAGTACTAAACATAGGAGAAGGAGATAATATCGGCGATGAAAGCGAGAAAGATGGAGAGTAAGGAAAAATAAAAGACAAGAAAGCTACGTAAAGAGGCGGAGTAATACATTGGCGGAAGAAGAGAAGATGGAGATAGAGTGAAAGAGAGAGAAAGGGAGAGAGTGAGAGGGAGGGATGGGGGAACGATAAAGGCAGGCGGAACGAGGGAAAGGGAATGGCGTCGGATGGGGTGGGAGGGTGAGAAGAGACGTAAAGAGTGAGACCTCGTGTGCGTGCGCGCGGGGGTGGGTGGATGCGTGGGTTCGAAGGAAGGAGGAGGAGGGAAGGGAGGGAGGAGGGGGAGAGCCGTGGAGTCGTAAAGAGGAAGCTATACGACCACACGGCCTTAACTGTCCGACCGCCACTCCTGTGCCGCCATCTTTGCCCTACCATTTCAACCCCCTCTCCCCCTCCCCACACGCTTCACCCTTATTTTCCCGACGCCATCCGCCACCTCTTTACCCCACGGAAAACGCAACTCCTTAAAACCCTCCTTCCTTATCCCTCCTCACACCACCGACCTCCCCTCTCCCGCTACCCTATAGTCTCTTACCTCCCTCTCGGTGGATAGGAACAGGGTCGTTTCCACCCTTCAGAGATTCAGCGGGGAAACTTCTTTTTTTAAAGCACGTTCGTTGCGGAATCTACCCGCGCGAAATGTCTGGTTGCTCTTGTAATGTAAAGCTAAGGGTTAATGTACCCAGGTGGATGGTTTTTCCTTCTGCTTACGACGCATGGAGATGAAACCAACCGATATGGAGGAGGGTGATTTTTATGAGTGGGAGGTTTGTCTTGAGATCGTGACGGGTTTATATATATTTTTTGACTAGTCGAAAACTATCGTAAAGGGGAGTGTTTGGAGGAATTTGTTGAAAGGAAAGAACAGGCGATGTGAATTTCATTTTCGAACAGATGCTCGGATATTAAGATTGTTTGTGCTTTGATCCTCATAAATGGAATACTTTTTCTCAGTCACGTAGTGAAACGCACAAACTATGAAACCCAATGACACTTTTTAAGTTCTGTTATCTTCATTTAGATTAATAAAAGTTTATTGTTAAAGAAATAAAATATCTTTTCGGAATGATTGTTATCCCCATGTATTCTTTAAAGAAGTTCAGGTTAAAGGATAAATCACGCACTAAAACATTTACCTTAAATAATTTCAAGGGTCACAATGAAAATTCGATTTAAATGTTTGTCATAATCTGTTGTTTATAAATTTCAACATGATACAGATATATAGAAGCAGCATCGATCAAATTATAGTAATGAAACCCCTTTTATGCCTCGACTTCATTTAAAAATAATCATTATAAAATTACATATTTTTACAGGAAGTTTCCCGCATTTCAAACTCTTAGATTTGCTCCATCTTACACCCTGAGAGGCAACTTTTATTCCCCATCACCCAGGCAGCATTCCCACCTTCATCCAATCTTCCTTTGTCCCTTTAACCTCTTCCTTCTTTTCCTTACCTTCTCTCTCCCTCTCTTCTCCCTAACCTCATCCATATATACATGCTCTCCATTTTCCTCATACGTTTTTATTTTTATGCTCTATTTTTATTATTTTTTGAGCCGAGGTCCCTCCAGCAATGTCACTTTCTCCCTTTTTCTTCCCTCTGCGTCGCTCCATAGGCCATCCCGTTCTCCTGCCATCTCACTCTTCTCCCGACCACCATCTTCCTTATCTCGACATCCCCTCCTCCCCCCCTCTCTCTCTCTCCTCCTCCTCTTCCATTCTCTTCCCCTCTTCCTCCTCATCTTTATAGCGCCCTCAGAGTCTCTGGGCACACTCTCCATATCACTCCCTCGTCCCCTCCCTTCTCTTTATCCCCTTCCTCCTTTTCCCCTCCCCTATCTCTCTCTCTCTCTCTCCCTCGCTGGCACCTCAAAACCCTCAAGGACTTTTCCATTCCCTCTGCCGCTTCTTCTCCTTCCTTCCCTCTTATCTTTATCTTCATCACGTTCCCTCACTCACGCGCACCATGACTCTCCCCCCTATATTCCGCTCTATCTATTTTCCTTCGTTTCTATTTGCATCTCTTCCAAATTCATACCCTTTCCTCTCCCGCTCTCTTCCTTCTCAAACATTCCCCACTACGACCACTCCCTCGCTCTCGCATCGAATATTTTTCCTCCGCTACTTTTTCTTGTGATCACAGGTTCGTCTTATTTTTTCCGGCGTTTCACGCATTCTAAAAACTCAATGAAAAATAATTTGCCTCGACTGACTTCTCCATTTCACTTACACTGAGTAGGCTTGTTTATGTCTAATACGGAATTATTTCCCTGACAATGATTTTGTAAAAAAATTATTTTTCTTCCAATTTGAAAAAAAGATGTTTGTAGATGCGTTTTCAGAGTCTTCCCAGAGTATTCCAGCCCCCGGACTAACAAACCTCTCACATTGAATAAATAATCCTTTAATCTATTTTTCCGTGGGTGTTTTTAAGAGGAGTTTAGACAACTGCAACTAATATGGTTACAGTTTGAATAAATGATGCGCAAAAAAAATATAATTCGAGCTCGTTTACATTTTCTAGGAATTTTATATACCAACGATTTGTGACTGGCAGGCACTTAGAAAAAGAACCTCTATGGGAAAATGGCGTTTTCAGCGTCCGTTACATAAATACTACTGCCCATAAAACTCCAGTTTAGGTCTTTATTCATAATACTTGTTCATTGTTCTTATAAGAACTTCGTTGGATAAAAGTGACGGGCTAATAGTCCTTTAAACGTTTTAACGTTTTGTGGGGAAAATATTTTCGTTATAATCCTCATTTCTTCTTTCACTTTTTGAGTATCGGTCTCTTCTTCACCTACATCAACCGATAGAGAAGAAGATATTATGATTTTTGAGTTACATACCTGCATCTCATTCAGATCCCGAAAAACTATTGCCTACCAAATCTTTAGAAATGAAACAGTGGTCGAACTTAAATGTTTTCTCTTTACTGCTTTATAATTTAACTCACTTGATTATAATGCCTCCACATCCAAAATATATTATTCGAATTTCCTGACGAATTTTAATGATAATTCGGTCAAATATAAAGGTTGGCGTTGCTATAAATAGCATGTCGTTTTTACCGTATAGCTTGCGAGATCTAATGTGGCAGTCGGAGACGCGTGAGAGGGGAAGGGAGGGAATGGGACGGAGAAGCTTTAAGGGGGAGCCGACGTCAGAGCCTATGCGCAGTAACACAATTTTGGTTCGCACGAGTCCAAGTTCGCACATCAAATGCCCACACCTAAACACCCTCACCTATAGGCGGTCCCGCCGCGAGGATGGACACGTCCTACTGTAAATGTGCCTACTTTGCACTGCCAAGTTAAAGCGTTTTAGCTATACTCCCTCAGTAGACGAGTTTTCGCTTTGACATAAAGTTCTATCCTATATTTCTGGCACAACGCTCATCTTGAATGTAAGGCGGGTTGCAGAATTTTAGGGATGGTGGCCAAATGCCCGGTGGAAGCTGAGAAAGCGATAAAAACAACAAATGTGTGAATTATCCTCCTCTTGTCTATGGATAAATACACAACAGGGGCGGATCCAGAAACTTCCCAAGGGGAGGGCGATCGCCCCACTTGATTCCGCCTCTGCCGACGACCATACATTTTGAATATCCCTACCCCCATCAGAACCTTTCTTTTCCTTGTCATACAGACTTAATCTTCGGTGTAGAAACAAGGAATGTTGCGCGGAATGAATTTAAGAATGTACCCAGTGGATGGCAATGGGCTCGTCGAAGGGGAGGGCGATCGCCCCCATCGCCCCTCCCTTGGATCCGCCACTGATACACAATGTACATTATGACCAATTTAAGAAATAATTCAGTCGTGTTTACTTTTTCCATATACGAAGTATAGGGAATGTAGACATGGTTATCACGAAAAAAGTCTGATGTGGCCACCACATGACTTTCTCCATATCTGTAGTATTTCTAAAAATTCCAGGTAGGTTACATAATAATAAATATTTTAAGAAACTGCGAGAAATTTTTAGACTATACAAAGAACAGAAATAAACTCGAACCATAGCCTTCTGATATTGGATATAGCCACAAAGCTCCAACAATTAAGAAAAGAAAAAGGAGCGTTACTAAGACGTAATTAAGCGACAATTGTTAACAATAGTCAGTAGGTGGCAGCTAAAATTATAAGATATCTCTTAAACAATGCATTATATGGGAAAACGTTTCAAACAAAGGTTGTAGGAAATTATATCTCCTACAACTTTTATTCCGATACATTTTTATATGTATCAAATATTAAAGCAAATATTTCAATATAACGGATAAGGGACAAGAGTGAACAGCCACTTCCGGTTGACCGATTTTTAACAATAACTAATCAGTTCTTGTAACTGTTATAAAAATGTTAAATACAAAATTTCAATTATTCCAATACATTTGTACATTTATCGAATATTAAAGGAAATATTTCAAAATAACTTATACGTGACAAGAGTAAACACCCACATTCGGTTGACCGATTTTTACCAAAAACTAATCAGTTCTTGTAACAGTTTGAAAAATGTTAAATATAAAATTTGATTTGATTAATAGTTTTTGAGTTAGAGTACCCACAAAAAAGGTATCACACACACGCACGCACACACAGACACACACAGACACACACACAGACACATACACAGATATCATCAATAAAAAGGTCAAAACCAGTTCAGGGGACCTGAGAACTTGTACATCCGCTGAAATCTCGAAGTCGATTACTTTCATAAAAACAATACTCTCCTCTGTAGTAAGTATGGAGAAAATAAAAACCGGATAAGTGACAAGAATTAACACCCACTTTCGTTCAACCGATTTTAGCTAAAATCTAATCAGTTCTTGAATGTCTAATACAAATGCTAAATATGAAATTTTATGCTGATCGGATTATTAGTTTTTGAGTTAGAGCGCCCACAAAATTCCAGTCACAGACACCAACAGACATCATCGAGAAAATAGTCAAAACGTGTTCAGGAGACCTTAAAACGTGTTTCCGTTGATATCTCGAATTTGATTTTTACTTTCTCCATATACGTAGTATAGGGGAAAGTATTGTATTCATGAAAAAAATCGACTTCGAGATTTTAAAGGAAATACACGTTTTGAGGTCCCCTGAATACGTTTTGACCATTTTATCGATGTTGTCTGTGTGTGTTTGTGTATGAGATAGCTTTTTTTGGGTGCTCTAACTCAAAAACTATTAATCAAATCAACATGAAATTTTATATTTAACATTTTAAAAGTGTTACAAGAACTGATTAGTTTTTGGTAAAAATCGGTCAACCAAAAGTGGGTGTTTACTCTTGTCACGTATAAGTTATTTTGAAATATTTGCTTTAATATTCGATAAATGTACAAATGTACTGGAATAACACTCGTAGTAAATCTAATTTGCTACAACCTTTGTTTGAAACATTTTCCCATATAATGCATTGTTTAAGAGATATCTTATATGTTTAGCTGCCGCCACCACGCCACATACCATTGTTAACAATTGACGCTTAGTTACGTCTTAGTAACGCTCCAATTTATTTTCTTAATTGTTGGAGGTTTGTGGCTTTTTCCAATATCTGGTTTGAGCTTATTTCTGTTCTTTGTCAAGTCTAAATTTTTCTCGCAGTTTCTTAAAATATTTATTATCATGTAACCTATTTAGAATTTTTAGAAATATTATAGATATGGAGAAAGTCATGTGGTGGCCACATCAGATTTTATTATATTCGCTTTAATATTAGATAAATGTAAAAATGTACTGGAATAAAAGATGTAGGTAATTTAATTTTCTACAATCTTTGTTTGAAACAATTTCCCATATAATACATTGCTGTTTTAAAAACTAAATTTTTTAGCTGCCAACACCACGCCACTTAACGGTGACTATTGTAAACACTTTACGCTTAGTTACGTCTTAGTAACGCTCCTTTTTATTTTCTTAATTGTTGGAGCTCTCTGGCTATATCCAATATCAGAAGGCTGCGGTTTGAGTTTATTTCTGTTCTTTGTCAAGTCTTTAAATTTTTCTCGCAGTATCTTAAAATATTTATTATCATTTAACCTATTTGAAATTTTTAGAAATATTACAGGTACGGAGAAGGTCATGTGGTGGCCATATCAAATTTTTGATTTCCTTATTTGAATGGAAACATATTTATTTAATTTTTACTAGCTCATAAACAGCTCCTAATGGTCTTTTACAATGAGCATATATCAACAATAACAAAGACAAGCACGTACGGCCATGCTAACCACTCCCCCTCAAGGCTACAAATGTTTGCTTAAATAAAAAAGTTTAAAAATGATATCGCTGAAAAACAAGCACGAAATTAGTTTTTCAGAGGATGATGGAAAAATTGCATTTGAACCTTATCTTAACTCACTCAATTTCTAGATTATCTAGCATTAAAAATAAAATAATCCTTTCGCTATTAGTATAATTAATATTGTACTCAACGTTGTATACACCGGTTATAGCTTAACTTTACCTTTCTGCCATGATAACATTTTAAGAACTTTATAGTGAAAAATTTGATTGTTGTCTTTTATTAATCAATTTCGATAAACGAAACATAATAATCCAAGGTTTTACAGCTGTGAGGGTAACCTAGCCTAGTCGTAATATGGAAGCAATTCATAGTTCATCTGCGAGTACATTCTCTCGCAATTTTTCGCTGTCGTTTCCTTCAATCGCTTCCAATCTAACTCATCATTTTTCCTTGAGAAACGCGGCAATAAGGTTTCTCGAGGATGCTTGCGATCTCTCGAGAGAGGAAGGGAAGAAGACTCCGCAAAGCATCTGTGCGAACGGGATACGAGGTGATAAGGGCGGAAGAGGAGAAGGTGGAGTAAACCGACGCTTTGCGACAATTGAGAGGAAGAATTTTCCCTCCACGAGAGTCACCACTACAGGATTGCCAACATTGCCGCTTTTATCGCATCCTCTTCTACCCACCATCTCCTCATCCGTCGCCACGGAAAGGTGGAGGGATTTCCGAGGAGACCCAAGAGACCCGAATATTTCATGCATGCGGTGAATTTTGAAGGGAAATCTTCTGGGGTTCGTCCTCTCTCTCTCTCTCCCTCCCACCCTCTCCCCTCTTTCTCTCTCTCTCTCAATATCTCTCTCCTTCGTCTCTTCTCCGTTAGAGCGGCGCCCGAGGGAGGAAATTATTTCGCCACTTATGACGGCGAGGAAATCCCGACGGTGTGCATTTGCGTGCAAAAATCCTCCGAGATCGTTGACGAATGTGTTTATTCTTTTGCATATCTTTCGAGGAGCTGTCGGTTGTTTATTCGCATCCTCGAGGCAGTTTGAAATAAAAAGAAGCTCTTAATAAATCGGAGGAAAACTTACGGGGGCTTTCAAAAAAAAATAAAAAGCTTCTCCATTGCATAAATTTGCTCCTAAATTTGAATGTCCTCCCCATCCATTTTTTGATTCGTTCCTTCTCGTAGCTGCTGTCAGGAAGGCCAAAGTTATTCTTTCGAGAAAGATGCCTTTTTACTACTGCCGATAAAAATGTTAATCGCTCTTTAAGCCGCGTTGCATAAAGGTTTGCCAGATTAATATTTCATGACTTCCTCAAACCGTGTCATGATACAAACTTTCTCTTTTGTATAAGGCTATTTATTAAAATTATAAGTAGCAATTCATTTTTTAAAGGCACCTGCCTTTTCCATAAAGCTGCTCCTTTCCCATAGATCCCATTTTTTTGCGGGTCAATTCTTTCCTTAAACCTTTTCTCATTTATCTTATAAGAATCCTTTAAATTTATAAACCAAAATATATTATAATAGAAAATGGTATAGAGAAACACTTTATCATTCCCACAAAAATAGCACTCGTTCCCAGAGTGTAGGTTCTTTATGGCAACGCTTCTCATCTGGTCGTGCAGATATCACTAGACGATTATTAACTAATTAACACATCTAATCAGATACAATTCTTAATTCATATTCAATTGTGAAACAACCTTTTGTATCCTATGCCGGAGTTTATACTTGCTGCCAATAGTATCACTACATCAAGTGAGAAGTTCATGCCAAAAAAACTAGCATAGCATCGACTGCAAATTTCTGACAAAATTATTTCCATTTTCGTTAAACTTTGTTCATGATTTATCATTTCCGATTATGCATTTTAATGTACTTATATACGGAGTTGTTAGAATAAACAAGATAAAGACAGAGGTAAAGTGTAATCGGAATCTCAGAAGAGAAATGCATTGAAAGAGAATTTGAATGCACCAAAGGGGAAAGAAAAACTTTAAGCTAATAAACGATTTGAAGAGGAAAGATCTTCATATAGAAAGGAAACCGGAGGGCAGGTGAGTTAAGATAATGCGATTCAACCTATAATCGTGGATGTCTGCGGACAGATTATAAATGATGTTGATTGCATGTGTAACATTAAATTGGTAGAAAATATTTGGAAGTTATGCAGAGATTTTGAGGTATCGCATTAATTAAAATAAAGTCTAAATAATAAACTAGCACTAATGCTTCACCAAAAAAGATTTGATGAACATAATTCTCATTTCTAGGAAATCCGAGGGATCTTTGGCCTCACTCAGCCCACTTAGGGGTGGTGGGGGGAATCATATGTTCAATATCATTATCGTCTTCATAGTTCTCCTGCACCTGATATAGTGGGGTTGTAAAATTTGAATAGAATTGAAAACGCTGCCCTCAGCAGTAAAATATGTATAAAAGAAATGAAAATCTAAGAAACGCACCAAATACGGAACTAGTGGAAAATGAACCTGAGCCTTGGCTCCCCGTTGAGACGGCAGTAATAATAGAACAGATAAAAAATAAAAAGACTACATGCACAGTGACTCAACAGGAGAGACCGCGCGAACGCAAATTGCGCGCCTCGGGGAGGCTCCCTGTGAATTTTAGAGAAATTTTTATTTGACGTTTTCTTCGTCGTTTGATGTTTTCTGCATGTACGCTAAATTTCGTTTTGATTGGATAAGATTTGAAAATTAACGCAATGCGCTAACGCAAATTGCGCAGGAACTATACGAGTGGTGTGCTAGAAAAAGTATAGGCAGTCGACTTTAAGTTATTAGTACATATACACGTAGTCTGGTTTAAATAAGACAACCGAGACAGCAGTTATCGTAGAACAAACAGACAAAGTGTACAGGGACTCAACAGGAGAGACCTCGCTTCGCACGGCCAAAAAATATAAAATTGTCAGTGCTAAATTTCACTGATCGCATTATCCTTGTAGCTTTGCAAGCCACATAAAATGCTCTTGCGGAACACGGGACGTACGTTGTCGGCCCATTCTATAAGCCATACACCGGATTCGAGAGGATTAATGCGAATATTTGTCTGGAGAGTGCTACAATACAATTTTGTATATATGCACAGTGCTCTGCTTGTTAATTAAAATCGGCGATCCAGTAACCGACATTGACAACGACCTATTTGTGGTAGAAACGCGCACGCGGCTTATTCCACCCTTTTAAGGGTTCAACATTCTGTATACCATTCGTTTGAAAAGCACAATTTGCAGAGCACTCTAATCCAAGTTTGAATCGCTCGCTATCGTTCACAAGACTTTCCTGAGCGTGATGAAAGAATAACACTCGTTGATTGCGGTCGTCGAAACCTTCACCTCGTTACGATTGACGCTTTTCATTATTTAAAATGGAGGAATGGCTCATTTTTATAATGACCGATGAAGCAAAAATAACGCGCCGCATGTGGTTTTTTAGAACGGATTGACAGTCGCCCGAGTACCCGCTATGATTAATGGCCAGCGTTGCGACGAGATGAGATTGATCGGAGCTATCGATCAACCAAACTGTCTTTCCCTTAGAGCCGTTGTGAATTATTCAATCGGAACAGCTTCCCTACGCTGCCGGCGATTTTTGAATAACCCTTTACTTTTATATAAATTCCTTCTGAATAAAAAAGCGGGAAAGGCCCTTCGAATGAGTGCAAATGTTAGCGGACACGCATTTCGGCGAATGAGTTGCCTAAAATATTTTTTTTCGGTTCCATCCTTCAAAATTACGAGAAATATACGACGCATTCATTAATTAAGTAGCCGCACTTCTCACACAAGTTTATAAGATTCGAAAATGTGGGTGCGGCTTTGATGCAAAAATTTCCGGAGTGAATTCAAAATGGTGTAATTGTAGCATATGCTAAGTTAGTTTTTCTCTGTTTCCAATCAAGCAGTTTATTTTAAAAGCACATGTTAGTTTGAAGACAATATTTATTAAACTTATATTTCAGCAAAAATGGTTATAAAAACAAAACGATTAATTAACGTGCTACGTGAAAAACTAAAAATATCGTTTTTCAACACAACCTCGGTTATTTTACGAGCATGTATTAGTCAACTGAATACATTAATTCTTAAAAACTGTAGTTTTGATTTCTCTCAAACAAATTATTGCATTTTCTTCCTCAAATTTGGATTTTTAGCAAAACGAACCGGTTTTGGTATTGGTTTTTAACAACATAAGATCGTTTTTAATTTATCTACCCGCCATTTCAACAGTCCCCGAACCTTTTCACTATGACATTACTTGAGTGATGGCTAAAAAATACCAAATCTGTCCCCTGAATGGCATTATGGTAGTTTTTAATGCTCTCTGCAAATTGTACTGATTTAGAACAGAAATTGGAGCAGCTCCATGCTCTCTAAAGCTGAATAAGTCGTTTGATAAACCACGTTTCTCCGTTTCATATAATTCTGGAATCCGCGACCGTCGATTATACTTTCAACGTTGCTGCACAATTTAACTTGATATCTTTTATAAATACCACCCACTAAGTGGAATCCGGAGGTGTTGGTGGTGTAGTGGTAATGGCGTTGGCCTGTTACGCTAAGCGGCACCGTGCACGAATCCTGCGAAAGTGGGATTTTTCTCTGCACTTTTGCAGTTTGAGGAGGCCGTGTTAAGAGACGTTGGTGCTCTTCGCAAAGAGTAGGCAAATGCCGGCACCGGGTTTGCCTTCTCACTTCTGTGTGTATTCGGAGTGGAAGGCAACGGGAAACCACTACACCATGTATGTATATTCCTTCGTCAAAACCAATCAATGAATTGATAGGACCTGTCGTAAGACAGAACACTAGAATGAATGAAGTGAAATCCAAGAATGAAAAATCCTAACATAAATGTATAACGCTGCAACATTTCAACAAATTTTTCTGAAACGATTGAGACATCCCCACGAATTATGATCAACAGAAAACAGAATAAACCAAATCACTAATTACATTTTTCTTATAAAAATTGTTTAGTTTCCGAAAGGAAAACAAAAAATTGCTTTTCCCATTAGCATCAATTCGGACATAATCCATTCCTCGGCTCTTCTCTCCCCTACCGCTCTTTCTCCCTCTCTGTACCCCCGGAGCGAATAAAAGCGTGTCGCACGGGACGCTTTCGTCTGCCCTGCCCCCTTTTCAATCGACCCCCCTTTACCCGGCACGCGCGCGATAGAGATCTCCGTCTGGCGAAGGGCGTGGACTCAGTTACACCTCAAAACTGGACATTTAACAGGCGAAGAGTACGCGTTAGTCTTTCTCTTCCCACGGCGCTATAGTTTCCCTACGAGAGGGCACAGGAGGGCATGCGATAGCAGTGTTTAAAACGGGTGCAATCTGCTCCTTCATAAATCCTAACCTCCTCCGATATAGTGCTCCCCGTTCGATCCCTGTCGGCGACATAAAAGGTCGACTTCGTTTTCCCGCATCGGCCTCTCTTATTCACTCCCCTTGGCTGTTAGCACTCTCTGATCTTAGATATGTGTACAGTCGTTCTTAGAGAAAATTTCACGAAATAAATATCACATGCAGCAGGAATCTCCAGAAGCTAATTTATTAGAGGCATAAAATATTCCAGACATTATTTATTTGGTACCTCATATTTTAATGGAATGACTCTGAATAACTCTTCCGCACTTGACGTAGAAAAAGGCTATTATTTTAATTTATTGATTTTTCGCGATCTCCTTTAATGAACTTTCCGCAGGCAGATCCGTGATTATATGTTAGACCGGGTTCTCCACATTCTCCTATTCTCCGAAGCTTTCTTCAATCCTCTGTAACTCTAATCCTCTTTCAAGTTGCCCCTCAGCTGAAAACTTTTTCTTCCTATTTTGTCTTTGAGTTTACCTACAATCACATCTTTAATCATGGAGTTTTTCCTCAGGAAATGTCCATTCTAGTTTGCCTTCTTCTTTATAATAATTTGTATTATCCTATTCTTCTTGATACTTTCTCGTTTGACCTAATTTCGAAGCTTTCAAAATACTGTATATCATTATTTCTAAGCGTCCACATTTCTACTCCATACTAGGTGTTTAATTAACGCATAACATTTCAATAATTTCTTCGTAAGCCCTCCATTTTACTTGTTACTTTTTATTTACCTCGTAAAAAGTACCCGTTCAGCATACCTCTTCTTCAAAATTGTGTTCCTTATGGTAATGTGGAATGTAAGGAATGATTTAAGATACGTGAAGTGTAGAGGACAAGAGTGGGATAGTAGCATTAGATTCATAAAGGAGAGACTGGGTGATGGGATTAGGCAAACAGCCATCACCATTGAAGACGCTCAACGACCTTAAACAATTTAATTCCTCATCGTAACCTGATAAATCCGTCGAAACATAAGTATAGGAATACAACCGAAAATACACAAATAAACAATCCGCAGAAACAAACCCAAACTGCCCTACCCTTTATGGTCCGTAATTTCCATCACGATGTCCCACCCGTTTCTCTTTCCCAGTCAGAAATCAATGAGAAATAAATGGAGGGCAGAAGCGTTGTGGTAACTCTCGTATTTTTCTATCCGTTTCCCCGACAGGGACCCACTACAGCTCCCGAAACATCCCCGCTACGCTTCCCCATCTCTTGGGGTAAAAGAGGGATAGGGTATATATGCACGATCCGTTTTGTCCACCCTTTCTCCCTCTCCCCCCACGTCGCTAATACTTCTGCACTTCTACCATTTGGGACGTCTGGTTTCGGGTCGAGAGGAGGGTTTGGGAGAGGAAGGGAGTGGAACTGTGATTGAATTCCGGCGATTAATCACCTTTTAACAATCCACTTCTTCCCTTCCGCTCTTCCCTTCCTCCCCCGTCCGTCACGCCTCGATCTCTCTCTTCCCCTCTTCAACCCTCGTCATCCTTCTTTGCACCCCCACCTCTCTCCATGCACTGGGGGGTTTGACCTCTCGTGAAGGTCCCGTCGGTGGTCGTAAACCCTACATCTCTTTCTCTCTCTCTCTCCACGACCTCTTGCACCGCACTATCACCCTCCCTCCCTCCCGCTCTCCTTTCCTCCCCTTACACTCCCTCTCCCTGAAAACCGAGTACCCCTACGGCATCCCTCTTACCCTTACTGCCGCCCTTCCCTTAAGTGCTTTAAGTGGACGCACAATGGTTCCATCCTTGCACTTGTGCCCTAATGAGTTTTCAAACGCTTCCGTCTTTTTTTCTAGTCTGACCATATATATACTTTCTAGCAATGCTGGAAGTTTCTTTAGGTGAAGTCGAACACATTAATCGTTAAGTTTTCTTAAATGTATTTTCGGTTGTTTTAATCTTTTTTGATTGATTTCGACGCTGTCTTGCGGAATATATTTATTTTGATGTATTATAAGCTATCAAACATATCACTTTCAAGATAAACATGATCCACACCATCAAGAACTTGCCATAAGATTTGTATTCGGAAATTATTTAGCGAGATTAGTTCATGCGGAGTAATATATTTCACACACAAAGTAATGGTTCTCCATCAACGATAGGTGCAAAACCCACGATTACTTTGTGTTTTATTTTGACTTTCCAATCATTTGATTTAATTCCTGTTCAATATCAGCATTTTTATCCTATTCTCCGTTAATCTTCTGAAAAACTCCTATTCAGTTTTCATAACCTGCAGCATTATAGCCATTCTTTAAATTTACTACGGTAACTTTAAATACCTACAAGTCATTCCCGAATATTACCAAGTTCGTTTTGGTTATTCAGAAATTTATTTTACAAACCTTTTATCGCCATAGTATCTCTTTTAGTACATCCGCATCTTTTAAACAAAATACCTAATAGCAAAATGATTACATAATGTTTAAGTATTGCCCTTCTTTTTAACCTCATTATCCCCAATGCACTCAATTCATTTCTGTCACTCCATCTCCAGCAGAAAAAACTATATCCTCCCCTGCATTAAAACCCTACTTCGTTCCATCTGCAGCCCAATATTAACTCTTTATTCCACCTGCAACAGTTAAAGAGTTTCCACATCAAGAACCCACCATTACCATTGTGGGAGAGATTTAAGTCGGCATAAGTCGTAGATTATATTGGAACCGGTTTGTTTCCCATCCCGTCCGTCTGTGTCACTTCCACGGAAGTGGGGACAGCAACATAAGCACCAAAGGCTACCACGCTCTTAGATAGAGAGGGTTCTTATCCTTCCATCACCTGCCTCCGTGGACCAAGCGCCTTCCTCCGACACCTCCAGCCACAAAACGCAAAAACCCTCTCACTCCTCCCCCTTTCTCACTCCGTTTACCATTCCACCCTCACGCCATCTGCCAATGCTCCTCCGCTACCAACCATTCCTTATTCCTCAATAACGGGAGATCATTGAGGGTGTAGGCAGTGCACGCACGACACTTAAGCTTGTCGTGCGTGGTCGGTGGCACTCAATAGAGAGATGTGACGTTCCACCTGCAGCCACGCGACCGTGAATTCTCTCCTTCCCGATGTCCGATTCATGGACCGTAAACTGGAAATCCGCACGGTTTCAGGCACAGACGGGACTTGATAAATTTTCTGTTCCGGACCCCATTCCCCCCTCCCCGGGAAGATTTTCGGCCAAATGTGCCGTCCTCGGAGGCAAAAGTGAAGTTGTGCGGAAGAAACTTCACAGTCACGGTGAACGGGAATCTACACAAAGGGTGGCGAGCGAATGAATCGTTTATATTCATTTGATGTCTATGTCGGACAAGAAATATTACGCGAAAGTTGCGTTATTTTATCTTCGCCGACAAAATGACAAACGGCATTGCTAAAAATGAACGAAACGCAAAACAAACTAAAGATTTTTAGCGAATGCGAACAGCGAGTAATAATACTCAATCCAATTTAGTACGGAAAATTATAGGTACGAATTGTTATTTTCTATTTATCCTGTTTCCTAAATAAATACGATGCATACGACGAAAGAAGACGATGAGTAACGCGCGACACCCCATAACATAAACCGTTGCTAAAACATTAAACCAAGGAGCGACTTAATTCATTTTATATCGCAGTTTTAGCTACCAAATCTTTTTATTTATAAAAAATACTAGCCTTAACTAAGGGTTCTTTTAACTCTCTATCACTTTATAGTCATACAATGTTTTATGGATGAGAATACGTTAAATCATAGAGATTCCGTTGTTAAATGTGATATTTTGATAGAAAAATAAATCTTAACCAGGTCACAGATTCATTAACCTTCAATCATGTTTTCTGGTTTTTAGTAGGTCGCTTGGCCCATCCTTCTCAATTACCTTCGTCCAAAAACCTTTCATTCGTCTTTCATAGTGCTTTCCTCTTCCAGAACCACATCAACTCACTTTTTGATGTGCTCATTGAGATCTACTCTTTCCCAAAAATAGCCTTTGTTTTGCAGATTCATTTAAATGTTTCAGGATTTATAATTTCGGGTTGTTAGGCCGCGAAGTGCTAAAAAAAACCAAGCACTTGCTTAGTAGAAGGGAGAGTGACATGTCTGGTTCCAATGATATGACCCTGAGTTCTAATTAATGTCCACCCTTATTTTTTATCGGATAATTATAAAAGAATGCTTCTGAGCTAATAATAAATAAATGATTAAATAAATACTCTTGGATGCATTCTCGCACAATTTCTACTATACAGTTTGGTTTAAAGTCGAATAACTAAACTTCTACAGACAAGATACAGTTTAATAAACTACACACGTAAGATACACTGAAGATGCAATCTGCTGTAATTTATCCATCATTGATCACAAGAAGCACTTCATAGAAGCAACGACCGATGAAATATGGTGGCTGGATCGAAATTGAATTCGCAGGATAAACTTAGAAATAACGCTCGGTGAACATGTATTTCCGATACAGTTTTATGGCTATGTAAGACACACCTATCCTTTGCGGTCTCCCAAACTTAGTTGGTCTGCAAGGTGGTCCTATCAGTCGGTTCCGCCCTTCGAAGCAGGCTTCATCCCTTTACCCCTTTAACTTCTTTACCACCTCCTCATATTCCCTCCCCTCTATTCTATACCTACCATCCTCCTTACTCTCTCCCCCATTTCCGCACAGAATTCCGGTTCCCCTTCTCGCGAAACGCCATCCCGAAGCCCTCCGCCATTTTGTATTCAAAAGCCCAACTCCCTCCTCCTATCCACCGTTACCCTACCCGCTCATCTTCCCTTCCCTCTGTCCGCCTGCTCCTATCCCCATCTCTTCCCCTCCAACTCCCTTTTATGCGCTGTCGGTATTTATCTTTGGCATTAGCACGTCTCCCTCTCTCTTTCTCTCTCTCTCTCTTCCACTCCCTCGCTTGGGTCCGACGGGTAGAGAATAGATTGGCGAGGGTGTGGAAAGAGAGATAGGGAGAAAGGGTAGGAACTGTCGGAGGTCGGATTGTGGGGCTGGAGGGGAAGAAGGTGCGGAAAGAAGGTGGGGGAGGTAGGGGCCGTGGGGGAGAGGGGAGGAGAGATGGAGGTGGAGAAACAAGAGCGGCCTTCCTCCTTCAGGAGATGATGAATGGCTAAGCGAGACAAAAATCCTCGCGGCTACCCGCTATTTTCTCGTCCGAGAAATATTTTCGAGGGAATGTCGGTTCCAATAATCCGGAAGTTCCGTAAACTCCATTAGAAATAGCCCTTATGACGTTAAGTGTGTATTGATACAGTGATGGTTTTCCGCTTTTCTCCGAAGTAACGCGGATTCATTAATTTTTGCGGTATCATAACGGAACTGTAATGAAAATGTGGTTAATAATGGTATCGGTTTTAAAAATTAATTATTCCCAATGGTCATTTTTTAATATTTGGCTGTTTTCTATAAAAAGTTATCTCAGCAACAGTTAAGTAATTCTTCATCAAATGTGGTTAATAATGGTATCGGTTTTAAAAATTAATTATTCCCAATGGTCATTTTTTAATATTTGGCTGTTTTCTATAAAAAGTTATCTCAGCAACAGTTAAGTAATTCTTCATCAAATGTGTCTAAAAGTTTTAGAAAATATTTTCTAATCCAATCAAAAAATAGCATAGAGCAAAATCATTTAGTTTCAGCTGGTGCAGGAAGCAAATTATGGGAGATGAATGTTCTGATTCATAAGACTAGTTCAAGATGTTTCCCCTTTTATGGAAAAGATAGACGTTAAGAATTACGCTCAATCTTTAACAATTTTGTTTAATAACTCTTCCTAACGTTAATTTAATATCTCGTGGATTGAGTTTATAATTGCCTTATTTTCGATCTCGGAGACAACATTAACAAAGGATAGAATATATACAGGTTCGTACTGATAAAATGTTGCAGGTTTTACAGTAACATTTCTAATTACTGGTATATTATTATCTCATTATTTCAGCTTAAATGTGCAAACAAGACTATATCCTAAGCCATTGTAGTCGTGTAGGAACATTCTTAAATCCTCACGGACTATTCTGTACGAAACAAACGGAGCTCACGCCACGCACTTTTTGTAATCATGGCTTAATCCTTCCTCGAAAACCAACCGACAAAACTCCGAACACTTTTTTCCATCCATTCCCCTCTATATCCCCTTACGAGGAACGGGATTTCTCTCCATAAAAAAGCGATTCCTTTTCTCTTTGTCCTTTCATTTGTATCAACGCACCGATGTAAGCCGTCATGCTAATAGCCTGCAGATTGCCCGAGAGCTGTCTTATGAAGAGAGGAGGGAGATGAGGGATGAAAGAGGGGAGAAAGGAAAGAGGAGGATTAGGTCATGTATAGAGGGGTCGCGGGCTTTAAGGGATGAAAAAAATTGGGGAAGGGAAGTGAGAAATAAAAAAAACACTTTCTGGTCTATCGGTGTTAAGGGACAGAGCTGCAGGGGAGAAGTATGAACAGAAAGGGAGGGGAGAGGGGAAGGGGAGGCGGCTACCAAAGAACTATATGGCAGCCAACTCAGGGTTGGTGCCGGATAAAAAACACGCCCAACACACACAAACGCACAGCTCATCCATTAAACCTAGCACTGGTTGTATAGAGCCTTCGCTTTCTTGCTCGCGGAGGTGTCGAAGTGCGACCGCTGTCATTCACTTGTTTATCCCCTCATCCTTGTGCCTCCCTCTACTGCCCTACTAATCGTGATCGTCCATTTTTTCGTCCCCCGACCCCCACTATCCACCTGGCATCCACATGCCCCCTCTCTCTCTATCTGCAAACTGTTACGTCATCGGATGAATTCCACTTGAGCTCTCCTGAAGACCTCACAGCACCCTCCCTTCTTCACGAAGGCATGGAGGAGGACGCGACAGTGCGTGACCGAAAAGGCGAGCATCTGTCACGCTTATTTTTCGATGTGCGCGTATGGGGACTCGAACACTTTTCTCAACGGTTAAAAAAATCCATCGAATGTTATTAAAGCAGAAATGTTATTTTTAGAATGCGTTTAAAATTTTAAATTGCTGAAACGCCTCAACAACTTACTCATGATCCAAAAAGTGGTATTTTACGCGATAAAATCGAAACCAAGCAGTTAACTGTATAGCAATAAGCGCAATTATTGAGATTTTTAATGAACTCGCGACCTCATACAAAGGAGTGACAGTCGTAAAACATTTGACGTGATAGGCCGATTTTCGAAAAAAGAAGCGTTTTTGCGATAAAATTTTGATTAGATAGATTTTTGTCACTCGAGACGTTTTAGGAAAAATCAACATTCTTCAGGGAAGAAAATTGCATAATACTCTCGTATTATGGATAAGAGTCGAATACAAAGGTGCTTTGGCGTTTCCGCTAGTTATTTGCGATATTTTTATTTAAATTATTGTTGACGTGAACTGATCATCTCGTAATAATCTCTAAAAAGACTATTAGCTCTCTGATTTCGTAATCCTAAACGATAAACGCCTTTTTCCATCCCATTTTATACTTTCCTCGATTATTTTACTGGCCTTACACATTTTCCATATTTTCCCTACATTTCTCCGTATTTTCTTCACTCCTATCACTATCATTCCCCCTATACATTTTTTATCAAACACTTTCATTTCCTCTTTTCTTCTTCCTCGTCCATCATCCCTCAATTCTTCTTTAGCATCTTTTGTCCTCTCCGTCCCTCCCATTTCACGTATTCCTTATTTTCCATTCTTAAACCTCTTCCTCTCATTTTTCTTATTCTCCCTATGTCCTAACGGCTTCATCTACCGCACCCATCCTGTCCTTAGGCCACCAGACCACGACACTTGTCACAGCCCCATGCAATGAATATCGGATCATTTTCGCTCCGCTGAAAGGGGTGACCCTTTAAAGGATGCATATTAATTCATTTATAAAGGAACCTCGGTGCATCCCCCTTACGTTTCGCCCATAAACTCGGACCATTTATTTCCTGTCGTAAACCTCCACTGCACATTGGTTGGCAGGATTGGCAGAAGGACCTACTGAATCTGTCACTGTTCAATGAAAGGAAGTGAATCAAGCGACGCAAACACCCTGCCCCAAAAACGGAACTTGGCTTAATGACCAAAGCGAAACTTGCTAAAATGAAAATGGCTGACGATTATTAAAAAACTTCTTATTGAACTTTGCTTCAATTTCGTATTCAAAACTATTTAAGGAGATTTTAAGACTAAAATGAAAGAGTGGTTAAGAGGATCGGCTGAAAAAACAATCAGAGGCTAATGGAAGAAAATTTCAAACATGAAATCACTAAAATTTTTATCGATATTTGTGTTGTCACATAGCATAAAAGAAACATTGAACGGCAAAATTTGTATGCTTATCCATAGATATTAAAATGCATTTTAAGATTTCTGTTCTACCAAATTAATGATATTTTTTAAAATTATCTGAGATTATGTTTGGATAAATTAGTCTACTACACGAAAATTGTACATACATATCCTATCCTAAATATAATCAATTATGCGTAAATATTTTTTCTCAATTTATCTTATCACTTTAAAATGCTTTCAGGTTTAGCTTGTTAAATGAACTTTCTATTTCATCTTGCTGCTCTTTAATTGTTTCGAAAGCAAATTTATTAGGTATTTTGTAAATATCCAACGAGGCCATCAGCTTTGAATATGCAAGTCATGCCATCTGCTTCGTATAGTGAAGACAAATTAATGTCAAATGACATTTACATTTCACGACTGATTTCTTTCGCTTTCTTCGCAGTTCTTCCTGTCATGAGTCATTGTTAAAATATTTCATATATTTGCCATCCAATCGCAGCCATTTTTTACTGACAATCCCAAAGATGTAATTGATGTCTTTAAACTTTTTTACTAAATCAGATTAGCAAAGAAAAATTTCGCTACTGTTCATACCTATGTATTTTTGTTTGCGTGGAAGTTTTGGCTAATCAACCTCTTGGATTATTATAGCCATAACTCCTTCCACACCGAACATACACAAGGGAGGAGGGAAACCCAGTGCCAGCATTAGCCTACTCTTTACAAAGAGCACCAAGGGGGCCAACTGCTTAACGTCCCTCCCGAAGGACGGAGCGCTGACTTGCGCGTTCTCCTCAAATCATACCTTTGTAAATTTAATTCCTCGCCGTATCGCATGCTTTCGCATTTACTTTGCATTTTAGCGCTATTTTTCTAAAAAAAATGCTTATGTATTTGGTTTGTCTGTCTGTCCGTCTATTCGTACAGTACCTCTATAACCCTGCAACTTGGAGAAGCTAAAATTTCAGGATAAGGAGATCCTCCTGAGGGATAAACAGCTAGTGGAGAGTAATAATAATAATCCGACTTTATTGAGGGCGATATTTGGACAATCATGTCCATTCTTACATATAACCCAGACAAACACAAACATCTAATGACCAACACTGGATTCGAGTCCGCCACCTACGCATCCTTTGGCATATGCTCTAACTACCTGTCTACTAATGCCGACAATCGGTATCTTCTTGCGGCGCCTTTGTTTCATTTCTACTCCTCATAAGAAAAACATGATATCGGTGCAAGGCATTATAAATTTGCATTTTTAAATTAGTTAAAACTAAGATACGAGCTTGGGGCGTAAACAGTTCTGTAGTTGAAAGACTGAGGTTAATATATCTTGGAAACAGAAATCAAATCTCAGTCGAATGAGAGTAAACAATTGTTTTTAATCCAAAAACGGAAATATTTACGGTTTTTAACAATGGGAAATATCAACTACCATGTCCACTGATTTTAAATTCGGAAACATATTATTACATATCATAGATATAATGATCTTAATGGAAATTTATATACTATATTATGAGGCCCTCGATCTCAAACAAAGATGTAATCTTATGATGACGTCATAATCCTAAAACAAGAAAAAAGCGCCTTATATGTATAATTTTCTCTTCAATTCTCCCTTCACTTGTTAAAATATGGATATGACGTTTCACCAAGTAACAAAAATCAACGAAAGAAACTACAACCCACTTTTAGAATGATCAGCCGCATCTAGCAAAAATAAGTAAATCACAAATTTTTAGTAATTTTAACGGCATTTTCTGCAACTTTTTAATGCGTTGAATACCGCAAGAGATTTAAACAAGATGATCCAAACAGAACTTATGATGCCTACTTTCCATTTAATCATTTATTTAATGGCATAAATAACGCGTGTTTGTGTGACTATACCGAATCCGAGTTCAACAATAGTTGCTGCTATAGCAACACTCGTTATGAGAGATAAAAACTGCAAAATCGCCAGTATTTACGCGAAATTCTAAGAAATACAATAAATAAGCAAAATTCTACGATAAAAATTAGAATTTTCATTCCTTTCCTCGGAGAACAATACAAAACTTGCTCCGATATTAAACTGTAAGATATTGTAATGTGCAAGAGAAAATTACCCTGCACGATGGATTTTAGATTTCCCATGTAAATCAAATGGGAAAGATAGTTCCTGGAATCGAACTCGGGACTTCAATATTCGCAACAAAAACTATCCATGAAAGCTCGGCCCATGTAGCAAGAGATTTTCACCAAGTTTCATGAATATCGGTTTATTGATTCAAAAGTTAATAGACAGACAGACACAACGACAAAACTATAAGCCAATTCCATTCCGGAAAGTAGGCTAAAAATATTCAAAATTTCCACGGTTTTGAGGGTGACAATACCACTATCGCAAAAGAAAAACTATTTGATAATATTTGTATCGAAAAAATCCCCAATCTTGCCACAAATTAAATACACCACAATTATATATTCTAGTATAAATACGTATACGTATACAGTAAACATGACGTTTAATGCTTATAGAAGAGTAATTAACTTCTGAGGTCCGTAGATGAACTAAACGTCTGACGAACAAGATTTTGTTTGCCGAACTAGCATGAAAGATAGTAATTTATTCACATGTACAGCTAAAAGATTCGATGCCCCATAACCTATGATAAATCGACGCAAATTTGGCAAAGTTTAGGCAACGGTTAACACCCAACTACACCGTGCAACATTTTCCGACCCGTCAGAACTTGAAAAGGTTCATCCGTTCCTCTCAAAAAGTCGATCAACAGTTTCGGACGTGACCCGCGCGTGCACCACCACCCGCTTATAAGGCCACGCCACGCCCGCCTCCGCTCTCCTACTTCGTTCCGCACATTCCCGTTCGACACGGGAACCCGTCACGTCGGAATGGCGTGTCCATCCGAGTCCTTGATTTTTCGAGGGATAGAGAGAGACAGAAAAAGGCAAAGGGAGAGAAAGAGAGATGGGAATTGAACCAAGTAGAATAGGAAAGTGGGGTGGGCTGAGGAGGGACGAACATTTACGGTGGGGCAGGCGAAGGGGGAGGAAGAAGAATGGGGAGACCAGGGTACGATCTTTGTCCCTTGTTCGCTCGTGCGTGGAGTCGGAATGGAAGAGACGGGAGGATTGGTGTGGTGTGTATGTATGTGTGTATATATATATATATATATATATATATATATATATATATATATATATATATATATATATAGGACTGGATTCGGGACGAGGAGAGGGAGAGAGAGAATGGGACGGAACGGATAGGAGTACGGAGAGGGGAGGAGGGGGAGGAGGAGGGGGGAGGAGGAGGGGTTTCAGAAGGGCGCTGTGTTTGGTGACCGTTTGTTGTTCGACCTATCCTCCTACTTCCCAGAGGCAGTTGCATATAAAGAGATACAGACGGAGAGAGAGAGAGAGAAATGCTCGTCGAACTTCAATTGAGATGTACGAAAGCGTTCGGTTTCCCTCCGTGACCGGAAGTTTTGTCCTCGTCCTCATGGACAGGGAATGAATCTCGACTCCCGAATAACGCTGGCAAGTGCATCATCTCTTCCGCTCTCTCGGGTTAACTTGTTTCGAAATGGATTGAGCTGGCCCATCTGTTGAAAAATGACCGCCGGTGAAGCAATCCGATTTGCTTTCTACTAATACTGGTCGTCATGAATTTGCTAAAATGTTTGGGATTTTCAGCGATGTTATTAGCCGTAAGTGCTCTTTTCACAAATTTATTTGTGCATCTAAATTCCGAAGTAATTATTTTATAAACAATTTCGCCGCCGATAATTTTTCTACCTCGGGACAGAGCATTCAAAATTTCAACACTAAATATAAATGTTTCTTTTTTTGACTCAAACATATTTTAAATATTACTCGGTTTCTTACCAAAACGACTCCATCCTTTTACCGTTCAATGAATTTGATTGAGCGTACAAAAACTGAAACATTAATTTCTGCCCAGAAATGCATTTTATCCACGATAGAACGTGGCGAATAAATCAAACGCACTTCGTGTGCCTTCGGATATTTCAGAAATCTCGTTTAATGTAATTTCCCATCAAAATACTGTACGCATTTATTTATTTCCTAACGCAGGAATCATTAATTCACTTCCAGTCTTTTTACATAGGGAATTTTTTAAGAAGGAAGGAAATAGAAGCAATTTGCACAATGGAAACATAATTTAGCTGAAAACGTGTTAAGGGTGTACCGAAAAAATAGGATAAGCTATACGCTGTAGTCTCTAGTCTTAATTTCCCTTATAAAACCAAGCCTACTACAGGAATTACTCATCGAGCAGGCAGCGTAAGGCCGTAAGGGGGCTCTTAGTGAAAAAGTACACTCTCACACTAGGAGACTCCATCTCTCTTTCTATCCATGTTTCTTCTTTCTCTCCCAATATATTCCTCTCCCACTTCCTTTACTTTTTTGCCCTTCCCCTAAATTTCCTCTTTATCTCTCTCTGCCTTTCTTCCATTCTCTCTCCCCATCTCCCAAGCTAGCCCCATTATCCCTGCTACTGCGTTGTCATCTCTTTTGCTCCCTTCTCATCATCATCCCTCCGTCTCTCCTTTTCTCTCTCTCTCTATTCTCCATAATCCGCTCTTTTCTTCTCCTTCTATTCTCTTCTATATCCTCCTCAAAGTTTTTTGCTATCACTTTCCGTACCTCTTCATCCCTCTCATCTCTCTTCTACCCACTTTCTCCTCTATCCTTTGTTCGTTCGATCTCTATCTCCTCTCTTTCATCCAACTTCTCTCTCCTTTCTCTTTCTTCTTTCTCTTATTCCCATGCCTTTACTACCTCCCCTCTTTCCTCCATCCTTCCAAATCATATCCCAGTGGCGATCACGGAAGCACAATCAAGAGAGACGAGTTTTTTTCCGCGTTTCACAAATGCTAGTGTCACCATATTCTGTTAATTTCCGCGGAAAAATATTGAGCTCATTTTTTTAATTTCCATCCGCTCTAACTAGCCTCTCGCGTCGGTCTGTTTATTCTCTTCTATTCCCTTTCTCCACTCTTTCTCCTTTCCATTTTTCACTTCTCTGCAAGCTTCTTCACGAGTAACTCTCTTTCCATGTTTCTTACCTTTTTTCATTAACTTTTAATATCCTCCTGTCTCCGCTTTTACCCCAGTCTCTCTCTCCTCTTTTCTTAAATTCCTTTTATTATTTCTCCATCAGTTTTATTCTCTTTTATCTTAGCATCTTTCAATCAGCCATCGTCTTGTTTACTCCATTTCTCTAACAGTAAACCTTTACCTTTTTTCTTCGGCTTCACACACCTCATCTCTCACCCTCCGTTCAGTAACTTTCGTAGCCTATCTATAAATGTTTTGCATCACATCATCCTCTTTCCATCTTATAAAGTAGAGCCTCGATATCTCGAACCACTATAACTCGAATTTTCGATCATAAAAGTGGCCATTTTTCACGTTTGAATTCATGCAAGTAAAAATGATGCTCCTTGACTCGTAGTTTCTATTTTTTTGTCTTCCCTTACAGTTTGTGTTGTCGAAGTTCGACTGAATTTTCCCTCACAGTTTTTGTGTTTTATCTCCACATTTCCTTTACGCTTTCATTTCTCCTATTTCTTGTTCCTCGCCTGTATTCCTTTCTTTTTTCTGTCTTTTATTCTACCACTCATCTTCTCATTTTTTTTCTCTTTAACCCCTTTACTCTCACTTTCTCACTTTTTCTCCCACTCTCACTCTCTCTTTCATTCCCATTATGCTTCTCTTTTCTCTCATCGCCAACTTTTCCTCTATCGTTCCCTCTCTTCCTCTCTCCACTTCCACATACCGCTTTTGCTTTATTTCTTCCTCTATTTTCCTAGCTCTTTTCTCTACTTCTCTCTGTTTTCCTCTTTCCTTCTTTCTCTCTCTCTCTCTCTTTACCCTTTTACACCCCTTCCACTGTCCTTCTCTCCTCATTCGCTCACTACACCCTCGTACCCTTCTACTACGGAAAGAGCTCCTACGAGGGGGGACTGTTAATCAGCTGCGTCAACACCCTCCTGTATTTATTTTCTTTATATTCCTCCGCACTTTTTGTTGATCCTCTGCCTCCCCAACATCTCTCCTCTTCCCCTCCTCACGCTCACTCCGCTCTCCTCCCTCTCCTTTCTATCTAATTGGTCAATGTCCACACACCCTTCCTTCATGCATTCCTTCCGGTCATGTTGCCGGGTCGTATCGATGTCCTTCTGCGAGGAATCGCAGGAGTTTCGATCCTTATATCGCACAAAAATCGATCTTGAATCGAAAAAATTGATATTTTTTTCGTTTCAATGGTCCAATGGCAGCAAACGTTCGTTTTTTAAACGACCATTTTTTATGAATTTGCTGTGTATTTTTAATTGTTTGTTCATTTCACGTATGTATGATTATTATTCAACTTAGCTTTGTCTATTAAAAACATAATAAGTTCAAGCTTTTTTGTTGGTTTTTCTTAGTTCAACCTATCACCTTGTGCTCATTTTCTGTAGTTTTAAGCGAGCAAGTTTGTTTAGTATTTTTGCCTCAATTTTACGAATAGCGTTCACATTGCAGTTTTCTCCATGGCTACGTACCTGTTCCACCTTCTTCTACCTTGGCTTTCAAACTTTTAATCGAGTCAAATGTGGCCGTTAACTGTAGAACATTTTTCATAATTATTATTTGAATCCGTCTTTCAAAAATCACCCAAAATGTTTAATCAAATTTCATAAATCATTATGTATAGAAAAGATTGCAGTTTTTAATTTTGGCGTAAATATCTAATATCGAAATAACACCTGGCGGATAAATTTGACCATTATTACAATCGGAAACGAATTTTAAAGATACCATAGTTTCATCATTTCCGCATTTATCGCAAAACCTAAGTCTGAGCGCGCAATGGCGTTGCAGTCATGAAAATTCTTCTTCGCTTATTTTCCGACTCTTATGACTTACATTTTGCACAACTTTTCTGGCAATTAAGATTGCTATCGCTTAAACAACCGTTCGTCGGCTTCTTTTAACTAAGCTGTATGCAGAAAATAAATAGCCCCCATTTTACTAGACCTAACTTAGAAGAATCAGAAGTTGAATTCCCTCATTCGTGTTTTTGTTATCCTTTCCTTAGTGTAACTTTTATGCCATTATTCCATCCTTCTACCATCTCCCCTCGCTTTAATTTTTTAATTCTTTTCCTCTGTCGCCGTCTTTTTTAAGATAACCTTAACGAAACCAAACCCACCGCATGTTCTTGACTGCAAAAGAGAATTCCGGAAAAGTTACTCCTGATGAGTTAATACCCTCGCCCCTCTCGACACGAAAATGGCGAAGACAAGGATTAAACAGAGAGAAAAAGAAAGAGAGAGTGTGAGAAATGGCGTTAAGTCCATTTCTAACTACCCTCTACTTTCGAAGCATTCCCTGTCGCATGTATCTTTCAGAATCTTGCGATTGTTGCCCCCGCCTGGCTCTCCTTCCTTCGTTGCTGGATTTTTTAAATCTTCTCTTGGAATTGTAACCCGTGACTTCTCGCATCGCAAGCATTTTCGGTTATTAGTGAATTGGAAGATTCTCAGACCGCTTTATGTACGAAAAGATTGATATTCTGATCCTGATTGCTGACTGAAATTTCCTCCAACTTATCTCTTCACATAATGGAAACTGGAAAAATACGTGACTACTTTACAAATTAAATGAAGTTTTTCATTATTCTTCCGATAACTAATTATTAACACATCGAACATACTTAATCCAAACAACGGACTCAAATAAAGTAAAGAAAGTTGGATGTAAAATTCCGAAGAAAATAGCATTGTAAATGACTTATTTGGAATATATATATATATATATATATGCAGCTCTTCAAAATGACGCGTCATTAAATATGTTGTTGAAAAATAAAAATCTCAAACAATCAAACGTTTTAGAAGTCATTACGTTTTTATCGGACCGCAAACCAGGCGGAACGTATACTGTTCCGACCCCTAACGCATCAATATACAGAAAACAACAGCTATTGTACAGCAGCGCCGTATTTTAGTTGAATGCAACAATGAAAGAGAGGGAGATTTTCAGAGACAGAAAGACCGAAATTCTCTTTTATTTCTTTCGATTGTCGAGGAGGGGAAAGGCAGTAGAATTTACTCCCTCTTGTTCCGCTCTGACGACACCTTCGAATGTTTGCCTCTGGGATGTGTCTTTCCGTGAGCGCAGGTGGCCCCTCCCCCCTCTCCAACCCCATAATGCCGAGCAGGATAATGTCCTATCGATGGACTCGCCAACCGGTTACTTCTGCAGCTTCCTTCTGCCTCTCCGCATGGGGTGGATCCGAGAAGCTTTGAATGGTATTCTGGAGTTGGGGTAAGCTTCCATTGTTGATGTCCGAAGTGAACGGAGGATGGAAAAAAGAGTTTGGGGGGATTGGGGTACCCTTATAAGGGAGGTACAACACGGACGCGCGCCTCCCCTAGGTCGAGGCGTGAACTACCGGCGCGAGAAAAGGCGCTGGGGACAAACACGTCTTAATTCGTGTTTAAAACTTGCGAACAATAGTCGCGTTCTCGACAATGCGAAGTTTAAAATCCGAGTGATCTGCACCCTTCCTGAATCTCATTAATTTACATGTCAAACAAGTAGGGTGCATTATAGGTAAGTGGAGCATGAATCAATCGACTTAATTTTAAATTGCCTGTTCATTTAGACATCACATATTCCAAAAATCTTCGGCGCACAATTCCAGAGAAATTCTGAGCATTCTTCGAGCCGAAAACAAAGCTGCTCAAGAATCCTCTAAGCTTGCTGTTGCACATGCGTGCAATAGATTATAATCGCACAGGCAAATGCGCTGGATCAAATTGCGTGAATAAGATAGAAATCTTCCGAAGGTTGGAAAGCTAACCGCTAAAAATCCCGAAAAAAAGAAGTGCGTGGGAAATGACCACTAATTTTTGCTTATCAATTACCAAAATGTAGCAATATTATGGAAAATGACTTTTCATCAGACTTTTATAATTTGCATTATAAATTTTAATTAACGCTTTAATTTCGCATACTCAACGTTATTCAATGACGACAAGTTATATTTTCAATTCCTAATTTGCATTGAATGTAAAACAATATTATTTAAAATAAATTGCTCTAAAAAGACAATATTTTTTACAAAAGTACCGACAAACAAATACATTTACCGTCTAGAAACTATAAATAAATGAAATGGGAAAATTCGGCAATTGAGAGACCCAAGCAGTAAAGAACCGACACTGGAATCGGGAACTGCTACCGTTCCAGATAGAAGAGAGTATACGAGCCGAAACCAATCCTAAACTTTCTGGCTCTTTTATCGTCACTCGAACTCACAACTCACTACGCGACTGTTGGAATATATCGCTCCCCTTGGATTCACGAAAAAGTTCAACTAAAATATCCTTAGGCCATGATGAGTCTTGTGCTTAATAAAATTCATGTCTTTTAATAGTGTTTCTTACTTAATGTTTTCCGTAAATATTTATCAAATTGTACGTTTCCTAGTTGAATTTCTTTTACTCGCATGTTTTGGATTTTTCACACAAATTAACATTTATCACTAAGGGTATGTCCAAGACGTATGTACATAATTGTTGGAAGCTATTGTATGTTTTTGCTCGCCTTCACAGTTTACGCTGCAACAAGGCTTTAACTAATTAAACGTCTTAGAAGTTTTTTAGATAACGGCTTCACATCATAAATCGCCTATTAAATCAAAAGTTATTCGTAAAAATAAAATTGTCCATGAAACCGGAATAGGACCGCTATTACGGAAAAATAATTAGAAGAAGCTTTTATTTAACTCGAATCACGCGAACGTTCTATTTTGCGTCATTCGCGGAAAAAAATCGTCCACACAGAATTATCAATCGCCCATCTCTGACCTATCGATCCCAAAGTACGGAATAAATTCGATTAATCACATTTCATGGATCGGGGAAAAACATAGGACGTACGATTCTCGCGTCGGGCAAGACCTGACACAGGCGCAATTACGACTCTTTCTTTTTCTCCCCTCCTTTCTGTGAAAGTGGGTACATAAAGTATTCCGGAGTTTTTTTTTACAACAAAGCGACGGGAGAAATAGAAAGAATTCCCTCTGTTTCTCGACCCTTCTCTTCTCTCCCTGCTTTAATCTTTCTTCTTCCTTTTTCTCACATACAGCGCCAAAAAAAGGAAAAATACACTCCCTCCTCCTCTTTTACCGACCCACCTTCCCCAACCCATCCAGGAATAAAAAAAATAAAACGTGCGAAACGAGTCATCTGCAAGAGTCGTTCTTACGTTAGCTAATTAGCTAGTGGCATCTCCAAAGGCTTAAGGGGCAGATTCGGACGACAAGCGGACTGATTCCTCTGCTACGTACCCATCCCCTCCCATTTCTCTTTCCAACACCTTTCTCTCTCTCTCTCTCTCTCTCACCCTCTCTCCCACCTCCCATCCTACCTCTTCCTCTAAATCGCCGATTCTTCCATCCCTTCCCCAACCACCTCACACCCTCTTCCCATCTTTCTCCGTAGTTACCACCTCCCTCCTGCCCCTTCCGCTCTCCCCCCACCACACCTGGATTCATAGTCATTACATCCTTCGCCCTCTTGTCTGTCTCATCTGCAGACTCTCTGTCTCTCTCTTTTTTACTCTTTCCCACTCTCTCTTCCCTTCCTTTTTCGAGCCCTCGCTATTCGGCTTAAGCGAATTAGCAGATCCCAATTAAGGCGCGCTTTTTTATTAATGAATTCCGTCCCAAGGGAGGGAGAGAAAGAGAGGGAGGGTTGAGGAAGCGTGCGAAAGGAGTGAGAAGGGAAAGGGTTAAAAAAGGAAGGATTCGGAAACGGCACCTTTCCTCTCTTTCTCTCCACACCACTCCCTCCTTCCTCCTCCTCTCTCCCTTTCCAATAACCTCTCACTCCACCCACATCCACCCCAGCCTATGAAAACTCCCTCTTCTCTCTCTCTCTATAATTCTTTTCTCTCAGACTTGTCTTTCTTCTTCCTTGCTTCTGCGCCCCATTCGATTCTGTTTACGGAATGATTTTTGAAACCAATTTGACTCCGCTTGTCCCATTTGACTGCTGAGGATGTAGGGGAGGATTCCCTTTGAGACAGGTGGAAAATGCTGATTGGTTTCAACTCGGAAATTTTCTTTTTTCCTCGCATTTCACGGGGGAGTCGAGCGCTCTAGCGCGTAAAAATCGTTCCGTGACGAATCTTCGTTTATCTGTACCTTTGGCGTCGTCTGTATATAAAGACCAAGAGCAATAAGTAACGACTGATATATTGATTTTAAAACCGAATCTCTACGAAAAAAATAAAAGATTTTACATTTCAAGCCATTTTTGCAGATCATATGCTGCAAATTAACGAACATCTTTGGCGCAATTACTTCATCGATCCAATTCTTCACGTTATTTTCGGTAGCGTCGTAAAAATTGAATACACTACCGTTTTCATGTAAAAATTCACAGAACAAGTATTAAGATCTACATCAGGGACCAACAAACTTCGGCCTGCGGGCCGCATCCGGCCCTCTAAAACAATTTATACGGCCCTCAAAACTATGATAAAAAAGGTATCCACAAAAGTTAAAACAGACCATTTCATATTTGTTATTTGATATTATGGCAAAAAAACTTAAACATAAAATTTCAACGTTAAAAAATGTTTGTACTTGATTTTTTTCTCATAAGATACCACTGAATCTCGAGAAATCTTTCGATGTAAGCTCTTCTGTGGCCCGATGAAACATTCGCAACTTTCAATTCTGTCGACCCTTGGTCTACAATTTAATAATGCTTTACATCAAGAAAGATTAAAATAATAATTATCGAGCTCGCCTTATGCCTCGAATCTAATTGATAAATTAGTTAGCTCCAATAACCTTAAAAAGGTTTGAAAACCAGATGCGCACTTTGGCTAAAATGAATCCGTTTTATGTGGCTATTCGCATATAGTAGATTTTAAATAGGATCCTAGTTTTAGATCCTATTATCATCGAATCCTCACTGATGACGGCTGAATTATTTACTGAGAAAATATTAATGTACGTATCCTAGCTCTATTTATCCATTAAGTTCCACACTATCTAAAATAATCTCACTATAAAACACTAATAAAATATGCGATACAAAGAAATACCTAAGAATAATAATATATCCAACGTAATCATTTATTGTAAATAGGGCATTGATTCACCTGTCGAAGGATATTTTCCTTAGAAATTATGCATTTCAAGTACCTAGTGCACCATTGTTAACAATTTACTTTGCCGTGTTCCGTTAATTTGTAACTATCAGGTAACAAATTTCTTCACTATATTCTGATTGTAATTTTTTTTATTTTTCGCTCTGAATTTTATATAGAGAAATAAAGTATCACCTCACCGCAATTTTAATCCCCCCACGATAATCTACACAACAGCAAAATTAGCTCGAGGGACATCTCTAGGGCAACCACGAAAGAATATTCGTTGTTCTTAATTTCCGCTTCTTCTTTTCTTGAATGCATAATCTGTTATTTTTCCCGCGACAATTTCCTCCTTCCCTTTATTTCTCGCCGGAAAGGGACCAATCCCAAACTAGCGCGCGCTAATTTGTCCTTTGCCTTAATTCTCTCCTTTCTCTCTCCCCCTCTTTGCCTCTTCTTCCTGTAAATACCATCCTCTCCCCTTCCATTCCCTCCGCTTCCTCTCTCTCTCTTTCTCCCATATCTGTCTCCCTAATTCACGGTTTATGATTTCCGTTGATGTCCTTCATCCGTCCAACTCCATTTTGCGACGCTAAGATTGTACCACAGGCGGCAATTTGGGAGGGCAGAGGTTTTTCGGATGAGCTAGGGCGAATTTTCCCCGGGAGATGTCTCATCTAATCGTCCGCCATTACATTCCCCTTTTTCCGCCCAGCTCTCAACACCGCGTGTTTATCCGAAACTTCACTCGTATTTAATTACCCCGACCGAATTGCGCATCCGATGTAGTTAACCAAAAATTGCGTTGCCGAGAGGCAGCGGCATTTTTTTTTAACGACAGGTTTTCTCGCAAATTCCCTCTCCCCCGCCAAAAAGAAACTCCAAGTCAAGTCTTGCTGAGGATTAAAAATGCATCTATTTGACGAACGTCGTTTGAAAGACATTTCACCAGATATAGCGACTAAACTCGGTGTAAATTAAGTCGTAATACGACCTTGGTATCGGCGAAGTTAAGAGTGTTTCCCTTCAAATGATACTGCCGCGATTTCGAATTCTACCAAGGCATGGTTAGGATGAAAAAGTTTGCTGGCATTTAACCAACTCAGATAGTGAGAAAGAAACAGAATTAATCTCAATGAAAATCCCGCTTTTGTGATTATTACTCGGTGCTATCATATCGCCTTACTGACGAAAATTACATATATTTATAAACAGTTATTTTATGAGAGGATCGTCGTTTTTCTGCATAAAGATCAAAGTAAAGTTTTGCCAGTTTCTTATTGGCAAGTGTAGTAACTGTAATTTTTTCTGGAGCAATTCAAAATAAACGCATTTGTACAGTAAGACGCATAATCTCCCTGTTTTCATATGGTAAATAAATTGGCAATGGTGTTTTTCCTGAAGTTTATCGAGTTCTTTAATAAGGGTTTTTCACAGTGCCCTCTGTTATTTGTTACCATTCCTTTTTCGGGCCAACAATTGTTCCTCTATTGTTGCTCTCTCCCCTTTAATTGGCAACTCTTTCCTTTGCCATCATCTCCCTCTATCTCTCTCGTTCCCCTTCTCCCTCTTATTCTCTTTATCCTCTCCACGCGAATTTTCTCTCTTTTTTTCATTTAATCTTCCCATCTTAACCCTTTTCTCTACCCCTCCTACTCCTTGCTCTATTTCCATTCCGACCCCGTAGAGGGTGCGCGAGTGGGAGATTATCCTTTTGCCATGTGATTGTGCTCCCCCCTAATGGCAACATCTGTCAACCTAAGGAGGAGTTTTATTTTTTCCACTCCCCTCCTCCTCTTTCTCTCTCTCGGTATTAAAAAAACAGAGGATCTGAGAGAAGCGCAATAATTCGCCAACTTTTTTACGACCCCTTAGAGTACAGCGAAATTCATGACTCGAAAAATCCCGAGGTCTTTGCTTTGGGGTTGATTTTTCCCCGTTCCGCGCAGTCATAATGAATGTGACGTAGCTTCTTTTTTTAGAATCCCTCTGAGGCAGAAGCCAGAGAATATAATTTTGCGCTTTAGAACTGTCTTTTACCTTCGATCATCACTCTTGTCCATGCTTGAGTTTTATAAATATACACGTACACATTTCTGTGTTTATACATATTCACACGCACGTACAAATTCGTGTGATAGCAAGAAATCGGTGTTCATGATACGAATAATAACTCCTTTTATAACTTTATAACAAAGGATCTATTCCTTAGGAAAGTTATTAGCTAATTTTTCTGTTTTATAGCCACTAGAAATGTTATAGCTTTCCCGTAGAATAATTTAAAAAAGCAAAGTACGGAACAAGTTTTTATGTAAGTTACGGCCACAGAGCAGTGAACAATGACAGTAGCAACTTGAAGCATTTATGACATGAATGCCAAACATACACTTGAACAAGCGTCTAATAGAACGTCCTCGGCGTTAAATTTAAGACTACATTGTGGAAACACTGCAGTCCTGTTAACTTCATATTTCTTCAATAAATTCCCCTATCGATTCGACTAGAGTCGTAAAAAGAGCACAACTTTTCGTTTCTAAAATCATAAATAGTTATTGTTTTTAATTAGCGGACTCTTCGTTGCAACCATTCCTCCCGACGCCATTTTATCCGATTAAACGATTTCGCTCATACCGAAACCCCGCATGAATCGCATCTCAGATATCCTGCAAGGGACGACAGAGTGAGCAAAATAAAATCTAGCATTATTTATTTACGAACTGTACTTCCTCAAGAAAACGACCTCCCGTCATGAACTTTTTCAAAATGCCACCCGAAGTTAAGCGGGAAAGTGCAAAACAAGGGGGCGCTTTTTGACTTTAATTCGTAAAACATTTTCGGCCCTTTGAAAACTTTCCATAGGGGAGGAGGGAGGAAGATAGAGAGAGAGAGAAATGGGAAACAACCTGAAGAACGCCATTCGAGTTTAAGCTTTTTGATCGTCACTTGGAAGAGGGTGTCCATGGGTGGGGAGAATGGGGAGTTAGAGGAGAAGGCGGGAGAGGGAAGCATTGGGGTCGTCCGGACGTGCGCTTCGAACCTTTCATCAAAGAGCTCTCTCTATCTCTCCCGGTGTTATTCCTCCCTTCCCCCTTTCTCCTCCCCCTCCTCCTTCATCCCCTTCCTCACCCCAACGAGGGAACTTACCGCTCCCTTCTCGCGCCCTTTCGGGTCTGGGATCAAAACCGTGTGGGCATGCAGGCCGTCCCAGCCCGTCCCTTCTCCTTCCCCTCCAACCCTTCTCCCGAAAAAGGACGCTAATCAAAAACCCGATAGTCGACTGTTTGACTTAGAGACTGCGGGACTTTGGGGCGGAGGGAGAATGGAGGGAACTGTGCGGAGAAGCGAGGCGAGGGAGAGAGTCGGAGGGAGGTAGAGAGGAATAGAGAGGTAGATGGCGCTCTGGGTGTATGCGTAGAGAGCGAGGGAGGTTTGTAGATGGACCGAAAAGAGGGGTTTGTTTGGTTCTGAGGGGGGATGTGGGGTGGGAGGGATTTGAGTGGGGGAGAAGGGAAAAATGGGAAGGGAGATGGGATGGGGGAGGGTGGGTGGAAGTCTCTGCAGCCACGGGCCAAAATCAATCGCGAATCGGGAGGGCGGAGTCACAGCCGCCCCCGCTTCCCTTCCTTCCCACCCACTTCTCCGTCTATCCCCTGTCCCTTCCCTCACCTTCTCCGATTACGCCCCGCCTCCGATCCCTCCCTCTTTTAATCTCCCCTCCGTTCCTTCCCTTCATGGATTTTCAACCCTTCGTCCTCTTTTTTTCCTTATTCTCCGCCCTATTCCTCTCTTTCTTTCGCATCCTAGCGTTATTTGTTTCTCCGGTTCTCTCCGCCTCTCTCACGCGCTAACTTTATCCGTAGAATCCTCTCGCCCGTCCTTCAAAACCTGACTCTTTCAAACCGACGCTTCGTCAATGTCCTATCCGCGGAGTGCGCATCTCAAACAGGTTTGAATTTTCATGCAAGCGCTCGTTCAAATCTTTCCTAGGCAGTATTTCCGTTCCTCTTTGCTTTTCGTATCTCTTTATTCGCGGGTGTTGCTGAAACTAAATGAATCGATTATATGCACTTATAATTTACTCTCTTGAGGAATGAATTGAGATCAAATTATATTAAATCAGTTGTGCACGGTTTGCGACTTTGAGGGTTGACTAAACGATGTTTCTCCGTCTTTGAGGTTAATCTTTACGCTTATGTACGAAATATTTTGCAAGTAATTTTATATATAAACGGCATATCATCGCTTCTGTTGAGTTTTTTCGTCTTTTTCGTCTCCGTAAACAGCCACTGATTCCATTTTATCGTTGCAATCGAAAGTCCATTGAATGAAAGATTCGATGACCGATCCGTCAACGTTGTGTTTCATAGCAATTGAAGTATATAATAACGGAAAAGTAGAGGCACGAAATATTTACAAATTAATTATTAGCCAATTTGATGCAGATATGACCCTATTCAAAGGTCGTCTATTTTCGTAAGAGGCAGATATAAGACCGAGCGACCTAGGCAACCTGGCCTAGAGCCTCATGCCTAAAGGAGCGAGAGAGCGCTAACCGAGTCAGAAGCTTAGTAATAGCAATATTGTAAGCTTATGTGTAAATAAATTATCAAGAATTTGATGGATTATATTTATCCTTAAAATTTAGCCACATCTTTTCAGAAATCTAGAATACTGGGCCTCACAAACCTAATTTTCGTTGACGAGTACATCTTTACTGCAATTCTCCCTCGTTTTTTGCAATAAAAATACACCAATTTCTAAGGACGCTTATGTTTTGACATAAACTGAATTTTCAAAATTATTTACACTAAACTAGAGCAAGATGAAAATATCTTACTCGTTTACACCATATTTTAAGCAAGAAAAACTCGATTTTTATTTCTGGAAGTAAACCGTTCATACTCAGAATTTAATTACCTCGTAGTTTTTCGATCGCAATGAGTATTTCATTAGAGGTTAATTAATTTCGCTTCCTTTATCATAACTATAATTTTTAATGAAACGAACGTTCCCAAATTCCTTCACATATTTGCAAAAATACGTTTTGAGGGATTGTTCTGAGGGCTAATGAATAAACCGCAGCCATGCCCTGAAATCAACGCAGTTAGATTAATTTGGAGAAATTAAAACCTAATAAATGAATAAATTTGTTCCCGTAATTTTATTAAAGGATTGTCTCGTTCGAAAGTGATAATTGCATGGAATGACCACGCAAGAGACTATATACGGAATACGGACATAGCTCTTTTTTACAATCGTGAAAATGTGGCTAAAATGAGCGGTTAGGAAAACGACTTTCAATAAACCAGCAAAAAATATTTCGGCAAAAAGATTTATCTTTCCAAAGCATTATAGTATATGAGTGGTTACTATGTAAACAATACAACTAGGTAGAAGCTTGGTAGAACAGTGTTTGAATAACGTGAAAACTTCAAACAATTATGTAAATTTTAATAAAATTCCAATAATCGTATTTAATTGCTCAATGTTAGTATCACTCACTGTCGAAGACAGGAGGAGAGAAAAAGATTACCTTTTGAATCGCCAATCTGCACCTTTTTTACCAGCTTACTTGATATGTAATAATAATTCCATAAAGAATTATCAATTTAAAATAATATTTAGCTACATGTAATTTTTCCTCACGTTTCTTTTTGTATTTTTAATGAAATAAGTTACCAAAATAATATAATTTAACCATTCTCACGCTCAAGGGAAATATTTATTGCCATGCACGGCCCTTAGCAAGTGGCTGGATCAACCCCCGATATCATCTAGATATTAAATAGTTAACAGTCCGATCAACAAATCCATTCATCGCTCGCCGAAATTTTAGCCAAACGAGATGAAAATACATCACTATCATCTCACAACGTATTACAATTTAGCCCCAAATCGCAAGTCAGACAATCCGAAAGCATATCTCAGATTACACCGCCACGTTTTTTATCGCCCCTTGAATTCCAAATTTTTTCGTGCTCATCCGATTAGCCAAAATTTACGCCGTGAGGGACGTTCACGCATACCCGTCTCCGCATTTTTCTCTTCCACTCACACACAAACTCCGGATTTTTAGGCAATTGCAATCAACGAGAAAGACTATAAACAACATTCGTCACCCGGTAATGGATTTGCACAGAATTTTCGGCAGCGGCCATTAGTACCTCGTTTGACACCCTTCGGCAAGCAACAACTCACGCGGCGGCGTTTGTACAGGCGTGTGTTTTCGCGTGTGGGTGTTGGTGCGTGTGATTTTGCGTGTGGATGTTGGTGCATGTGCCCGTCATCGTGTGTTTTCGCTTTATGTTCTTCGCGATTGGAGGAAAGGGAAGAAGAGAGAGAGAGGGGGGGGGGGAGAAACCCGGCGCAATGCAGCACGCGGCCACTGGTTCCGGAGAGGGAGCCACGGGTATGTTCCCGCGAAAATGTCGAGGGTAAAATGGGAGGGAGAGAAAATACGCGTCATTCGTCTCTTTTGTTTCGCTTTTTGCTAGAGAGGGAGAAAGAGAGAGGAATAAAGTGTAAGGGAAAGAGAGAGAGAAAGGATTTTTTCCCTCCAAGCTTTGATTGAATGATTGTTTACTTCGGCGGCTGTCACAGTTTTCAATCCCCGCGAAAGTTGATTAAGCTGATTCGATATCCGAGAGGGCCTCGGGAGGATTATTGTGAGAGCGTTACGGGTTTCAATTCGAAACGCGGGAAAATGGGGAGAGGGAAAAAATACAAAGAAACGCGAGGTTTTTACGGTCGTGTTTTCGAAACCATCAATCCGCGAAGGAGTGACGTGGAGGAGGGGGTGGGGGGAGTTCGGTGAAAAAAGTACGCGATAAGGATGTCTTTCAATCTCATTCTACGCTCTCGCGGATCAATTCGAAAAAGCTAGAAATCAGGACGCTCTAGACTTTCATTTGAAATATTTTACACTGAATACCGGTTCTACCTCTAAATTTGGGTTATGAATAGCAAATATTTATTAATTTCGGACTGTTAGAAATAATAAAAACGAATAATTAAAAAGTAGCAAAATGTTTTGTGAAAAATCTTAAACACATAATTATACTATCACAGACCAATTAAATTTAATAATTTAAGTTAAATATAATAAGTTTAATAAACATTTCGTGGTGCCTTATAGATAGCAACTAATCAAAGGAATTCAATTAAATTATTAACATTATCATTATTTTACTGACAAACCAATGAACATTAAAAACCTCTATATAAAGTAAGTCTAGATCACGTCAAGTTTTGAGGAGGAATTTCCTGTTTCATCAAAATATTATTCATTCTTTAGTCAATCAAGTACCTGTAATCTATTCTTTTTCAAATAATATTTTAATTTATTTTCCCAGGACAATAGTTTAACAGTGCGAATTTAAAGAAAATTTCATTTGTTTTCCATTTTTTAATATATAATAGACCTTGAAATATATAATATGAAAAACCAGAAGTGAAAAAATTGTATTTCAAATTAACAGTCAAATACTAATCTCTCGCGAGCTCGAAAATTAGTATTGGGCGATTTTGCTAGTAATTACAGCTTTAAATGTTCCTGCTGTAACCGATCTTAAGAGTTGTTTAAAGGCTAATGATAAATAGATGTTATCCCATAATATCGCCACTCATTATATGTGGATAGTATTATTTCTCCTTATAGTTCGTAAATTGAATTCAAACACTTTTGTATTTTTATAAGTGAGATAGGATAAAAATTTAATCATATATGGTGTTATTTCCATCGGTAAGAGCGCAAAAAAATAAAAATTTATGAGCGAAATCGTACGACACAACTAAAATTTTGAAAAACATACATCAACTGTGGAAAATTGTGTTTTGCACGCATCAAAATTATATGGATACAGAGGGTGCAGGAAGAGTGTTTCGATCTGATGGAGGGCGCCACGGTGAAAGAGAGAAAGAGCAACTCATTTTTTTCGCAATTGCCATTTTTTCTGCCAGACCGCAACTACCCCTTCCCTCCCTCCCCCTAATTCCCTGCGTTCTCATTCACACCCCTCTTTCCAAACCTTTCCGAAATGAATCGGCCGTCGTTTCCAATCAGCTATTACGCACTCGGTGGAATGCGGAGATCCGCGGAGGACGGACAGGGAAAAGGGAGAGAAAAATGAAGAGAGAGAGAGGGGGGGATAGAAAAAGTGCGTTACAGAAATAGGAAAGGCGAAAGAAAGACATTTTGAGGGATGGGAGGAAAAAATCGGAGAAGAGCGCAAAAAAATAAATGAGATATTGAACGTTTAGAAAATAGAGAATGCTCTGATGGAATAAGAAAAAATAGGGACGGAAAGGATGGAATGAGTAGAGCGAAATAAATAACTAGGAAGATACTGGAGAGGGAATTACAGATAAGGAGGGAAATAAATCCTCCAAAAATAATATAATTTTATTTATAAAATGCGCCGAATGTATAACGCGCATAAATTTAAACCATAGGCAAACATGAAGCCAGCTTAAGAATATGTACTTCGCGATTTCAAAGGCAGGAAAAAATGTTTGAGATTGTCACGCCGATGAGATTACATATATTTTTTACGATGCGAGAAAATTGCGTTTATTTCATATATAAATTACTAGGCTTGATCGGAAGCTTATAAAATGACATATGCTAAGAAATCTTAATTCTTTTGTTACGACTACTGCGGATACTATTGGAATTGGCACTATTGGATTAAACGGGATCTTTGAAGACTAAAAAAACTGAGACGCCATCATTCTTCGGGTCGTGCGTAAGCTTAAGTCCCCAGTTCCTATTTAAATTCTGATCAATTCCAAAATACAAGTTTGCAATCCTAAAAAAAATTCACTTACCGGATACCTGACATCAATCAGCTGATATAGTTACATGACCGACATAAAATTGCCATAAAAAGAGTGCGGTGTATGATGGGAAATTACGACAAGAGAAGGAAAGATCAGAGTGCTGGAGAGAGAAATGGTGATGTCGTTTTTACAGAAGAGGCATAAAACGCGGCCTCGGTAGTGAGAAAGAAAAAGTATAAAAATAGAAAGGCGAATAAAGGCAATTTAGGGTAAGGTTGTGAGCTACAAAGTCTATAATAAAGGGATAGAAAAGAGAACTAAAAAAGCCAAGGGAAGGAAGACGTGAAGTAGAAAAGATATTGTACTGTCGGCCGGAACCCACTTTGAATGACTACAATTATAAATTTTTATTCCTGTTTATGCGTAGATACACAAAATGATATTTTTACTTTTTGTATATATGAAGTGAGAAAGTATAGTTTTCATGAAAACATTCGAATTCGAGATTTCAACGGAAATACATGCTTTAAGGTCCCCTGAACATGTTTTCACTATTTTCTCGATGTCTGTGGGTCTTTGACCGGAATATTGTGGGCGATCTAACTCAAAAACTAATAATTCGATCAACATAAAATTTCATATTTAGCATTTGTATTAGAAAGTCAAGAACTGATTAGATTTTAGCTAAAATCGGTCGAACGTAATTGGGTGTTTACCCTTGTCGCATATCCGTTTTTTAGTTTCTCCATACGAAGTATAGGGGAAATTACCTATTGTTTTCATAAAAAAATCGATTTCGAGATTTCAACGGAAATACACGTTTTGAGGTCCCCTGAACACGTTTTGACCATTTTCTTGATGATGTCTGTGTGTGACAGTTTTTACTTTCTCATATACGTAGTATAACGAGAAAGTATTTTAATCGTGACAAAATTCGACTTCAAGATTTTGATGAAAATTACATTTTAGGTGTCCTCGAGTCCAAAAAAGTGGTTTTCGCCATGCCGTCTGTCTGTTCGCCGTCCTAGGGCCCAAACGCGTACATTAAATCGAATTATATCTCGTATTTATGCAATATATCATCTTTTGCAGACATTTTTTCATAAAAATAATATTTCACAAAAATAAAGGGCAGTTTATTCTTGGCGATTTTTAGAAAAATTTGATTTACTCAAAATTTGATTAAAATCAATCTAGTTGTAGAGCCTGATGTTACAAATAATACTGCTTAAGCCATATTTCTCAAAAAATCACCATATGGCGTCCAATGACATTAAAATTTCCGCTACGCTACCTTACCTATCACGTCACGTCTCCGCAGCGATCCACTCAAAACCTTACTACAGCCTTACGGTTAAACTAAACCGAATGATATCTCATTTTTGTAGATAATATCATTCATAAAAGACATTCTGAAGAGATGAACGATATTGCGCAACAATTAAGGGTACTTTATTCTTGGTTATTTTGAAAAAATATTCGATTTACTCAAAAATGGCTATAAGGATTTTGATTAAAATCCACTAATCATACAGCCTGATGTCATAAATAGTACTAACTAAGCTCTAACTAAAAAACTATTAATCAGGTCGAGAAACTTTATATTTGAAATTTTTGTTAAAGGCAAAAGAACTTATTAGTTTTTGATAAAAATCGGTCAACCGGAAGCGAGTGTTTACTCTTGTCACTCATCCTTTTTTTAATATTTGCTTTAATATTTCATTAATGTAAAAAAATCTTATGTGGCCACCACATGACTTTATCCATACCTGTAATTTTTCTAAAAATTCCAAATAGGTTACATAATAATATATATTTTAAGAAACTGCGAGAAAATTTTCGACTACAAAGAACAGAAATAAACTCAAACCATAGCCTTCCAATATTGGATATAGCCACAAAGCTCCAAAAATTAAGAAAATAAAAAGGAGCGTTACTAAGACGTAATTAAGCGTCAATTGTTAACAATAGTCGGTAGGTGTCATGGTGGTGGTAGCTATAAATATAACATATCTCTTAAACAATGCATTATATGGGAAAATGTTTCAAACAAAGGTTCTAGAAAATTATATTTCCTACAATTTTTATTGTGGTACATTTTTACATATATCAAATATTAAAGCAAATATTTCAAAATAACTGATAAGTGACAAGAGTCAATACCCATTTTCGGTTCACCAATTTTTACCAAAAACTAATCATTTCTTGTGACTTATAAATATATATAAATATGTTAAATATAAAATTTCGCATTGACCTGATTAATAGTTTTTGAGTTAGACCAGCCACAAAAAAGCTGTCACATACACAAACACAAACATAGGCATCATCGAGAAAATGGTCAAAACGTCTCCAGGGGACCTCAAATCGTGCATTTCCGTTGAAATCTCTATATCGATTTTTTCATGAAAACAATACTTTCCCCTATAGAGGAACCTGTGGCAAAACGGGGTACTGGGGCCTAACAGGGTACCAGGGTTATTTTGTCAACATTTTGCTGCCACCAATCGGGACTAGATGGAACTTAAACTTCAAACAGATCAGCGTCTTGGGGAACCACCAGACGCCATCTAATTGTTAGCTGTTCTTTGGAACTGGCTTTATGCTCCTTTCTTGCGTGTTTTGCAAAATTTTGTCGAAGTTTCAGTGAAGATAAGACGTATTTACTATTTATATTAACATAAACTGTATGCTAGATGGAGAAGTGTGTTTCTTAAGAAGCTTTTACCGTGTGTCATTTAAAATTAAAATGTGTTTTATTGTTGTAAGGATATAATAACCTCAAAGACCACTTGCGGGGCAAAACGGGGTGGGGCACTACCCCATTATGCCCCATGCTTTTTGCTGCTTATAGCCATCATTAAATATTGCCACTTCCTTGCGGTTTTTCCTTCTAGATGCTTCGGAAATACAAAAGAAAGACTGATCGGCAACAGTGGAGCACCAAATCAATGAAAGCAGCTGTTCGGCTGTAGATAGTGGTGAGCTGGGGTATTTTAAAGCTGAAACTCAATTCGAAGTACCACAGACTACATTGGAACGCTACGTGAAGAAGGAGAGGGACAATCCTGGGATTGGTATTTCTAAGAATGGGAAGTTTGAGGTATGCTTTTAGTGAACGACAAGAAAATGAACTTGTTCAATATTTGATTCAAATGGAACAGTGACTTTTTGGCCTTACCACTAAAGAATTGAGATTGTTAGCTTTTCAGCTGGCTATGAGAAATAAACGCAGTAACTCTTTCAACAAAGAAGAAGAGTTGACTGGTGTAGATTGGTTGAATGGATTTATAGCCAGGCACCTTGAAATTCTCTCAGAAAACAGGAAGCAACATCGGCGGTCCGTGCCATGGTTTTTAACAAAGTGACTTTTAACTGAAGTAGTTGAGAAACAGTCTCACTGCAAAAAATATTTATAACGTAAATGAGACAGGCATCACCGTTAATCCTAAAGGTCATTCTCGCGTTCTCTCTCTAAAAGGTCAACGCCAGATTGACACTGTCACTTCAGCCGAAAGAGGAGAAAGTCACAGCAGAAATTTGTTTTTCGGCTGCTGGCTCCTACATGCCCCCATGTTAATTTTTCCGAGGAAAATGATGCAACAGGAATTTCAAACTGGACTACCTCCTGGATCGTGAGCCCAAGCTCAAGAAAATGTATGGATCACAAAGGAATCCTTTCTCTAATGGTTTAATACGTTTGTTAACTTTTCTGGGGCAACGAAAGAATCACCAGTGCTTCTCCTACTCGATGGACATGCATCTCATACGAAAAACCTCGATTTAATTGATCAAACGAGGGATAAGGGTGTTATTTTGTTGTGCTTTCCCCCTCACTGCTATCACCGTCTGCAGGCTTTGGACGTAGCTTTCATGAGGTCTCTGAGCAAATACTACGGGTATAAAGTGAGGAAATGGCTGCGATCTCATCCTGGACGCGTATTGACCTTGTTTCAGATTGCATCTCTGTTTGGATCATCGTATTTGCAAGCAGCGACAATGCGGACTGCCATCAATGATTTCAGAAGATCAGGAGTCTGGCCAGTTGACATGAATGTTTTCACAGAAGCCGATTTTCTTTCTGCCGACCCAATCGGCATTCAGCTGGATAACCCAACGCATCTGCAACTTTCAGCTATTTCTGCCATTGGTTGTTGTTGTTGTTCCAACTCACCAACAGTTTCAGCGCCTCAAATACCATCTCCCGTACCTGTAACTTCCAGCGAAAATAGGTCTACTAATTTCCCGACTTGTTCTTCTGAAAATCTTCTGCCTGTTCCCAAAGTAGCTCAAGGAGAAAAGCGAAAATCTCGTAAAAGGGGAAAAACGGCCATTCTAACATCATCTCCCTACAAGGCAGAATTACTACAATTAGCCCGAAATAAAACTACTAAAAAATCTAAGAAGACAGCTGAAAAACGCTTGAATTTATCCTAAATCAACAAAGAGAACATTGAGAAAAAAAGAAGATTAATCCACGCCCTCCTCGCCGCCCCTCGACCTCGAGTGAGAGCGATGAAAGCGAAATGCCTTTATTGCCATAATCTGTATCAAATGAAGGTTGGATCAGTTGTTCTAAGTGTTTAAATTGGGCGCACAATTCTTGTGCTGGTGTTGACACTGAGGACAATGAAGCTGTGCACATCTGCGGTCTCTGTAAAGATTAATCATTGTTTTGTTCATTGTCTAAATATTTACATTTATTTACTCTATACTTCATAATATTTGCTACATTTCACATTAGACGTTTTAGTTCTTTCTTGCGTTTTCGTTATATTTTAACCTTATGTTAGTGGTACCCCATTTTACACCGGGTGCGGGGCATAATGAAGCAAAATGTCTTTATTCAAAAAAATAAAAATATATCATACACTTACACTTTTTTGGGAAAAACCGAAGACCGAGACTGGCTCTGAAGAGGTGGTAGACACGTTTTGCGGTACTAGCAATAATGGACCAAGTGCAAAAAATAGCGAAATACATCTTAATGAAACAGAGGAAACCTCTTCTAATTCCTTTAATATTGATCAAAACGATATAGCTCTTTTAAAAAGTAAATCATTGTCTGGCGATGACAAGTTAGATATTCTAAGAATCCTTTGGAAACCTAAAGCAGATTACAATTTTGCTTCCTGCATCTTTAAAAATCAAAAAAGAAGTTTCAACACTCATGGATGATAAAATATCAGTGGTTATGTTATTCTAAATATGAAAATAGTGCCTATTGTAAGTACTGTAAATTTTTTTCGCCTGTGGAAGTCGGTAAGTCTAAGGTGCAGGCTGTTGAATACTTAGTTTCAAATGGTTTTTCTAACTGAAAACATGCAATTGAAGTATTTAATGGACACGAGAAAACTGCTTATCATATCAATTCTGTGTTGACTTTTTAAAGATTGCAGGACCTTCGTGATCAGAAAGGTACATCTATTGATAAGCAAATAGATGAGGCTAAGGCACAAAAAGTTAAACTAAATAGGAAAAGATTAGAACCTATCATTAAAACAGTAATTATTTGGGGCAAACAAGGAATACCTATTCGAGCCCATCGATATTATGGTCAGTTTTGTGTTGACAATGAGCCTGAAGGAAATGAGGGTAACTTTCGAGCAATATTTTGTTCCAGAATTGATGCTGGAGACAAAGAATTAAGAGAAAATCTACAAAATTGTGGTAAAAATGCAACGTTTCTCAGTTGGAACATTCAAAATCAAATTCCAGCAGCATGCAACGGCATAATATTGAGGAATATTGTTGCGAAAATAAATGCTGCAAACTTTTTCTCAATTCTTGCAGACGAAACCTGTGATATATCGACAACTGAGCAATTTTCATTGTGTGTGCGATACGTAGATGAAGATAAAAAAGGTATTTTGTTAGTATGAGAAGATTTTTACAGTTCATTCCAGTATCAGATACTTCTGGTCGTGAACTATCAAGTACGTAAACTGAATCGGCTAAAAGTATAGGAATTGATTTAAAATTCTTACGAGGTCAGGGCTATGATGGTGCTGCGTCAATGAGTGGGAAATTCAATGGAGTTCAGATACATATTAGGAAACTGTGCCCCCTTGCACTATATGTCCACTGCTCATCACGTAGTTTAAATTTAGCAATTGGAAATGCTGTGAAAGTGCAAAAAGTAAAGAATTTCTTGGGCACAGTAGAACGAATTTATAGGCTTTTCAATACTCCTAAAAGAGGTGAAGTATTAACGAGAAAAGTTAATGAACATTGCCCTGAATCGAATAGGAAAAAATTACAACTTGCTAATACAAGATGGGTTGAACGGCATGAATCCATAATGGTAATGATTGAACTCTTTATTGCGATTTATTTTGCTCTTGATGAAATAAGTACCTGGCAGAACCAAGAAGTTTCATCCGGTGCCCAAATGCTATTAAACACCATTTGTGAGTTTGAGTTTCTTGTTTCAATATATACAGTATAAACATTTTTTCCCTATACATTAGCTTTGTGCAGATTACTGAAAAAAGTTGATAGTGACCGTCACTCAGCACAATCATGTGTGTGATGTTGTAGAACAAATAGAAGGTATTCGAATTGATTCAGAAAATGAATTTAGGGTTATATTTCAAAAAACTTCTGAAAAAGCAACATCTATTGGAATTGAAGTAAAGAGGCCAATAAGTTGCAAACGCTGTCAGGGTAAAGATGTTCCATCTGAAACTACGGAGGAATATTACCGAAGGTCTATATTCATTCCCTTCGCAGATCACATGCTAAGCAATCTGAATGAAAGATTTCTAAACATCAGGCCGTACTACTTCAATTTAACAGTATTCTACCTAAAGGAGAACTTCAAAAACAATCTGAAATCGAGGATTTTTTTAGACTTGTTGAATTCTACAACACGGATGTTCTCTCAACAAATGAGTTTGTCTTAACGGGAGAATTTATAATGTGGTACAAACGTTTTGATAAGTTGGTATTTACAATAGCCCCACCGAAGAATGCTATAGATGCGTTGAATCAGTGTGATAGATTAATTTATCCAAATATTTTCATGTTGCTAAAAAATATGTCACGCTTCATATTACTACGTGCACCAGTGAAAGATCATTTTCGACTTTACGAAGGATGAAGACATATTTGAAGAACACCATGTCTCAAGACCGTTTAAATGGCTTAGCGCTTTTAAATATACACCGAGATATTAAAATTAATCCTCAAGATGTTTTAAATGAATTACAGAAATCAAAGAGAAAATTGAGATTTTAATCTAGAATGAAATATGTATTGAATAATGTAATTACACCCAATGAATTCAAAATATTTTTATATTTTTTGTCGACATTATACCAAGCTTTTCATTATTGTTAACCATGTCAAAATATGCATTTTTTCATTTGTCATTAAATTCGTGGGTCCTTAAAACTGCAAATCTCAGTCGCATTTCTTTCTTTAGTGAATACCCTCTATTATCTATCCGAGAATCGCTACGTTTTTATTCCAAATTAAAACTTAATGTATTAGATATGTTTGGGTGGATATATTTTTTTAAGGTTGAGCCCCCCCCCCCCCAAGAATAAAACCCTGGGTGCGCCCCTGTATCAAAGTAATCTTATAAATATTTTAGAGTGTGTGTGTAAGTGTATATGTATGCATGTTCTTTATACGTTTTTACACCGTTGAAACTATCAAATTCGAAAGTTCATGGGCCATCCTATGGACCAAAGGAAAAACTTGGTCTAGGTTTGCATGGGGTCAACAAAATACTATTTCCATAAGAATGCATGGAAAAGGGTGTGGAGAAACCCCAAAATGTCATGCAACCCTTCACTGATGTGGATATAAATATACCTAAATATTAACTTACGATCACGGGAAACGACTTATTTTACGCATAAAAGTCTGAATATTTGAATTCTGTTCATGTTTTGTCGTATTACATGATAAATTGCTCGAAAATTTCCTTTAAGCGCAAAATTTATCTGTTTAGATGACCATTTTTCAGGCGGCAACAATGCTAAATTTCTTAATTTTTCTCCTCTTCAAAGGGAGATAGCCACGTTAAGATTAATGCAAGGAAAATCCACGCCGTAGCGCGCCGTAGAGGAAGAATAGCCATCGCCAAGATAAAGAGTACAAATGGATTCATGCCTAAATATAGTCTATGAATACTTTTAAAGTGAGTCAAATGATTTTTCAGGAATATTAAAACATTGTTATCTTTCACCATTAACATTGAAAGATTTATCGCAACATAAATCGATACATCTACTTACATTTGTACGGTAACAAAGATGTTTTTTATTGTTTACGTTTTGACTAATAGTATTGACATAATCCACAACTTTATTGCTGCTTTAAAGGTTTCGGTGCATCTATCCATGTTAATTTTAAGTAAAACGTTAATGCGTAATTATATTAATGATAAAACTTTACAATACAATACATAAAATAGTAAATGTTCATGAAAACATCGCTTGCGTAATTAAGGAATGGGGAACGTTTGGTAAACTTGGAGTACCCAACAGCAAAAGTAAGTAAATTTCAAAATTTATTGTATTATTTTTATTGTAATATGACATCAAAAGTGATATATCAATAAAAATAATAAATAATAAAAATAGTTTGCTATTTAAAAGAAAATCTTTCCCAGAGAAGGCGGACGTTTCAGCTAGTGATTAATAAAATAAGGAGTTTTCCTCATAATTAAAAATTATTTTTGCACTAGTTCAAGATAGAGGGACACATAATTAATCCTGGAACTGGTTACGCCACTGAGGTAGCGAGAGATGAAGGATGGAGAGACAGTGAGGGACGGAAATAATCATAAGCAGACGGTACGTACGTATGACTAAAAATGAAACGGACAAAGAGAAAGGAGATGGAGAGACAGAGTTGAATGCACTGGACAGCACCTAATCCCCCACTATCCAAGTACGCGGTAAAAAGCATGCCAGCGCTCCATGACGGAGAGTGATGCATTCCCGCATCATTCCTCGACGAAAAATGGAGAAAGACGAGGGAAGGAGGGAGAGAAATGGAAGAGGGTTGTGGATCAGTAGGAGAAGAAGGGAGAATCGGGAACTGCGAGAGCGGAGAAGGGAAGAGAGTTGACGTGACGGATATATGAATCGTAAAAGGGAGAGAGGCATGGGGGAAACGAGGACCATAGAGCCGCCATTTCATCGACCACAGGGGAGACGAATGAGATGGCGACGGTCATTTCCACGTAGCGCGCCGTAGCGCCCCCTCTACCGCCAACCTTGTCTCCCTCTCTCTCCTCCCTCCCTTTCCAGTCCGTCGAATGCAATAGCATGGGGAAAACGAGGATGAGAAAGTGTGCTTGGATTTGCGAGGACGTGAGGGAGCGAGTCCCCGTGGTGCGTGTGTGTGTAGCCGGCGGCGGTCGGGACGGAAGAGACGTATGGGTCGGATGGCCAGAATGTTCGTTGGGATGCGGAGGGAAGAGAGGGATGCTGCGGTCCAGATGATATCAGTTTTCGGAATATAGAGGCACCCCAGTCTGGGGGATTTCGTGTCAAAAATGAATGGAGGGCGATTACTTGTTAGTCCTTTTCCAAACGAGCGGTTTTTAAAAAGGTCTCCCTTGGCGGGGATTTTTAACCGAGATGATTGCGTCGGAATGAGGCTATATGACTGACCTGAGACCGCTTAAAAAGGCCAATGTTTTACGTGTCGGCCGAGCTATGCACCAATCGGATATTATTAGGGGGAACATTCCTTTGGAGGATTAATTAATTTTTTTATCCGATTAAGCAAGCTGTTGCCTTCGAACCAATTACCGCCTAAATTCCTTCATTTTAATTTGGCACGGCCACAAATTACCACAGTTTATATTTATTAGTTTTACATTGAAATTTAAATAGAAATTTGAAATTTTATTTATGCGCCAAATAAATCATTCTGCCTTTGTAATTTTTCTTATTATATGAAGAAATCTATAAGTAATGTCTTCATAAAACTGCTAAACGCACGCACAAAAACCATTTTGCCAAATCAGCCTTAAATCTTTATAATTTCGTCGATAAAAATTGATTAAAGGAAAAAACTCTACAAACTTTGAACAAGAAGTTTAATTACTTCGGTAAATGAATTGCTGGTGCTAAGAAGTCGCTGATAATGATTTAAATTGATACATTAAAAATATGTTAACGTTTTGACGCCGATAAGTTACGTAGACACGGATTTCACTTAAACGATTAATTTCCTATGCAAAATCTCAATAATTAATAACTAAATTTGGAGACTATGGTGAAAGTTAAATGTGGAAAGAATTATTTCTTAGACGTAATAATTACAATTAGAGATTCACAAGGAAGAGGGAAGGGAAGATAATAAAGTACGATACAAGAAAAAATGAGAAAAAATCTTAATCCTTTTTCTTCTCCGTTTTTGTACATACTCGTTTTTATTCGCACTATATCATCTCTCTCCCATCTTCCTTGTGAATCTCTAAGTATTTTAATTGCGGTCAAGGAAAAATTCTATCCACAAAATCTCACTCAAAACTTCTTCTGTGACCTGCCTCGAAAATACATCTTCCCATCTGTCTTGGTGTCACTCGGATTTATTTTTTAATCAGAGTCCCTTCTCATCCCATCCGCAGGTTTGGTTCCAGAACCGCCGAGCCAAATTCAGGAAGCAGGAACGACTTGCACAACAGAAGGCGACGCAGTCCTCCACGGCGGCATCCACCGGCTCGTCCACCCCGTCCTCCACCTCTTCCTCGTCATCCGCCTCCACCCCTTCCTCCAACAATAACGGCAGCGCCGCCGGAGGAGGTGGGGCCGGTGGCGGAGGAGGAGATGGGGCGGGAGGGGGAGTGGGGGGAGCAGGGGGCGGCACTCAGTCGGTAGGTGTCGTGAAAACGGAACCCAAAGGAGTGGGCGGCGGAGGAGGCGGAGGGGCGGGAGCCGGAGGAAAGGACGCGAAGCCGGGGACGCCAAACCACCAGACGCCCTCATCCGGAGGTGACGTCAAACCACTCAACGGAGGAGTTTTAGGCGTCGGTGAGTGTCTGTTCCTTCCCAAAAGTGCTCTTCCCGGTGTTTCTACGACTTAATCCGCTTGGTAGCGGATAGAAAAGAACTACCGGCGTTTCTTTCAGCTAGTGTTTAATGGCTGCATTTCTTTTACTTCGATTACGCCGAATCGGCGACAGTATTAAATATCATGTTAATATCCGCTTAGAAAAACTTTAACGGCTTCATCAGTAATCTTTTTCGAATTTATTTTTTAAATCGCAAATAATATTACAAAAATCTGGAAATAAAATCAAGAAAGAACGGAAATTTTAGAAATATTTAAGTATTTTCATTGGCATTATCCAACGGATTCACCTCAAAATCGTGTTCGACTACGAACTGCTTAAAATGACTGCACACTTACTTATTTTGCATTGCTACTTGGTCACTCGAGATAATTGAGTACAATTGTATACACCGAGTACACCACAAACAATGCAGTTAACTGTAAAATTACATACTGATTAATACACAGCTGATGATGAAATTTATTTTCTTGATCGCAGTGATAGAAGAAATAGTTATCAGAAATTTAACACTAAGTTAGGTGTAAATTATAATTATAATAAATATTTTAATTTCTCGTAATTAAAATAAAACAATGAAAATTGTTGCGTGTGACATCAGAGACCAGACTGATCCAAGAACTGCACCAAAAGAAAAGAAAATTGAAATTGATCGATTCATTGACGAAGATTTATTCACCGTAGACTTACTCGAAAATATGCAAAGGAAGCTGAGTTTCGCAATAAGTATGTCAAGCTTATCCTTTTAAATTTTATTTTCCAAAATTCATGCACTTAAAATTAAAAATAACGATCATAATAAACGACGTAAACTGAGTAAACTGTATGGGAATTTCAAGGATATACACATTAACTGTGCTAGGTGGTAAATGACGAATCCTTGATTCCAATGTGAACTTATCAGAATTTATAATTTAATATTATCAAATTATTTCATCGTTTGAGCTTTAGTTCGGTAACATTGAACTAGATGAGCTAGAAGCGTATAAAGAAGTTGAATCCATTACAGATATCTTACACAGCTTTCATCCGGCTGTAAAAATCAGCTCACTATAGAATCAAAATAATTGTTTATCGCACTAATTTCATCGGAAATATCCAATCTTTTGAAACCCTTTTTTTCGTTCACCGTTAAAAATCCCGCCTTCCATCGTTTTTTTTTCAAGTTCGAAAAGAGACAGAAATAGAAGAGCCATTACTCTCCTTTATTACATCCTACGCGAAGGAATGAATACACCCTGAGCATTGGCGATAATCTTCCGATGCGACAAACACCCAACTCTTGTGACTTATAAATGCGATCGTAAACACTAATGAACTAGAAGAGCCTCCTTGTGTGTTTGCGCGTAGGACGTCGAAAGTGACTTATGTTCTTTTAACGTCTTGCCCCTCGTCACCCCTCCCCCCCTACCTTCACCCTCCTTTTCCCCTCCTTCCCCCGTCGCACAACTCTCTCTCTCTACCGGAGAAATTCGCACACGGTGTAACTTCGCTCCTTGAATAATTAACCGTTGTCGCTTTCCCATTGGCTGGCTGGCGGGAGGAAGTTTTGAATCCTCCCGAGGAACTAAGCCAAAAGCATTCGTTCGGCCGTATTGTCTCCTCCTCAGATTTATTGGCTCCCGATTCTTCCCCCCCCCCCCCTAGCCCCTACCTCCTCTCCCCCCAAACTGGCCCCAGAAGATCCTCCCGCGGCAAAAACTGAACTCTTACTCCGAACCGGTCCGAGCTCGTACCGTCCGAAAGAGAGAAAGAAAGAAAGAGAGGCGATAACTTCTGCTCCACGATCCCAATGAGAGACCGAGTGAGATATGGAGAGAGTGAGAGAGAGATTTATCGCCGCGAGAGAGAAAACGATTTCTTCATTTCTACGGAGCCGAAGTAATAGGAAAGAGATTTTCGAGAAACATCCTAATTTCAATCGGTGTTGATTCCGAGATTTAAAATCTTCGTCCCGACATTTCATATCAAGGCCGGCTTGTTTTTTTGGAAACTTTTAATTAATGCAAATGGGAATGATGGTCTTTTCGAAGAAACAACCGTGTTATTTCTAAATTTGAAATGCTTTAAGCATAAAATAGAATTCTTTTAAAAGTACGGTTCTTTCTGCATACGAATCGCCTCAAATGTTTTCTAAAGATTTGATTCTACCCTCCTGTAATAAATTACTTTAGTGATACGTTTTCCTAAAAGATTATTGATGGTAGGTGGCATGTAGACATGGGGTTTTTGTTAAGAAACAATAGTTTGTGGGAATCGATTTGAAGAAAATCCCTATTTCTGAAAATTAGAACATAACAGACACGCTTACAACAAATTTGACTATTTCATTTACGTTATGGCAAAAGAAATCGAATGGATATTTTACGTATTTTCTGACATAGGCTTTGACCCGATGTCTTATCATGGCACGTCCCTCCTTCCTGAGTGAACGGCGCTATTTTAAAATTAATTTTACCTTATTTCATTGTTTTTGACGTTATCATGTCTAACTGGTTTCCGCCGTAAGCAGATCGTTAATGAATGAATGAATTTGGATAAATCGTAGCCCTGACCTCACTAAAGGATTCTTTTAAGCGTACCTCGAATAATTTAATGGGAGCCACATCCATCGCTCGTCACTCCTCCCTTTCAAACGTCGCCCTTCGGATGCGATTCAAAGGAACCCCGCAAAAAGAACGATCAATGCGCTTCGCCAAAAAAAACTTATTCCGTTTAATTTTTGCTGATCGCATCACGCGGCCCCCAAAGTTGCAACCATAAGTCGTCCTCCTGCACTATGCACCACCTACCTCTTTGGCAATCACACCGCGAGATGTGCACCCGGCAGAAAACCCTCCCAGTCCCTTGAAAAAGTAAACGCGATCGTTTCTGGATTCCTCCGACAGAGGGCTTGTTCTTTCCGCTTTTGACGGTCCCGCGAGGGGGAGGAGGGGACTAACTTCATTTTTATTCCTCTCCGGGTCCTCTTCGCGTTTTTGTTTCCTCCCTCCACGGAAAAAATATTTCGCACAAAAGAATCCCACCTGAAATATTTTTTTTTATCATCCCTCCGAGCAGATTGGTCGAGGACGCTCAAAAGGAAAAAAATAAAGAGAAGGTGGACTGTCTGGTTCCCTTTGATCCTCCGAGGACGGAGGGAAGAAAAAAAGGAGGGCCATGCTAGAGGCCGGGGCCCCATGTGGCCCTCGCAGTCTTCCCCTTCCTCCCTCCCTCTTTCTGTCTCTCTCTCCCACACTCAACTTGCCCGTGTTCCGAGAGATGTGAGAGAGAGAGAGAGAGAGCGCAGCAGTGCTGCCGCTCCAGAGGCCGACGTTGCCATCCTGAACCAAAAGAGTTGACAGTAATGGATACAAACGAGGCCCAGCTCCGCAATTTTCTAGATTAAACGTCAGAGAGGGAGAGAGAGGGAGCGAGACAGGATGGTGTGAGAGGATGGGAGGTAGGGTTTTGGTGAGGGTGTGTGTGTGCGAGGAGAGGATAGGGAGAAAGAGGAAGAAAGGGGAGGAGAAGCAAAAGAGAGGAAGCGAGAGAGAGAGAGAAGTGCAATATCCACTCTTTTAGGAGGTTCACACCGCGGGTCTTTCGATGGCGTCTTTCCTAACTCTTGCTTGCCTCTTATTCCCACTTCGAGCTTTATTAAGATAGCTATCCTTGCCAAGAACCTTCGTTCGACAAGGTTCTGGCAGCAAGTGCGTCAATATCGTTCTTATTTTTCCGTTTTTGACAGGCGAAAGACACCGGTTAAAAAATGAAAAGAATCGGATCGTTTAAAATGACGCTGGTGCATTCGAAATTTTCTGCGTTGATGATGTTACTTAAAAACATTGTTTATTTGTAATTATGCGGCATGCCCGACCTTTAAATTTTGAAGCAATATTTGTTATGTCAATGATAGGAATAAAACCCAAAATTTTGATGGCCATAGGAGCTACTGGCATCAATTACTTAATCTACGCAGTTACTTAATTAATGGAATTAATATTAGAAAAAAATATATTTTTGAAAAAATGGACCTATAGGGTTTTGCCGAGCATCGACATTTCATCGGATCACTGGCTCCTTTTTATGCAACTGTTTAAACTTTTATCAAAATATAGCTTTCCCGCCAGCTTCCTTAAGATTGTAACTATCAGTGAGCTGGAAATAGATCTTGCATTTAATGCGTTGCTAAACTGACCCATTCAGAAGATGAGGGTAAATCCTTGGAGTTCGCTGAAAATCTCGATTGTATAAGCAAGAAATGGCCATTTTCCAACATTATCTTCCTTCATGTCGTAACTTCAAGTAATTTGCATGAAACTATGCAGCAAAAAAGCAAAATATGGTAAATTTATATATGATTGATATAATAATCTTTTCTTTGTGCGCAGAATTATGATTCCATTTTGTAAAAACATAAAATGTTGTAGAGAATGTTAAGAAAGACAAAATAATATGCTTAATTTCTTTCATTTCTCGAGAAAAGGGTAAAATAGTATAAAGCTTTTATAGATAAGATGAATTTTTATCGAAGAAGCCTTTATTCCCGAACCTATAACCTTCCAAGAGGAACGCCATCCCTACGATTGTATTCTTCTTCCTTCAACGAACTGAGAGATGAGAATAGACGAGTTGTGAGGGAAACGGGAAAGGAGTCTTTAACAAATGGATACGCTGAACTGATGGGATTCGCCCGCAAGAAGAAGGATATGATCCTTGAAGTGTCTCAGCCGGTACACAACACCACGAATCCTGTTGAAGATTCGTCAAAGATGCGTAGCCAGGCGGAAGAGGGATCGGATAATGGGGTTGCGAAGAGAGAAGAGGCAGGACGTGAAGAGGGAGGATGAAGCGAATGAAGCGCAAGAGGGGAGCTGGGGTCGGAATGAGACTTCGAATCTCGTTAAGGGTACAGTGACACCCCTTTCTCCCTTTCCAGGCGTCGAACGCACACCGTGGGACACTCAGTTTCTCGCGTCGTTTGAAGAAAAGAAGAGGTCATGACCGATGATTTGCCGCGTTCTCTATATTTGATGGCAAAGTTTTGACCGTGCTTAAGCGGACGCGAAGGAAATCATGGGCACGTGCAAAAATTAAACATTAAAATTACTCCCATCGACCTTTCTAGTTCAGCGATACGATGACGATTACATGAATAAAATTCATCAATCGCCGTTGATTTTTTTCTTCTTGTTGTACTGGGTTTCACCGTGTGAATTTATGATTTTTTTAAACTCGAGATGAGCTTATGCAAATACTTAAGAGTCTATAAAGCACGAGCGTCCACAGTCCTTACTTCAAAATTAGGGGAAAACCAATATCAAAAGAGACGACCCTTTTCAGATTTTCCAATAAAATCAACCGGAGGGATGCTGACGCTAGAGAGCAATTATATAGTAAAAATTCAAGACAACTTAGGTATACGGAAATACAGACGAAAAGAAAAAGGAAAAAGGTAGAAGTGGAGAAATAAAACCTCACGGCCGAACACGAGAGACGTCGAATAAAATAGACCGAACAAATACAAAACAAATCTACCAATTTTAGAAGTCCAAAAAATACACAGAGACAACGAAATGGAATCGGCCTTGAACTAAACAAAAATGGTAGAAAAAAATGGATGAGAAGACTCGCCCGAAAAGAAAATATGTTTGAGAAAAATTCAGGTGATACCAGAAGAATTTGAGTAAAATGAAATAATTTAATCGCCATCAGCGGAAATTGAGGAAACAACATAAAGAGTTAAAGTGCAAGGGCTACATTGAAGAAACAGAACAAACAGGGAATGCCATATATATATATATATATATATATATATATATATATATATATATATATATATATATATATATATTAATACGGTAATAATGAGTAAGGTCGACAAGAATACGCGATGTAAGCAACTCATAGACCAATACAAAATACTACTTAGAAGTTGAAATTCAATTCGATAAAACAGGCATTTCCCAGTCAAGCGATCTTCATTAAAGGAGTTGAAATTTCTGCCACATGATAAAATGAATGAAACTTAACAAACACTGAATTTAAAAAATCTGATGTAGCCAACATGACTTTCTCCATACCTGTAATATTTTTAAAAATTCCAAATAGGTTAAATGATAATACATTTTAAGAAACTGCGAGAAAAATGTAGACTTTACAAAGAACAGAAATAAATTCAAACCATAGCCTTCTGATATTGGATATAGCCACAAAGCTCCAACAATTAAGAAAAGAAAAAGGAGCATTACTAAGACGTAACCAAGCGTCAATTGTTAACAATAGTCGCTGGTAGGTGGTGGCAGCTAAAAAATTAGATTTTAAGATATCTCTTAAACAATCCATTATATGGGAAAATGTTTCAAACAAAGGTTGTAGAAAATTAAATTTCCTATAACTTTTATTCCAGTACATTTATACATGTATCAAAGAGTAAAGCAAATATTTCAATATAACGGACATCATCGAGAAAATGTCCAAAACGTGTATTTCCGTTGAAATCTCGAAATCGATTTTTTTATGAAAACAATACTTTCCCATATACTACGTATGGAGAAAGTAAAAACAGATGCGACAAGAGTAAACACCCACTTCCGTTCGACCGATTTTAGCTAAAATCTAATCAGTTCTTGACTTTCTAATACAAATGTTAAATATGAAATTTTATGCTGATTGGATTATTAGTTTTTGAGTTAGAGCTCCAACAAAAAATCTGTCACATACACGCATACAGACATCATCGAGAAAATGATCAAAATGTGTTCAGGGGACCTCAAAACGTGTACATCCGTTGAAATATCGAAATCGATTGTTTTCATGAAAACAATATAACGCGATGGTTTTTTTCCAAAAAATTAAATTTTAAAAGTAGTCCCCGCGTTATAATCGAGTACTAATGATTTTAAAAGATCGTAAAATCGTGTTTCGAAAAATCACCGTACATTCCGCACGTCTGTTTACGAGATACAAGATACTTGTTACACTGTAGACACATTAGGCGTGCGTTACATTGTACTTGAAAAGCATCCGAGGCGAGAATAGATCGAGTTCAATCGGTGGCTGAACCACTTGATGGTCATTGAATTGAAGCTATAAGTGCGTCGGCGTATTCTCTGTAACTACCATAGAGAGTTTTTACCCATCCGTTATTTTCACAATGGGTGACGAAAATGGTGTTGATCATGTTGAGATGAAAGGTTCTTCCAAATCACAGGTTATCAGAGGAATCCGAAGAAGGTATCGCATGAATTTTAAAATAGTCGTAGCTAAATCGGTGTTGTTAAAATCCACCGGAAATGAGAAATTAAGGATAACTGTTATGCTTGCAGTCAAGGCCGACGAGCGAAAACTGACTCCCTAGGTAATTTTTCATCGTAAAAGGATGCCAAAGGAAAAGTCATCGTCAGGTGGAATCTTTCACGCGCAGAAGAAGGGCTGGATGAACTGGTTAGATTGGCTGAAGGTTGTTTGGGGTCTCGTTATATTCGAGGTTAAGTTTTTTCTTGAAAAAATTTCCAAAAATCTTAGGGCCGCGTTATATTCGAGGTCGCTTTATATTCGGGACAATGCGGTACTTTCCCCTATACTACGTATGGAGAAAGTAAAAAACGGATATGCGACAAGAGTAAACACCCAATTACGGTCGAACGATTTTAGCTAAAATCTAATCAGTTCTTGACTTTCTAATACAAATGCTAAATATGAAATTTTACGCTGATCGAATTATTAGTTTTTGAGTTCGAGACCACAAAATTCCGGTCAAAGACGCACCCACAGACATCGAGAAAATAGTGAAAACGTGTTCAGGGGACCTTAAAACATGTATTTCCGTTGAAATCTCGAAATCGATTTTTTCATGAAAACAATAATTTCCCCTTTACTACGTATGGAGGATGTAAATAAATATATGCCATAAATCGTTAAATTTCCTCATTTTATTCGTTTACATTATCTTATACGTTTAAACATTTTTCGCATCAGTGCACTCATACATTGTCATAATGAGATGGTGAATTCAATTGGTACTTGAATGTTTTAAATTGCGATAAAGCCGCTGCTAGTAATGAAAGCACTTCCTCCACAAACCTATATCACTGTGATCATGATTACATTCGTGAAAAGTATATAAAATCGAGTTGTAGATAATTAAGTCGATAAGATAAAATACCGCTAAAAGCAGGGGTCCGCAACCTTTTCAATGTGGTGAGCATCAAGTTACATTCTAGAGCACCCAGCTAGCACCACTGTACGTTTTTAAAAGTGAGAATGAATAAAATCAAGTCATCATCGAAGTGATTAAAAATGTCATTTTGTACGTTTAAAAAGAAAACAGGCGAACAAATCAAATTAATGGTACTAGGAAAGACGATTTTAGTACTATCGAAGAAGTACACGGTAGAACTGCTAAAGTGCACCAGGTTGCGGACCTCTACCTTAGAGTAACAGAAAATTCAACTTTCGATACTTCTAAAGCACGTACATCACCCTAAAGGTATATGAATTATGGAGACGTCTTAAACGTATAGCGACCGTATCCTTCTCCCACACACTCCCCTTTCCCACAGTTCCGCTTGAGGGATAGCGGAGCAGGAATATGATGGGAGTTGGGGACAAACTGATGCTGTGGGGAGTTGGACAACGGCACATTCTGCCCCCGGACGCGTGCCCTTCCTTGAAGGGCCAGATGGGACCCCGCTGCCCCACCCACCCGGCAGAAGCCTACTACCCCACATGCACACCACTTATCTACCCCTCCCCCTCCTGTGGCTAAACTCATCCATCTAACTTTCCTGCCTCCTCCCTCTTCTCCTTCCTTCCTCTCCCCTTCGTGGGGTCTCCTCGCGCTGTAAAACTCCTAATCCTGATCCTCCCCGAAACATTCTTAAATTCAATTCGCCTAACTATGCCGCCATTGTCGAGCACAATGGAAGAGACGATCTCCCAATGATCCGTGCATACCTTTTGATTTCGTTCGAGCTCCTCTTCCTCGTTAAGTTCTTGTTTCATTCGATCGTGCCAAGTTCTGCGCGCGAATTTTGCGTGACCACGAAAGTTATTCGCCGCCAATGCGACGACGGTGACCATTGATCGTGGTTCTGCGATTCGCGGAGTTGATAATGAATTATAGGCGCTATTTTATATTACAAAGATATCACTTGGTGGAGGAGTGTTTAGCTCCCAATGTTGGGGTCGCAAGTTTGATTTCTGCCGAAGTCATGGTAGTTTTGCGTTCGTCTTTGTTATCATCGTTGCGTACCTTGTAAAAGGCCGTAAAGTGCTGTTTATGGGCAAATTAAAAATACGTTAAAATAAAACGAAAGATAAAAATACATGGGATTTTTTTTAAATCGACTGTCGAGCCCAACTCACGGCCTAAGTCAAAGAAATGACGTGAACATACCTTTTAGCCATACAAAATTTGAGCAAATTATTTGCCGTGTAAAATACAGATTAGCCGTCATCAGTGCCAATATACCGATCGTTGATTCTGATAGGATCTCTAATATTTCACGAGTATCAAAAAACTTGCGCTTTTTTATCAAATTGGGACAATGTTATTTGTGTACCAAGCGAACTTATTAGTACGTACTTTTTTGGAGTTTAAAAATGATTTATTCGTTAATGCGCTTAAAATGAAAGTCAAATCCTATATTATAAATCCTCATTTGTTTATAATTTTCCAGCATTTTCAGTCTCTACTACACAAAAGAACAGTGTAAATTCAAGAATGCATGGATGGACCGCCACTGAGGGCGGCTGCTCTACAGCCAAAACGCGCATCTGAATTTACCAACCGTTTCATGGTGATCGGAATTACCTTCATCATCAAGCGAACGACTTTAAATGATTCTCGAACTTTTTAGTTTATGCTTCAAACATGACGCAAGTTTATTTTCTAAACATTTAACATTCTTAACGCGAACTTTTTATCCCTTAATTCTACATGCTGAAAGTGATACTTTCATTTTTGTGAGTCCAAACTCACGCAACGAAAGAAGGAAACCGTGCACGGCCGAGTCGTGTAATATTAATCACGCGCAACCGAAATTCCAATACAACAAATACATTTTTCCGCGCGCAAAGCCGCACTTTATATCTGCGTTAATCCGAGAAGGGAGAAAATGGAAGTGCGGATTGGAATCGTATTTTAGAGCCGGCGAATAATTTTCCGCCGTTATTTTTTTTCCACCCCCGTTCTCAATAAAGGCGACTGTGATGTTTTATTTGCATTTATCCGCACTCCATTTTTTTCTTTATTAAACCTATAAATCAAAGCCTTTCACGCGGCGAGCGAATATATTTTCTGGCCAGAGTCGGGAGAGATTTCAGGCTCGTCTTCTATTTTGTAATCCTGGCTCCCTCTCTCACTCCACTTTACACGCTATTCCCACTCTCTCCCATTCTCCCTCCCTGCCCCCTCTCTTACCTTCTCCCCTCCCCAACTAACTCCCTCGAACGCCCTCTCTCACCACTTTTCCATACTCTCCCACTATCCTCCCTTCACTTCCCCTCTCTCCACCCTCCCTCCTCGCCAAACCCTACTCGGCCTCCGCGAGAGCTCTCTCTCTCTCTCTCTCCCTCTCGCAAACCGAAGTCATTAATGATTACCCGAGGGGATCATTGGGATCGGGATTAAACCCGCTGCGAGGTCGCAATGGACGGGTACGATTGCGCACTTCCTTTATGTAACGGCTCCGGGCAACGCACAGAATAGGGCGTCATAAGTTTTTCATCGAGGCATCAATTCGACGACGTTCGTTACCGGACAAAGGAACGTCGAAATTGGGTCCATTAGTTTCGGCGAGTTTCCGAACTAAAACAACATGATGATATAAGGAATGCTTTTAAGGTTAGTATCCGTAGTGTAACTTGTTTCAACTACGAGATCATGTATGATTAACTAAAATCGGAATTTCATATTTTCTTGCCAGCGATAGAAATACAGGTACTGTTCTATTATATCCCCACATTTACTAAATTTTCCTCCTGTTCTATTATAATCCCACATTTATTTAGAAAATTTGAAAATGATATTATACACCCGCAAATTTTTTAACATTTTAAAACCATACCTGATCTAACCCATCCAAACCAACCCGGGAAGGGGAAGAGCGCATAACCCCAACCAAATGTGGGGGTATAATAAAACAATACCAAAATATAAGATAATTGCCTATCTTGGAATATAAATATCTTGCTTCGTTTGCGTCTTTGTCATTCTTTCTGTCCCACACGAAAACCCCTATTTTAACTTTTCAGTTCGATTTCAATTAGTATTCGGTATTCAAGTAGTATACATTGTGTTCAACAACGATCCGAACTCGATTCTAGGAGCCTTTCATTCCAGCTCATTTTTTATTTGCATTTTATAATTACTTAACGTCGTCGCGGAAATTCGAGACTTTATACAAATAATCCATAAAAGAAATAAAGAAATTCAAGAATAAGTACTTACAATTCAAAGAATTGAATCAATTACTTATCTCGGGTATCTCCAATAGCCACAACAAAGTTATGGAAAACAATATGCGCGTTTCGACTACAATGCAGCCGTCATCAGTGGTAATTCACCGAAAGTAGCTGCACTGCAGCCAAAATGCGCAACTGGTTTTTCATAACGTTATTGTCGCTTTTGAAGATACCTGAGATAAGTACTTTATACAGTTTTATTTAATATTTAGTGCTTATTCTTGAATTTTTTCAACCATATGATGAGCTCAATAATTCTCTGATAAATTCTTAAAGAATTAAAATTTATTCTTCTACCGTCATTATTCGAATACGCGTAGAATATGTCCTAAAATTTGTTTTGAAAGGGAAATTTTTACGTTTTCTGAGGGGAAAATCTTTTCTCCTAAAGAGTAAACGCATTGTTGCGATTTCGAGATATTAGGTACATACATTAAGTTGGACTAAATGAAAAGCGAAAAAATTTGGTAAATTTCTCTCAAAAATGATTTTCTCTTGATAATATTTAATTTACTTTCAAAATGCACATACATATACATAAAATTATAAGGACTAAATATGTTTCTTAGTATTAAAAAAATTGTTTTAAATGCGTTTAAATAATTTGTCGCTATTTAAGAAATTTTTCTAGAGAAAAACAGTTGAATTGCCCACATACTCATGCGTCAGAAATTTAATTATCTTTCTGAAAATCAAATTGTATCGCCGAAATTCTAAATTAACAACAAATTTCTGCAGAAAGCTCTCTCGATATTGCCAATCCAATCAATGGAAAGTAACATTCAAACAAGTATGGATTGCAATAATCTTACATCAAATCTTACAAAGGGTCGTTCCGAGATGTATTGATCGATACAAAGAATCAAACTATAATTAAAACAAACTTGAGCATAAATAAAAATGTTCCAATGGCCATCGTGCCCATTTTGATCAGTTTGTGGTTCTCTTTCGTGCGGCGCAAGTAAAAATTCATCTGGCGTTCAAAACTAAAAAACCTGTATTTGTTCGTGCTTGAGTCATAGTCACTGCGCAATTCTTCTGCGCGTAAGGTGAGATTATAAAAAAACCATAGTCCAACGACAATTCATATGAGCCAGACAATCTTACTTACACAATGCAGCACCGAATGGAGATAAACGAGCAGAATATTGCGTATTCCTCTGGTGAATGAAATATTTTCAATCTGAAAACTCGCTCGTTTATGCTAATTTCTCCACCGATTATTTTGCTTTAGTAAAGGCATTTGATCCTAGTTTACATTATTAAATCAAATGAATGCTTTCGATGTAGAGAAAAAATTATAAATTATTTTTCCCCTCGAAGTGGTTTCCTGGATTCATTGTCGACTTCATTGGTACAAGTTTTTCCAAGCTGCATCAATAAGAGCGAAAAAACAATACATACTAGCAGAAATAGCCGGCCTTGCCCGGGACCATTTTAAGCCACCGCCAAATTTAGTTCACGCAGCTTCCGTCGATGGGACTAACGTAGTTCATGCGGCTTCCGTCCGATGACGCTAACGTCTATTGTAGCGTCATACACAGTGCATTTATAATATAGCACCTACCCCCAAATGTTTTATCGCCATATAGCCTATGTTACTCGCAGGGAAAGCTTATATATATAAGCAAGGTTTCGTGACGATATCTTCAAAGGTGTGGATTTGTATAGCGGACAAACATTAGTTTTCAGAGTTATACATAGATGTAGATGTTGCTATACAAGTTCTTTAGTTGAAAAACAGAATTTCCAATTAGGGGGTGTCGGTGGTGTAGTGGTTAGGACGCTGGCTGCTACTCGCCTGCTGCTTGAAAAGGCATCGGTTACGAATCCTGCGCAAGTAGGATTTTTTCCAAGGTCGCCCGGCCCCCTGTATGTGTGGTTTGAGGAGACCGCGCAAATTCAGCTGTTCCGTCCTTCGGAAGGGACGTTAAGCTGTTGGCCCCCCTGGTGTTATTCGTAAGAGCAGGCAAATGCCGGCACCGGGTTTCCCTCCTCCCTTCCCCGGCTATTCATTGCACTACCTCTGAGATACCCACTGAGCGTAGGACAGAGGCGAATCGGCTGGGCATTCAAATTCAAATTTCCAATTAAAAGACAAATGTCCAATTTTTTGTGATGTAAGATTGGATTCACAGAGTTTGTATTATTATGAGTATCAATATTCGTCGATGAACGAATAGGACAAACACACTCTCCCTATCGATCTTGAGTGAAACGATATTCTGCAATGCTTGGGTACATGTCTTAAAAGTAGGAGTTAAATGAATTGAGATCAACATTTTTGCTTTTAGAATCATCGATCGGTGAACTATCACCGAGAAGAATTAATTTGTAGTTGAACTGCACGACTGGTTTTCTACACCGTTTGATAGTTATATGAGCTAACTATATTTTGTTTGACTGAAAAAATTCAGTCACACTTCCTATACAAATCACTTCCCGGCAAAAAAACTTATAAATTAGTTTAGTTTATCTAACGTTCGCGATCAAAATGAATAGTGAGTTTTCATACAGGTGTGACAAGTAGTTGATTAATTCTTTTGCGTTCTCTTCCCGCAGGCAAACTCAACCACCACGCCGACGACATCGTCAGCAAGTGGTCCCCCTCGCCCATCGTGACGTCGGCATGCGTCACCGCAACGCCGTCCCTCCCCAGCTCCAAGTCTCCCTCCACGTCCCCCCTCTCTCCTTCCCCCTTCCACCTGCACCAGTCGCCCCACGGGCAGCTCCACGCCCAGCTCCACCACCCGCACCACCACTCTCACCACCAGTCGCAACAGCAGCAGCACCAGCACCACCAACAACACCACCAGCAGCAGCACCCCACGCCGCTCCCGCCTCCCCCCGGTCTGCAGGGTGGGGTCGGCGCAGTGGGCGGCTTGGGGGGTGGCGGGGGCGGACCCTTCTCGTCCCTCCTGCATGCCACGCACCACGCGGCCGGTTACGTGTTGGCGGACATGAAGGCCAACCACCTCTTCTGAAGAGGTGGCAGATGATGCGCGGCTGAAACACGATTGGCTTCCGTCCTCCTCCAATGAGAGCCCACCCTCCCCCCGTTCTCCCCCTCAAAAATACTCCCACCACATTCTTCCAACTCCCGGATAAATCGAGTGTTTCCTCGCCGGAATCCAAATGAAGAGTGAAAAATGATTTTTTTTCCCCTCGAAACGCTTTTCATTTGCGCACTTGGGGCCTGATCATCGCATCACATCATCTTCCTCGCCATAAACGAGAGTAATGAACGAGAAATGAAAAGCGATTACGGAAAAAAAAACGACCCGCGTAATTAGCAGACCCGTCTACCTGGCTCCCGGAAGCTATTTTCCGGATATTTTTTCGGAAGCTTTCGCGAAACGCTATCGAGTGGTATAGGCTATGGTTTGTGTGTCCAAAAATATCCTCGTTTCCCTCCTTCTCTATTCAGGTCATTTTTTTCACTGCGGAAGAGGACATTACTGATCTCGGCTACTCCAGGTTTTTTTCCCTTAGGACTCGGTCCGGAGTCTCTCAGCACGATGTAGATCTAACTTCCTATCCTGGATGTCTTATTTGTGTTTCCATGTGTGTGTGTCATTTACAAAGTGTACAAGATTGTAATTAGTAGTTGCAGCGTGTTTCCAGTCAATTTTGAGGAGTTAATTTAAATGGTATTCATATGTCTGAATAGAAGCAAAAATCAAGACTCGAGCGGCAAAAACGATATCAAATTTATTAAATGATATCGTTCTATAATTTATATAAGTTTCCCTTGTAAATACTCCCAGTGTTTCTCCAACAATCGAAAATGTAATGATTTCCAAAGGTAATTTACACTAGTTATATTTTTTGTGTAAATAAAACAAGATCGTCCTATGTTTCTTTTGTCTAATTCTTGGTATTTATTTTGAAAGTGTAAATTATGTGCTTGGTGTAAAATATTTTTATCATTGCAGTACTTTGGGCAAACTAATCGCCCTTTTTGTGTAACCCAAATAACTAAATAAAATGTTCAATTCACTTCCTCATTCTATTATATATTTTCTTTTTTAATCCAAATATAATTATAGCATAAAAATACGCTATAACGTCTTGGCGTCTCGAGAAATTAACCAATATGTGTATGCAGTTAGGTAATATTAGTACAAGATACAGGCAAGGTATATCGTGAAATGTGACAGTACCCGGATTTTACCACTGAAGAGCGTAAAACGCGTTTTCAGTAAATTTATTGCTTTGGTAATATTCTGTGTAATGCAGTATTTTACAATTATAAATATAGTGAGATATCCTATATGCATACAAACAAATGTACGAGGGGAAGTCAAATAATTAGTAGTGGGCGTAGGAGTGCTGCTGTTGCACGGCAATGCCCGCCCGCTTACTGCCCAAACCACAGTGCCCCTCTTGAGTACTTGGCACTGGGAGACATTTCCTCCCTCGCTATAGCCCCGATTTGGCGCCATTGTATTTCCACCTTTTTCCACAATCGAAAAGGCATCTGACAGGGCGACGCTTCCTATCTGATCAAGCCGTCCAAGAGGAGGCCAGGCGATGGCTACTGCAGCAGGACGCATCGTTCTAACGCCATGGTTTCAACACTTTGATCGATCGCTACGATAAGTGCCTGAACAAGCATGGAGACTATGTCAAAAAATGCCCTATGGATGTGTTTATATCAACGACCTGCGCACTTGGATCTAACCCAGCGGTTGCAATTGTCGCGGCCCCCTTTGAATTGAAAATCGTAAAAATAAGAAACTTTTATACCAATTTCTTGATAACACATAACTATTAATAGTTTTTATAACATCGTATTTCCGAAAATTTCCTGATAAAATTTTATCATTCGTAAAAATTTTATTTTTTGGCATTTCATCTTACTTCCATAACAAATTTGGGGTCCTCTAGGAGGCCGCGGTCCCTAATTTGAGATTCACTGATTTAACCCACACTCAACAAAAAATGAAGGAGCCTTACATGATGACTACATATGCTCTAAAATCTAGGCGCAAACTTTTCCATTTGGTTGAATTAATCTCAGAAAAGTTATTACACCTGTGTTAATTTGTAATATTACAATCACATTTAAGCGCCTTTATAATAATCTTGTCGTAATTAAACGTGCATGTCCGAATAATAACTATAACCCTTTAGAATGTTATAAGTTAGGGACTGGAATCTGTTTTCGATTTTATATGTGAACAAGAGAGAGAATATACGGAAAAAAACGAATGATATAAGAATGCTTGTAATCATGGTAGCGTTGAAAATATATGCCCTTCTCACTCACAAAAATTCACCTATGCTCTAATCTTGTAAGACTATGGATTTACATGAGCTCTACCGGAAGGGAACACTAAAAGGGAGCATTTCTCACGTCAACTAGGACAGAAAGCATCCATTTCAAACAGGAAGGAGTCCATTCGGTCAAATCTCAACTCGCTACTAATTTAAATTATATCACATTCGGTTAAATCCCTTTCTTTCTTTTCCGATTCTCAATTTTTTGTCGTAGAACTTGATCATTCGTATCCCATTTTCATTTTTTAACAACCTAGCGTAAATTCCCGTCAAAATGACGTTGCTCCCAATTTCGTGTTTTTCTTTTTTTTTATAAGTAGAGAAAAAGTACTTCGTAAAATATAAACTTTCATAAAGATGAAAAATAACTTCATCAAAAAAACGTGTATTGCAACTTTGTTCATGCACAATTTCTCTCTTTCCCTCCCTCTTTCTCGGGCTGTTATAGTTGGCAAATTTGGCTCTAATGCCGAGAGTATGCCATTAATAATTGAAGTCAATTCCTAAAGTCCAGAAAAGAGAGCGAATGGTATAGACGAATGACAAAGACACAGACGAAGATTATAAGGCGTTTTTTACTAAAGTTAAAAATGTACGCCTTATGGTCAGTTCGTGTCCGTCCTTCCGCATTTATATCTCCGAAACCATAGTGGGTGGATTTTCATGAAGTTTGATACCAAGGACTCTATGGGTAAAGGGCAACAAGGAAATAATATAAATAGTTTACATAACCCAAGCTGGGTTGCCACCTTTTTATAAACAGAAAATTAAGTTTCAGTCATCTCGCAGAAAAAATATTTGTCATATCATAAAAATTATTCTAAGAAAAGTTGTAGTATTAGTTAATTTACGTGATTACATAATCCGTAAAGAATGCCTCCGACTTGCATGTATGCATGCATTGAGCATGCATCTTTCATCTCTCGTTCTACTCACAAAGAGACAACTCTACCTTTTCATCGCCATGATGGAAATTGGCCTTTACAAGTGTAATAGTGACGATTAAATAAAAAAGAAATAAAACAAATTCCTAAGTGTGTAAGAGTGTTTTGGACTGCAAACTCTGCAAAATCTATCGTGGTATGAACGAATTAAATCTAATGAATAGGGATGTATTTTTATATTTGTTTAAACAAATAATGAAATAAAAAAAAAACAAATCCGATTAAATTAAAGAAAATCCCTAAGATTCCTACGAAGTCTGACTTTAAGTTCGCATCCCTACCTCATCGATATATGAGAGGAACCTGCACAGGTTAGAGGACAAACGATTATCACGTTAAGAATAAAATATATACCGAATTTTTAGCCAAAAGTAAAGATTGATGAACGGGGTAATACGTATATAGCTTCATCGTCCTCTCCTCGAAGCAGAGAAATTTTAATCGTACTACAAGGAATAAAATAATACATATATGTTATGACTTTGAGGGAAAAATTAGAGGCAAAAGATGAAGGAAAAAGATTCTCTTACTTGACAACATGAAGACGAAAAACAATAAAAAAAGTGATGTTGACTTGGATTTATTCTTAAGAACGGGAATTTAAACGACCAGATTAATGGCGATGGCAAAGCATTCGAATCTAACGGTGATACCAGCACACATGGCAATGGCTACATATGTCAGTTCGGGCTTCATCATCAAACTAAATCATGTTTGCTTCCAAAAGAGAGCTTTTATACCACTTGTGATCTATAAAACGGGTAAATTAGCAAAATTATTACTTGTACTCCAGCAATGAGGCATTTGGCACTGAATGCATTTTCGCTCAACGGATATCTGTAAAATATTAGTTTTTAAAACCCATCGGAAATCGTATAACTTTTTCGCAGTTGCAAAAAAGAAAAGCTGAAAAACACACACTCTACGTGGAGAGTCAGCAATTCCAGTTTGATATTTCACTCTATCAAGTAAAAAACATCAGAATATATAATTCCGAAACTGAACCCGCGCAGACGGCAGCGAAAAACAAGAAAAATTGCGCCAACTTCCGGAATTCGATTTTTTTCCGATCGCCGGTATGCATGTTGCATCGCGAGGAGAAAAAAAAGTAGTCGCGCGTTTTCCGCCCGCGGTTCCGGCCATCCAAAGCCATATTGCACGGCTTTTCTAACGGTTGCGAGTATATTCCAAAGGTCCGAATTTTTGCTGAGCCTTTCGATTATAATTTCGAAAATATTTATTTATCTCTCTATCTATCTCTCCCTTTCTCTCTCTTGCTGCTATATAGCCTTCTCACTCGCACATACATCAAGAGAGAAAGAGAGAGAGAGGCCTTTTATCCATATTTTATTTTTAATTACACTTGTTCGTCGCCGGGTGCGGGAAGGTGCGGGGGTGGGTGCGGAGAGAGAAGTGTGGGATGTGCGGGTTGCACGGAAGAGGGGAGGAAAAGGGGAGGGGGCGGTTTTGTTGTGAAATAGGACTCGGTGTGTTTGGAGTGTTTAAAAATTCACCGCTCCCGCGTTTTGTTATTTCCGGTAATTGGTTGCCGGGCGCGGCGTATTTCATGTTATCTCTCGCTCTCCCCTACCCCCACGTCCCCTCGCGCTTCTCTTCCCCCCTTCCCTCCTGCCCCCTCTCACTCCCCCTCATCCTTTTTTCTCTCTTTTTCCGTTCACCTTACTTTTTTTAGTCAGCCTTTTATTTGACCGAGCATCCGCAGGATGGGATTCCAAATAATAAAGCAAACGGTTCCGCAATTAGCCGCAGCTGAACGAATACGTCTGCTCCAAACGCCGTGGGATTCGATACAGGCCTCTCCCCCCCCCTCTCTTACCTCCTGTTTTCTCCTCCCTCGCCCTCCTCTCCTCTTTCCCTCACTTCATATCTCATTTCGCGCCTCCTCCCCCCCTCCCGCATTCCACCTTTCCCCTTTTTATTCGGGATCAAGGGGAGGTCTCAGGAGGCTTACCTATACCTTCAACTACACCCCTCCTTTCCCCGAATCGAATAAAGGGTAGACTATCCACCATCTCCCCATTCCATACTACTTCTATCTTAGTCTTCTCTCACTATTTTATACAGATATAAAAATACGTGACACATAAGACAAATGCGTCGCCACAAAGAAAGTGTACAATTCCCTGTCTCTGAAAGATTTGACAAGTTCACACGAAGTACTTCTTGGCTACGACCGACTATTATGTCAGTATTACAGGATAAAACTGAGAATTATATATATATATATATATAGTGCCCGCCCAACGTGAAAATGTGAAGGGTGCGGAAAAATATTTTTGCGCCCTTTTTCAAAATTCTATATTTTTACAATTTTTCATTACAAAATTTCCAATACTTTTTGCACATTGAATTACAGGCAATAAAAAGGTTACAAAACTAAAATTTACAAAATGGAACTTTTCGAGATTTTAACCTGGAAAATTTTTCTCTTAATTTGTCCATATTAATTTCTCTTGCTGTTTTATTCTCTATACTAATTATTGCAAAGTCATTCAGTCTATTTTGTCCCATTGTGGAACGCAAATACGTTTTTATCAACTTAAATTTTGAAAATGACCTTTCACCACTAACCACAGTAATAAGTAAAGTTAATAGAATTCTTTAAAAAATATAAATATTTGGAAAAATTTCCTTGATTTGGTTTTCACAAATACAAAATAACACATTCTCGTATTCTGTGTGACATAAGTTTAAGTTCTGGACACAAACTATCACCACAAATATCATTTTTTCTTCATAAGTTAATTGCGCAATAACTCACTATTTGCAAAGGTTACTCATTTGATTTTAGCTACCGTAAAACGTGGTTACATCGGCAATACGAGGTAAAATTGGCCACGCTGATCTCATTTCATTTGTTTTGTCATCTGTACATCAAGTTTGGAAGCTTTACTTCGATCGTAGTTTAAAGGCACAGCCTGTGTCCAGAACACCTATGTGCGTCAATCTGAAATACCTACTACGTCGAAACCGGAAATGATCTTCTGAATGGAGCAAAGTCGAATCATAGGCATGCAAATGATGAGTCGAAGAGAACGTTGTAATAGTTCCCTCTACGAATAATTTCTCTGGGATTTTTATTTTAACCTTAATTTGAATGCCAAATAAAAATTAAAAAAAAATATTTTCGTGTCTTAGTTCCCGAGTTTTGCGCCCCTAAAAACTTTTCACTGGGTGCTTTGCACCCTTCGCACCCGCCTTAAGCCGGCCCTGTGTATATATAAGGTCAGGTTGGAGAATATGGACACCTGCGGAGTAAATATCGGTAGAGGAGTAAGACAAGGCTGCTGCCTATCGCCAACCCTATTCAATATATATGGAGAAAGTCTAATGCAAGAAGCTTTAGAAGGCACAGGGGATTTCAAAATTGGAGGAAGGATTATAAGAACAGTAAAATACGCAGATGATCAAGTACTTCTAGCAAGAAAGGAAGAGGAGCTACAAAAAATGATAAATAGACTAGTGATAACAGGTAGAAAATACGGTATGGAAATAAATACAGAAAAATCCAAGGTCATTCGAATATCGGGTAAAGAAGAGAATCTGAACATAACTATTGGGGGAAAGCCATTAGAACAAGTTTCAGAATATAAATACCTTGGAAGTATCATAACACGAGAGGCAAAATGTACGGATGAGATCAAAACTAGAATAGGAAAAGCAAAAGCGGCTTTCAAAAGAAAGAAACACATACTTACGGGGAATATAAGGGAAAATATCAGCAAGAAGTTCATAAAATGCTATGTATGGAGTACAGCTTTGTACGGGGCAGAAACATGGACGCTAAGGAAAACTGACATAAAATACTTGGAAAGCTTTGAAATGTTGACTTGGAGGAGAATGCTGAAGATAAAATGGACAGATAGGATGAAAAACGATGAAATGCTACGAAGAATAGGAGAGAAGCGAATGATTACACCGACTATTAGAAAGAGGAAGGCAAACTGGGTTGGACATTACCTGAGGAGAGAGAGTATGATTAAAGACCTGTTAGAAGCAAAACTAGACGGAAAAGGGGAAAGAGGTAGGAAAAGGTTTCAGCCGATAGACGATTTGAAAGGGAAAGAGAGTTATCAAGATATGAAGAGGACAGCGGAAAATAGTATATGGAGAACCAAGTTTAACCATGAATAATCACGGACCTGTCTACGGACAGACTACCTATGCTGTGAGATATATTATTATTATTCACATAAACGCTACAATTGGGAGCAGGTCCCGGTGGCAGCGGGTCCCCATCACAACTCAATGCATAATACCCAAATTACATAATAAAAATTGGGTTTACTTAATACAAAAATATAAGCTTTTTGATACCATTTATATAATAAGATATTTTTGCAATTCCGTCACGTTCACCTATATGCATCAACGGCGGCATAATCCAAGGGCATATACATGTCAATTCATATTCTATGTAAATAATAAGCTTTGTAATTCAGAGTTAGAGGACAGATATATGCACCAGCGGCAGCAAAAGACCCAGGTGCATATATATGTCTATGCATATTCTATGTAAATAATGATTTGTTTGTAATTTCGTAACGCTGAGAGACAGCTAATGGATATTGAAAGGGACAGATAGAGAGTGAGAGAGGAAGGATGGGAAGGGTTTTAATCTTAATTTGATAATATTTTCATACATACCCATAATTTCTTAGAGAAAATTACACTAGCCTTAAATATAATCTGTTAAACATTTCCTAATAATAACTCCGATGATCTGGAAGAAACTCTGGAAATCAAGAGAAAAATTCTGCCTTGCTATGGAATCGAACCCGGGTCTCCCACTAGTCTTGGGGGATACTCTACCACTACTTATACAAACTAATCCTTCTGTTTCTGATAGGAGTTTTTCTCTCACGTAAGCAGAATTTTTCTTCTGCTTCCAGAATTTCTTCTACTCTAGCGTATGCCTGCATGCATAGAATTCAATGTAAATATTTACCTTTGTGACTACACCGGTTTTTTATCCACTGATCTGGTAGACATCGAATCCATTGAAGCAGTTTTTTATCTAGAAAATATATGGAAAATGTTATTCAACCTAAACATACCCACAGTAGGAAAATAAATTTACGTGTCAAAACGCGAAAAAAACGATTAATATATCATGGAACAATGGCATTGATTTATTTTTTCTCGACTTTAGCACCGAAAAATTTGCAGTAATTTCTAAAATGAAAATGTATGCTTTCTCCTGTCTTTGTCTGAGAGTGTTCGGGTTTTCCATTCATTCATCCTTTTCCTGATTTTTATCCTACTTTTGCTGTGTCTGTCTGCCCCCCCTATTAACTTCTGAACAAATAGACCGATTTTCATGACACTTGGTGAAAATCACTTACTACTGAAGCCGAGCTCTCGAAGATAATTTCTGATGCAAAGATTAAAAGTTTTGGGTTCGATTCCAGGAATTATTCTTCCCATTCGATTTTCAGGGAAATCTGAAATCCATCGTGCAGGGTAATTTTCTCTTGCACATTATATTATCTTAGAATTATAATATCGATGGGGATTTGCACTACAGATATACCTTACGATACGCTGTTTTGCGATACACATTTTTCGGTTTTACGCTCATTACACTTTCTGACTCTACCTCTCGATCCGCTCGCTTGATTCGGACATACGCTCTTACAAAACTCGGGGAACGAAGAGCCTTTCGCTGCCCATTCGAAATGTCTCAACGCGAGCAAGGAAAAACAAATTTGTTTCATTATATACGAACTACTTTTAAATTGTTTTCATATTCATTTCATGTGTATACAACATTGCACCGGAGAAGTAATGTAATCGACGAGCTTCTTTTTATGTCCAAGTTTCGGCGGACTACAGCCAGTTTTCAGTCCGAGCTCGTGGTGGTGACACAATGAATTTGTGCTCGAGTTTTTACTCTTATAAGGTTGAAATTTCGCAAGCGAAAAAAATAAAGCGAAGCATTTCTCTTAATTAATTAATTAAATTGAATATAATAAAACGTTTTTAAAGTGGACAAAGGCACATTGCTATAGGTCGTGCTGTTTCTCTAGCCCCGTCGACTGTGAGAACTATTTGCGGAAGTGCTGGAAAATTAAAAAGTGTGCTCAGGGGGCTACTTTTTTAACATCAACTGTGCTGGGGAGGCATAAGCGAAGTGAAACACTGATGGAAATGGAGCGTTTGCTTAACATATGGATCGAAAAACAAAATATTACACCCAGTTCGTAGTTTGGCGGAAGATGGCAGCACATTGTAATGTGTGTTTTATATTGTAGTGACGTTGCCTAAAAATTATGTAAGCCCCTTCCGTAGGGTAAATAGTATGTAAAGATATTTTAAGTCACCAATCTAAGGTATTGAAAGTCTTTGTTTATGCATTGTATATTTTTTATACTTTGAGATAATTAGAGTATTATATAAAATACGTTCGTAATATATATCGCGGGCGCTTTATTTTCCCCTCCAACCTTTTATATGGTTTTCAAAGGGATTTTCGCATTCGTTTAGCACGATTTCGCACAACAAGACTTTAGGAGTATACCTCTCGTGCTTAACCGGGATTTTATTCAATTTAGGAACGCATTTCTTTTTAAAGCATTGCTCTTAAGTAAAAATGTATTTCGCAATACGCTGATTCGCGATACACTCTGATTTTTTTGGAACGCAACCCGAGCGTATTGCGAGGTATACCTGTATTATCCGAGGAAAGGAATGGAGATTGTAATTTTATAATAGAATGTTGCTTAATGATCGTATTTGTGCGAATTTCACGTAAGTACTGGCGTTGTTGCAGTTTTTGTCACTCATTACGAGAGTGTTGCCATAGCAACGACTATTGTTCGACTCTGATCTGGTATAGTCTAGTACACACACGCGTTATTTTTGCCACAAAAATACGCGTGCTCAATTTAGTTTTCCGCTCGAATATATTTTTAATATTCTACAACGCTAAATTATAAAATTTGGGAACATAAAGAGCAACTCATTTCGGTGATTTTAAAGCTATTAAAGCCAATATAAGTAATAGTAATTGCTGCACCACATGTCATTTAAAATAATTATGTTAGAAATTGGGCATCATAAGTTCCGTTTGGATCATCTCGTTAACATTACATTTGATCAAACATGGTGTGAAACAACCCACGTTCGTTGTGTTAGTAACCGCGGCTAAAATTCGCGCTTTTTAAATTAAGGCGCCACATCTCTCACACCTATAGCTCGTGATCATGGTCGTTCGTCACTGCTTAACTTTCTCGTTTCGCAATGAATAAATTTTGGAAATGCGAACGGGGAATTTGATTCATTACCGTTGGCGATAAAATATGAGCAGGGAAATTAGGCAAGTAGCGATTTTGCGGGCTCTCTTTCCTCTTTTGTTTCTCCCTCTCTCTCCCTCTCTCTCTCTTTCATTTGTCGCTTCGGTCGAACGGTACGACAAAGGCTCTCGTTCAATTGTTCATTTTCGGGACTAATTAGGAGGACGGGGAACAAACCCCCTCGACTAAAAAATATCGAATTATCGCGAAGCCACTTCTAACCAGAATAATTACAATCCGAATTTAAAATTTAACGTTTCGACGAAAATAAATAAATTTCTCGGCGATGTTGCTTTTTGCGAACTTGTGACCTTTTTGGAAATTTAATTATAACGGGTGCTTGAGCTGCACGTTCACTTGTTGAAGACGATGATCGTCGTGTTACGTTAACAATACGCGGAGATATCTATTTTACTTTTATATCTATTAATATTTAATGTCTCTCGCTCTTTACAAGATCCAACCGACTTTGGCGGCCCTCTATTTTTAAACTAATTTAACATGAATAAACCGCGGAGCCTGTGACACTTCACTGTCACATTAACCAGATTTTGATTTTTTTAAATAATTCATTTGATCAGACACATTTTATTTACAAAAGATGTTACAATGAAGTACCCAGCGGTGCCCAGAAAAATCCAGTATTTCAGCACCACTTTGAACAAATTATCAACAGGTTTTTCTTTTTATTTATGATTGCTCTGTATGGGGATTTAGGATAAGTTTAAATTAATTTTTCTTTCATTTAGTTTAGTAATTTTTCAAATGGTGTGATAAATAAAATTAACTGACCAAGATCTTTTAAACTTCCTTCTTCAAAAACTTTTCCAATTGATCTGATAAATAAAATTAACTGACCTTGCTAAGTTTTTTAAACTTCTTTCTTCGTAAAAATAACAGAAAAACAAACAAAATGACGTAATATCATCAAGGGGTTCGCGAGTACGCTTAATACTACCGCACACTCAAAAAAGGTGGCAATGGTAACCAACGATTCTCATTGTTGAAAAGTTGCTTATTTCGTATTAAAATCTAATGTGGCCACCACATGACCTTCTCCATAACTGTAAAATTATACAAAAGTTGCCTCCAGGTGGTGTGGTGGTAGCACATAAAAAATATAATTCTTAGAATATCTCATAAACTAGTAGGGATGTACACGGGTTTTCCGTGGTACAGAAGTGCTTTTCGTCAAATTCGCCGCAGTATAATCGTGTACTTATGTATTTGCTTTGAAATCAGAAAATTATTTTTCATTATATTGTGGCAGTCCTGCATTTTAGATCTGTTTTAAACATGTTCATTTTGTTTTGCAATTCTACACTCGCCCTACTAACGAAATTTCTTTTTGAAATCGGTTCAACCAATAACTTCCAAATTCAGATTTACCGAAAAATTCTAACCTTGATACTGTGGTAACTTTGTTTAGTCTACCAGATTGAAACATGATATTTTTTATTTATTTATATGAAGATTATTATTATAATACTAGGGAGGTTACGCGCGTCAACCCCGTGCCTCGCTCCGCGAGGTGAATTCGTCTGCTTACCGTGTGCAATCCTGAACCTCCTCATTTCGGCATAGTATACTTAAGGTAGAAAATTATATCTAGCTCTATTTTCGGGCTTCTATCTCCCTTCCTCCCATTCCCCTCGCTCTCTCCCTATCACTCCCTCTCACAACCTCCCTCTCTACTTCCCTATATCCCTACCTCCCACCAAACCTCCCGATTTCCCAAACTTCCGCTTCCCCTCATTCTCTCTCTCTCTCTCTCGTTCACTCTTTCTTTTCCCCACAATCCTGTCTTCCTCCGTTTTCCCAACAGGATACTATATAATTTTATAAGTACGGCTACATTGTTGGTTGTTCTTGGCAACGAAATATTTTATTCACGAAGAATTTAAATTTTCGTCTTCAAAACAACTTTCTGAGTCAATTCGTAATTGAAAATCTACGGTAGGAAAGTAAATTTGCGTTCTTTCTCACGTGCTATGGTTCAAGTTTCTAATTTCTAGGATAATTATAAGTAATTTTAAAAAGCAAGCGAAAGATGCCTTATGCTTCCAAATCGGGCATTATGGCAACAATCCTCCAATGTTAATCTTAAGGGATTTTCTCGTATAAAAAAATTTTTTTTGGGTCTTGAACTTAAAAACTTCCCGTTTTCGCAATTTTTCCTGTTTGTAAGTCATGAGTAAAATTTTCAGCATTCTTGTTCATACGGAAGTAAGAAATAGTTTCTATAACACACATTAGTGTGGTTATAAAATAGAGAGAAAAACCTAGATGGTGGGGTTTGTGTGTAACGCTGACGTCATCAATGGTACTTTTTAACGCGTTTTTAACAAACTTCCCGATTAGGTGGAAGGTTGAAATTTCGCAGGAATGTTTGACTCAGATATAAAAGCTAAATGACGAAAACAAAAAATACCCGGGTTCGACTCCGGGAGAGCGATTTCCGTTTAACGTAAGATAACACGTAAAAATCGACTTTTTAAAGTGCAGGCTTTTAGTCTTTTGGAAATAAAAATTAGAAAAAATTAACGTACGGTCTTCAAATTTAAACTTTTTTTTAGAAATATTAATGAAATTTCTTATTCTATTCATCTTTTTCCGTCTACCGTTCGAAATCTCTCACATTAAACATTAAAACCATATATTTTGGGAAAATATCAGCCTTTATACGGGATGTTGCCTTGCCGACCACGTCTTCGTTAAACTTCGAGAATCGATTGTTGTCCCAACCCGCATGCGTGTAATATACACGAGTGCATAGATTGCCTTAAATTATCGTAGGATTTTTCGCGAAAATACGTAATCCTAATGGGAGTGGGATTTAGTTTGGATTCTTTTGCTTATCTAAACAACAATATAGATGTAGAATAAGAGAGAGAGGGGTGTGGGGAGGGATATAAGAAGGAAGGGATATAGAATGAAAGGTACACACAGATTAAGGAAGGAGTAGAATTAGAAAAGGACGGGAGGAAAGAGATAAAGAGGGAGACGGAGAAAAAGAGGGAGAGCAATGGATTGTGACAGGAGAGAATGAGAGGGGGAGGTGGGAGAAAATAGAAGCAGAGAGAGGGAAGAAGAGAGCGAGGAAGGTAGAGAGAGAGGGAGAGGTGAAGGGAGGGAGACAGAGGGAGAGAGACAGAAAGAGGGAGAGAGGGACGGCGAGAGGGAGGGAATATTATTCTTTATCCGTCACATGACGGGAAACACACTAGTATCATTATAAATAGCTGCTTCTTACATATATAGGATATATATATATTCATTCAATCGTGTTCTGTCTTGCGACAGGTCCTACCAATTAATTAATTAATTGGTTTTGACTAGGGAATATACATACACGGTGTGGTGGTTTCCCGTTGCCTTCCACACCGGACTCGCACACAGAAGGGAGGAGGGAAACCCGGTGCCGGCATTTGCCTGCTCTTACGAAGAACACCAGGGGGGGTCAACGGCTTAACGTCCCTTCCGAAGGACGGAACAGCTGAATTTGCGCGGTCTCCTCAAACCACGCAATCAGGGGGCCGGGTGACCTTGAGAAAAAATCCTACTCGCGCAGGATTCGTACCCGATGACTTTTTCCATCATCGGGCGAGTAGCAGCCAGCGTCCTAACCACTACACCACCGGCACCCCTGATATATATATATATATATATATATATATATATATATATATATATATATATATATATATATATATATATATAACAGCTTACGGAAAAGGAAAGGTAAAATGGATATATGGATGTCAACAAGGTGTTGGGATGAGGAAACCCAGTAAACACTCACCAATCAGACGACTTCAGGTTGGCGAGGCCCAGGGGATGTCGAAGCGACACACGTAAAAGAGCACTAAAACACAGAAACATCACAAACGTAGAAGCTTTCGGAATTATTCCTTCATCAGCTACAGAGAGAGAACTGATGGCGGTGACACTGGGTGGAGGCATGGGGTCACGTTTGTGATGTTTCTGTGTTTTAGTGTTCTTTTACGTGTGCCGCTTCGACATCCCCGGGGCCTCGCCAACCTGAAGTCGTCTGATTGGTGAGTGTTTACTGGGTTTCCTCATCCCAACACCTTGTTGACATCCATATATATATATATATATATATAGTGATATGCACTGGTGGTGTAGTGGTTAGCGTGTCGGCTTTCTATTGCAAAGTTCGGGGGTTCAAACCCCTCGAATGGAGGTTTTATTTATTAAAAAAAAAAAAAAACTATCATCAGTGCCTGGCAGTAGGCAGCAGTACTGTCAGTATGGTATAGAGCCGAAAACAAATGATGTTGGTTGGGTCTATATCCAATACAGCTGTAGGCGTGATCAGGACGATTTGAACGGCTACAGTACTGCGATGTGGAAAGCAAGAGGGAAACTACCACATTACAATCCCTAGTAAAGATTATATGGTTGGACAATATGAGTTCTCTCGAGGTAAAACAATCCGGAGGTAAAATAGTCCCCCAATCGGATCTCCGGGCGGGGACTGCCTTGAGGAAAACATTTGTCGAAAGTAAATTACGAATAGGGACTTGGAACGTAAGAACTATGAGAAAGGCAGGAAAGCTAGAGAACTTGAAAGAAGAAATGAGAAGAAATAGAGTTGACATTATAGGGCTAAGCGAAACTAGATGGGAGGGAGAAGGACAGTTCGACTCGGAAGAATTCACGGTAGTTTATTCTGGAGGAAATAGTGGGGAAAGGGGAGTAGCTCTGGTACTTAGGAAAGATATGATGAAAAGCGTGACAAAGATAATAGCAACGAACGATAGACTGATGGCAATAAAGCTAAAAGCAGTCCCAGTGGACATGCTGATAATCCAGGTATATATGCCAACGTCAGCTCATGACGATGAAGAAATAGATGAGATCTATGAGCAAATTAATGAAATTTACGAAGAAGACGGAAGAGGAAAGGTAAACTGCATAATAATGGGAGATTGGAACAGCATAGTTGGAGAAGGACAGGAAGAAAATGTTGTCGGGCAATACGGACTTGGGAAGAGAAATCGAGGAGGGGAGAAACTCGTAGAATTCTGCATCAATAATGACCTTGTAGTGACTAATACATGGTTCAAAAACCATAAACGAAGGTTATACACATGGAAAAGCCCAGGAGATAGAATGAGATGCCAAATAGATTACATCCTTGTAAAACAAAGATTTAGGAACAGCATAAAGAACGCCAAGGCATTGCAAGGAGCAGACATTGATTCAGATCACAGCCTTCTAATACTTGACGTGAGTACAAAGCTCAAACAAATAAGAAAAACGAGAAGAGAAAGACAGACCTGGGACCTAGAAAAACTGAAAGAAAGGCAGGATGTAGTCAGCATGAAGTTGGAAGATAACCTAAGAAAGTTGGAAAACAAACCGAAGACCGTCGATATAGAATGGGATGAAATTAAAACCAGTATCAAGGATACCTTGGATAAAGAGATTGGAAAACAAGAGAAGAAAATCAGAAAACCATGGATCACGAAGGAAATGCTGGAGAAAATGGATGAGAGACGAAAATGGAAAAACGTTAACAATGAAGAAGGTAGAGCCAAATATAGGCGTATAAACAATGAGTTGAGAAGGGTAACAGATAAAGCTAGAGAAAATTGGCTAAAAGGAAAATGTGATGAAATAGAACAAATGGAGAAATTAGGACGGTACGATATGATGTACGCTAGGGCACTGGAATTAGAAGATAAGAAGTCTAATGGAATTTGTGGTAAAGGAATTATGAATACGGATGGGAAGATAGTCTCAGAAACAAAGGATGTAGCACAGGTATGGGAAGAATACATTAAGGAATTATACAGCAAACAGACAGGAGCGGCAAAAATAGAACTGGAAAATGAGGAAAACATTGAAGAAGACAACTTAGGACCAAGTATTATGGAGAGCGAAGTAGAAAAAGCGATAGTGGAACTTAAGAAGGGGAAAGCCACGGGCAGCGATGGAATACCGGCTGAGATACTTAAAGTCATAGGATCAGAAGGACTAAAAGCGATCACGAAATTAATTAATAAGATTTACGACACGGGAGAGTGGCCTCAGGATTTCCTAGAAGTAACAATGATCCCTCTAAAGAAGAAGCCAAAGGCAATGCAGTGTAAAGATTACAGAACTATAAGCCTTCTGTCACACACATCGAAGATCATCACGAGGATTCTTAATAAAAGGCTGGAGAAAAAGGCAGAAGAAATAATAGGGGAAGATCAATTCGGTTTCAGAAAAGGACGAGGAACTAGAGATGCTATAGGAGTAGTTAGAATCATATCAGAAAGGGCAATAGAATACAGTCAAGATATCTGCGCATGTTTCGTAGACTGGCAGAAGGCCTTTGATAGAGTAAATTGGGTAAAGTTGATGAAGATATTAAAGGATATAGGTGTAGACTGGAAAGACAGGAGACTGATTAGGAATCTATATAAGAATCAAGTTGTAAAGGTCAGGTTTGAGAATGTGGACACCTGCGGAATAAATATCGGTAGAGGAGTAAGACAAGGCTGCTGCCTATCGCCAACCCTATTCAATATATATGGAGAAAGTCTAATGCAAGAAGCTTTAGAAGGCACAGGGGATTTCAAAATTGGAGGAAGGATTATAAGAACAGTAAAATACGCAGATGATCAAGTACTTCTAGCAAGAAAGGAAGAGGAGCTACAAAAAATGATAAATAGACTAGTGATAACAGGTAGAAAATACGGTATGGAAATAAATACAGAAAAATCCAAGGTCATTCGAATATCGGGTAAAGAAGAGAATCTGAACATAACTATTGGGGGAAAGCCATTAGAACAAGTTTCAGAATATAAATACCTTGGAAGTATCATAACACGAGAGGCAAAATGTACGGATGAGATCAAAACTAGAATAGGAAAAGCAAAAGCGGCTTTCAGGAGAAAGAAACAACTACTTACAGGGAATATAAGGGAAGATATCCGCAAGAAGTTGATAAAATGCTACGTATGGAGTATAGCATTGTATGGGGCAGAAACATGGACGCTAAGGAAAAATGACATCAAATACTTGGAAAGCTTTGAAATGTGGACTTGGAGGAGAATGCTGAAGATAAAATGGACAGATAGGATGAAAAATGATGAAGTGCTACGAAGAATAGGAGAGAAGCGAATGATTATACAGACTATCAGAAAGAGGAAGGCTAACTGGGTTGGACATTACCTGAGGAGAGAGAGTATGATTAAAGACGTGTTAGAAGGAAAACTAGATGGGAAAAGGGAAAGAGGTAGGAAAAGGTTTCAGCTGATAGACGATTTGAAAGGGAAAGAGAGTTATCAAGATATAAAGAGGACAGCGGAAAATAGGAGTATATGGAGAACCAGGTTTAACCATGAATAATCACGGACCTGTCTACTGACAGACTACCTATGATGATGATGATATCATATAAAACCTAAAGTACTTCTAGAAGTACTACAGAGCTGAAATTTGGCATGAAGATAGGTCATTGGATACAACTCCTGGAAAAATTCGAAGAGCTTTGATTTAATGCTTAGACTGCATTATAATTCATTTGATTTCAGCCAACGACGTATACATATGATGACTAGGGTATGGATTTTTCGGGTTTTAAAAAAGTTCATTCGGGGGTAAATATCGTTTTATTATTTTCCTTTTCATTCGTGTTAAAATCGAATATAAATAACTTACAGATTTTTCGAGGTTTTAAAAAAAAGTTCAATCTCGTGTAATTTTCGGCTTTTATTATTTTGTAATGTGGCCATATCTAAAAAAATTGTGTTTAAAGAAAACTAATAATTTCGGGTTTTACCCGAAATTAAAAAAGGCAATCGGAGGGTAAAAATCTGAAAAAAAATCGGGCAAACCCGAAAAATCCTTACCCTAATGATGACGTAACAATTTCAAATTATTTTTTATCCGGATGCGTACTAAAAGGCAAGGATAATGACACCTAACACACAAAATATCCTAACTTTTAGTGTAACATATATGCTGTCTTAATGATGATTATATTTATTACTTAAAAAGGGTGATCTGAGCCATGAAACTTGAAATTCGAAAACATGGACGCGAGCTGATTGCCACAGAATTTAGAAATTTAGGATAGATGCCTTAATTTCGCAGAAAATGAAAACTAGTATCTTATTTGGCGAATTAGACGAAAAGCACTTATGTACCACGGGAAACCCGTGCACATCCCTACTTGTTTATTCCTTGTATTGTGGCAGCCCTGCTTCCTATACATAAACTAACATCTTGATTTTGTTTATTATGCTGCAAGCCTCCTTCATAAAAAATTTTGTTGAAATCTATTAAGCCAATTCCTTCCAAATTCATAATTACCGAAAAGTTTAACTTTGCAATTGAGGCATTCCTGGTGATTTGATCCGGTTCAAATATGCCGTTTCGGTAATTAATTTATGAGAATATTCTATCCCAAATTTGGTTAAAATCGACCCACCCAGTTTTTACCTGATATATGCGTACAGATGGACGGACACCACCAAGATAATAGTGGTTTTCAGCAATGATAAAAAGCACTAAAAATGCATTACGTATATGGGAAAATGTTTCGAACAAACGTCGTAGAAAATTAAATTGCCTACAACTTTTATTGCACTAATTTTTTGCACTGATAGTAAATATTTAAAAAAATATCTGATGTGGCACCCACATGACTTTCTCCATATCTGTAATATTTCTAAAAATTCCAAATCGGTTAAATGATAATAAATATTATAAGGAACTACGAGAAAAATTTAGACTTTACAAAGAACTGAAATAAACTCAAACCGTAGCCTCCTGATATTGGATATAGCCCCGAAGCTCCAACAATTAAGACAAGATTGGAAAGGTGTACTCCATGGCAGTACACAGAGTTTCCAAATGCTTTCTTTGAGATTTCACAATGTTTTCAATATATTTCGCTCAGATTAGTATTTAACGAGAAGCTAGCAAGGAACATTGTAAAATAGTCGTAATTATTGTCCGATTATAACCAAAATTGAAATCGGTCTACCAATTTTAGTAAAACTCACAAATACCGAATTTCTTCAAAATACATGAAGCGGTTCCCGAGTTGATACAAAGGAGCATTGTCAACTATTTGTAGATCTTCATGTAAAGTGGTAATAATTTTTGTCCAATTTTATCCAGACTTAGATTCGGTCGACCAATTTTAGTAAAACTACGCAATACGAAATTTAATCAAAATACCTCCAGCGGTTCCCGAGATGAAACAAAGGAACATTATAAACTATATGTAGGTCTTCATGTAACGTGGTAGTAATTGCTCTCCGATTTTAACCAAAATTGGAATCGGTGATCCAATTTTAATGAAAGTCTCCAATATCAATTTTCATCAATATACATGAAGAGGTTCCCGAGTTGAAACAAAGAAACATTGTAAACTACATGTTGTCCATGTACTATTAAATTTGCCGAAAATTTTTCTTAACGCTTTATCCTTGAACCACCAACTCGTTTCCCCAATTGTTGATATATATTCCAATTAGCTAAATTCCCGCCGAGTCGTGAATAGGATTCCTGCATAAAAACTGCACATGTATTAAAAACTCCAAACAATGTTATCACTTCTGTGGTTGTGTTTTATCACTAAATACCAAATTTGATATAAGTATGTGCATAGCACCATATATGTATTTGACCTGGCGAAACTGTATTTGGCCATGTACTAAAGCCTAGATAATGATCTTGCACATTTGCTGCACCGTCAGTGGAATTTCCAATACATTTGGACACATCAATATTTATTTTTTTTAAACTCCACAAACTAAGTCGCAAAGATCTTTCCCGGTTGTTGAAGTACAATACACGACAGATGTCAAACGTTCATGAATAGTATCTCTAACATATCTGGCAACAATTGAACACTGATCCTGTACATTAATATCTTGTGTGGTATCAATTTGAATGCTGTACATTTGAGCATCTCTGATTTCATCGGTTAATATTTGTTTTATAAGAGTAGTAATGGCATCTATGACAGAATTAGCTGTAGTTTCTGATAAAAATGTAACAAAATTGCCTCGTCCTTTGTTACTACTAACTGCATCATGACGGTCTTAGCTTTTGTTATTATTTGCAATAATCGTACGAATTTAGCACTTGAAACATAGGACGCATGAATCAATGATATTTCACTTTCCTATCATCGATTTTTGAATCCGTTTCGGATCTTGCTACAAATTTGTTTTGAACGCGGAAATTCGACGTTATTTTCTGATGAAAAGTTTTGTTCTTTATGATGAATTGCATTGTTGCGGATTTCTTTTCTCTTTTATACCTAATTAAATAATATAATAATACAATTTAATACTGTATAATTATGGAGAAAGTCAGATTTTTATAGCACTGTATAGACGCTAACTAACACCACATATTCAATCCATGTCAATATAAAGTTGCATGAGACCCACCCGGCCCCTTGGTAATGTTGCCAACTCTTCAACAGCATGGTCAAGTATGCAACCCGCATGTCGATCACCTTGTTAAGTGAAAACGGGAGAAAAATACCTCAATCCGGGAGTCGGGAGAATCTCTGGAATCTTGTCCTATTCCGGGAGACTCCCGGCGAATCCGGGAGGGTTGGCAACCCTAGCCACTAGTACTGTCTGACATTTTCCACCGCCACCGTCGTTTCTACCTGCTTATCATCAAGTGATGGTAATGCTGACAACGCTGTTTCATTCAATGAACGTTCTGATGGAGTGCTCGGAGCATCTTCGAATTTTCTTGAAGAAGTATATGCAGAAGCAGTAAATATGTTGGTAATCTTAAGGCATTTATCTGCTTTGATTTTCAAGAGAGCTTTTTTAATTTGTTTTTTTTCCAACCACCTTTTCTCTTGCCTAACACTGTGGCTAAGGCCTAAGGATAAAGAATAAATTATTTTTAACAAATCGAATACCGAAAATTATAATAAATTATATTTTCTCTACATAGAAAAATAGTTCTTTTACAAATATAAAAAGGAAATTGTTTTCGATTATGACAACTTATAAATAATTAACAAACCGAAATCCTTACTTTTATATAAAGAACGTCTACTCTGTAGCTATGTATATATAGAACTGTTACATACCGGCGAACTGCAAGTTGATCTGACGCAACTAGGGCTCGCAACACCCGCGACTGCGGAGAGGACCCACGAAAAGGAGAAGGGCCCTAAATACTATTTTTTTTAATTAGTAAATTTTGTTCACAATTTTTGTTTTTAATGTCAATAAATTGCAACTGCAAGTTTGCTGGTGGGCCTTAGCTAAGTTGTTATGCCACTGACAGGTTGTCATACGAACAGAAGATTGTTCACTGGATGTAACAGGACCGTCAACTAATTTTTCATAAATTCTTTTTACATATTAATATAATAATAAAATCGATTGAATGGTCTTCGACGGCCCAACGAGAAATTCCCGGTATCCCGGTGGGCCAGTTCGGCCCTGAATGTAACCATAGCCTTAGGAGCAGTTATACTGAGAAACGTCAAAATAATATTATAATAAACAAAGAACGAACAGAAAAGAAGAATCAAACATCGGGAGAGAGTGGCAAAATGAGGGGAAAAAATTAACAAAGAAAGAACCCTGAAGACGAACAAAAATGATAAAAGCAATAACAAACGAAGAACAAAGATAAAAAGAATAGTCAAACGTCGATAGTGTGTGACAAACCATCCCTCTCTCTCTCTCTCTTCCTCCCATTCTCCCTCCCTCTCTCTCTCCCTTCCTCCCATTCTTTCTCCCTCTCTCTCTTCCTTCCTCCCATTCTCTCTCCTATAAGTACCTAAGAAAATTCTTTCTTCCGATATAACTGAATTTCGGCCAATCAGTCTTCTTCCTACATTATCAAAGGCATTTTAAAAGATTATACATGAACAAATTACACTTTTTCTAACCAAAAATAATATCTTTGACCCATTATAATCGGGTTTCCGAAAATCACACAGCACAACCACGGCACTTCTAAAAATCACTGAAGATATCAGATTAGCAATGGGCAAAAGAGAAGTCACTATCGTAACTCTTCTGGACTTCAGTAAAGCTTTTGACTCTGTAGATCTAAACATGCTTCTAACCAAACTTCGCCTCCTGAACTTCTCCTCAGATTCATTAATCCTAATTTCCTCACACCTCAATGATCGCTATAAAAAGGTCGTAGCTGACAATCATTCTTCAAGATGGATTAAAGTCACACGAGGTGTACCACAAGGTTCCACCCCCACTGCTCTTCTCTCTATGCATAAATGACATATCTTCTCAGCTTGATTACTGTACATACCACCTGTATGCAGATGACCTCCAAATTTATATGCACTCTCCCATTATTGATCTCCCTCTCATTATTGGTAAAATTAATCATGACCTCACTTCTTTATCCAAATGGAGCAATGGAAATTTCCTAAAAATTAACCCAACAAAAAGTCAGTCTATTATCATTGGGTACCCCAAACTTCTCTCCACATTAAATTTCACGAAACTTCCCCCACTTTTGCTCAATAATTCTCTCATTCCTTTCAAAAAAACTGCAACTAATCTCAGGTTATTATTCAACGAAACTTTGACCTGGACTGATCATATAACTAAAATATGAAATACTGTTAACAGTTCACTCCACTCGCTTAAAAGAATTAAAAGCATCGCCCATTTTTCTCTTCGCAAACAACTTATCACCTCTCTTGTCCTTCCACACTTCGAATACTGCGACAGGGTCTATCAAGATATATCTAACGAGTTATCTTTAAAATTGCAGTGGGCACAAAATGCCTGTGTTAGATCCATTTGTGATCTTCAAAAGAGTGACCACGTCACTCAATCTTTTCATAAGTTAGGTTGGTTTCGCCTCGAAGCTCGTAGACGTCTCCACCTCCTCACGTTATTTTATCAAATTAAAACTCTTTAAATTCCACAGTATTTGTACTCTAAATTTACCCAAATGAACTCTGTACACAACGCCAACACTAGGGGCAATAATCTTTTCTCTATCCCACATCACAGAACAGAGATCTATAATAAATCCTTCCAGGTTACAGCTTGAAGACTATGGAACGCCCTACCTACAGACTTCCAAAACGCAACATCTCTCCACATCTTCAAACATAAATACTTTAACTTGCTGCTCACGGCCCAACGCTCAGGTCAACTTTAGGTTATCACTTTTACCTTTTATGCGATGGATGCCTTCACTCCTCCTAATATAATTAATATTAATTAATCTCTTTACAGGATATTGAGTTTCTCACAACGTATACTACTATTGACTATGTCATCTTCTTATGATACTTATATATAAATATGTATATATATATATATATATATATATATATATATGTATATATCTATTTTCCCCTCTTCCCCTCTTTTTTATCCTCTGTATCATTATCATATATATATTTCATGTGTATATTACTTGAATGTCTTTATTTGTATATTTGTGATAGTATACAGCGATGCTGTATTTACGATGTTTTCTACTGTACTTACTGTTTCCTATAATTTGTTGTAGTTTTCCATGTATTTATCATGTATATTTTATGTATAATTAATGTATTTTTATCTATATTTTGTCTATTTATCTATATTTTATGTGTATATTACTTGAATGTCTTTATATGTATACTTGTGAAGGTTTACAGCGATGCTGTAATTATGATGTACTCACTGCTTTCTATATTCTGTTGTAGTTTTCCATTGTGATATATACACTATGTAGGATTTTCGCAGGTTTTTCACACCTCCCTTCTCTGTGGGTGTTTTCCTGCGTGGGTTTTACTAGGAAGAACAAAGCTGTTTTTACCTTGGTTTTCCCCACAAACTGAAATCTGTCTTCACTTATATCTTTTTGTTATGTATATTTTATATACTCTTTATTGTAATACTTTAATTTTTAATATTCATGATATTGACAAAGGGTTAAATCTAAGAATGGACCTTATGGTCCAAATTTCGCCAGAATAAAGACCATTATCTATCTATCTATCCCTTCCTCTCATTCTCTCTCCCCCTCTCTCTACCACCCTCCCATTCGCTCTGCCTCTATCCATTCCTTCCTAGCATTCTCTCTCCCTTCCTCCTATTCTTTCTCTCTTTCTCCCATTCTCTCTCCCTTCCATTGTATCTCCCTCTTTCTCTCCCTTTCCCCATTCTCTCCATCTCTCTCTTACTTCCCCCATTCTCCCTCTCTCTCTCTCCTCTCCTCCCAATTATTCTCTCTCCCTCTCTCTTTCTTCCCCTCATTCTCTCACTTTCTCTCTTCTTTCCTCCCATTCTCCAATTCTCTCTCTTCCTTCCCCTTGTTAGTCTTAATATTTGAAAATGAAGAAACAGCTTGTTATCTCAGCTATTATTTACATGGATAAATAACTGACCTTGTATTCACTTCAATGTCATAGGCTTACGATATTGAGTTTTGCAACAATATCGGTAGTCATGGAAAGAAAATTTTTCATTGAAAAAGTTTAATACTCAATTTTGAAAATAATTCTATCTATCTTTGTAATTCACCGTACGAAAATGAAAAACCATAATTTTCTTCGTACTCGAGTTTAAAGTCCTGACTTTCTACGATGATTTTTAGAAATTTTAATCCACAAATGAAAAATAGTCTACACCCAACTCCATGTTTTTAAATGGGGAAAATGAAATCAGAGAATATTTTTAAAAAATTAATTGGTGGAAAGAATCAGTTTAAAAACCAGACTAACATCTTCTACTCTTTATTGTGATTAAAATGACATTTAGGGAACCTTGCGTGAAGTGGCCCAATGTGACAGTTATAATCTAATACATCGTATATTATAACCGCTGTGTCTCTGCCTGCGTCTCTGTGTGCCTGCGTCTGAAGCCTCGAGTGACGTCACCATCCGGCATGAACGCAAATAAACCGAGAATGGTCGACTCGATTTCGACGAATCTTTCGCCTAAATACTCGGCGCGAGCTCTTGCAGGTTTTAAGTGGGTAGTCGTCTCCTGGAAAGGCATGGCTTCGATACCAGGATAGTTTTCGTTTTTTCATTTGATTAACACGTAATCGACTAGAATACCATGTGTGTACCTTTATTCTTTAACATTTTACAATATCTTACGATCGAGGCTTTGACTCGAGATTTATACCATTTCACGCAGAAATAAATAAATATTCTTATTCTTACAGTCGATTCTGCTGTTTAATTGGTGTTTGCTCATATTTTAAGTTTATATTCGATTTTCTCCGGTTTTTCTACATTTCAAAAAGGAGGTTGCTAGGGTAGCCGCATTGTTCATCTCGGATTTTTGCATTTTTAGACTCGGGCTTCAAGTGCATTTGCACTAAGCTTGCAATAAAACGCATGAAGGACATAAACAGATTAAGTCTCGAGTGACGCCACCTCCCAGTATTAACGCAAATAAATCAAAAACGGTTGGCTCGATTTCGACAAATCTTTCGCCTGAATACTCGACGCAAACTCTTGCAGTTTTTAAGCGGGTAGTTGCCTTCCGAAAAAGCATGGGTGCGATATCAGGAAAGTTTTCGTTTTTGAATTTGATTATCACATAATCGGCTGGAATACGATGTGTAGACCTTCAGTCTTTAACATTTTAAAAATATCTCTCGATCTAGACTTTGACTCGAGATTTACACTATTTCATGTAGAAAGAAATGAAGATTCTTATCCTTAATTTCGATTTTTTGTTTAATTAGTGTTTGCTCAAAATTCTAGAAATTCTCACATTGACAAACTTATGCATGGAACAAAATTACTTCGTTTTTAACAATAAGTTCTATAAACAAATTAATGGAACATCAATGGGCAATCCTCTCTCACCACTTATAGCAAATATTTTTCTTTATTCTTTTGAGCAACGCTGTAAAAATACGTTAAACTATTTCCCCAACACATGGTGCAGGTACGTTGATGACATTTTTGCCATTTTTGATACAAAACTCTATAACATTAACACCTTCGTCCAAGAACTCAACTCATTTCACAACTCTATAAACTTCACCTTCGAAATCGAAGAAAATAAGTCCTTACCTTTTCTTGACATTATGATCATTAATAATAATGGACGACTAGAATTTGACGTGTATAGGAAACCGACCCATACCAACAATTATATTAAGAATGACTCCAATCACCCTTACAAACAAAAGATCGCGGCTTTCAACCATATGGTACATAGACTATTAACTACACCGCTAAATAAAAAATGTTTCGACAAAGAAGTCAAATATATTAAAAACGCGGCCCTGGAAAACGGGTACACACACGAACTGATTGACAACATTATTAACAAGCAATCCAAAACATTAGACAAGAAGACAAGTACTACGCTTGCTCTAAGTGACGATAGGAAGAAAAAATTTATTTCACTCCCCTTCCATCCAACCCTAAACAAAGGGCTAACAAAAATCTTTCATAACGCAAATTATACATTAACGTTTCACAATACAAATAACATTAAAAATTTATTAGGGAATCCTAAAGACAAAATACCCACATTAGAAAAATCAGGCATATATCAAGTGTTGTGCCCCACATGCGACATGTCTTACATTGGCCAAACGAAAAGAAATATTTCCATCAGATTCAAAGAACATTTAGCGCACTACAGACATGGACGCTTTGAAAAATCGGCCGTCGCGAAACACATTTTGGAATATAACCACCCATTAGACACAAATAGCCTCAAACTGCTTAAACAAGTCCCAAATACCAAACTCGACGCGACAGAAAGCTTACACATTCATAAATACAGACACACCCTGATGAATAATGAGTTAGGGGTAATAAACAGCGTTCTTTTTAAACTGACCTCTCCCCCTTTTTCTCCCATCACCTAGCTCATCTAGGTCCCCCCCCCCCCTTTCCTCCCCCCCCTGCCCACCAACAAGGTATAAATACACACACACAGCCCTGGACATCCACTTGAGAGCGTGCCACTGGTCTTGGTTTCAGTCGCCCTCTCTCAAGTCCCCCTTCCCCCTTTTTTTTAACCCCTGATGATGGTTACTTTGTAGCCGAAATACGTATTGGGTTTTTATCCTGTTTTTATCCGGGTTCATCTGTTTTTATCCGGCCTTTTAACCGGGTTTTATCAGTTTGACTGGCTTTGGAGAATTTCCTTCGCTTATATTTTACATATTTGCCAGTGTAGCTCGCTCTCTTTTACTTAACTAATTAATACCTTCCTTAAAACATTATAAATTGTTTTGCTGATTTTTAATTACACAGTTTTTGATCATCTGTAATATTAAAGTGTTTAAAAATTCAAATTTAAACTACTTCTCGACAGGAAAGACAGCAAATGACAAGATAGTGCCAGATAATATTGTTTAGCTGGAAATACTTTTCGTAATTTACGATTTCAAAAGTTTTGCTTGTATTATTAAGTATTATAACATTTGTAAGCATATGACGAACAATAACATTTCATGTTAAAAATGACCAAATGAAAACTGTTGTATATGCGAAGCATTTAACAGGCTCTCTATTCTAATTAGCGTATTTACTCGCGTAATTGCCTCCATCGCATAAATGCCAAATATGAATTATGAGGAAGAAATAAAAGATTATATTTTTGCAACGCATAATGTTTTCTCTTACTTATACCTTTACAAGCCGTACTTACTTCCGAGTATCGAAACTATCTCATTTTAAAATAACTTTAAAACTACAACCTCACTCTTACCACGCAGAAAGAGCATTTAAATCACCCAGTGATAACTTTGGCCATCGTTTATTTTGATAAGATAATCATCGTTTTACGCTGCGCACCCCGCTGGAAGACATTCTCAAGTTCATTAAAATAAAATAAATAGAATTCTTTGAAACCAGTTTATGCGGGGACAGATTACCAGCAAACGATTAAATTGCATTATCGGTTAGACTTCATTCTGGAAAGACTACTTCTTATTATAACAGGAAAACCACGTAATTGCCAGATCATTGTATTTGTGTTAGAAAATCATGTGAAAAAGAAGGCAGTTACACGAGTAAAGAGCGTATACTCAAGTAAATGTTAACCTTTGGATTACAAAAGAATAGTGTCTTTCCTCTTCTGAAAACAAAATTAAGTCATAACTGCGCAGCATAATTTTATGTATTTCCTCATTTTTTGACATACACGTATAGAGGAATAACAATACGAAGAAAGCATTTAGCTTATACGTATTTTACTTATATTTTATAACAAACAAAAATATGTATACTTATCATAAAAATGTGGCGACATGCACGATCTAAATATTTACCACGGCCTGTTATTTTTCTTGAGCAAAATATTCAAAATTATTTGGGCCACTTTTGTAGAAAACTATACGAAGTTTGCTCCCATCGCCTCTTTCCCTGCAATGGGCCTGCTAATTTTGGCGTCCGCTAAAGCAACGCGAATCTGTGTCAGAAAGATTGAGACGACATTATCAGATCGCTAAGTGGGAAAGCAAAAAAAAGATCGAAACATTGCAATCACTTCGTGGCGGCGATAAAAAGAGACGACTAAAAAAACTGTTATGAAGAGTTTTATCAGATGGCGCACGCGTCGGCTTGAGCCCATGAACCACCGTCGACATTTCATCCTTCACGCCGTCTCCTCCTCCACACCGACCGTGTCCTCCCTCTTTCTCCCTTGTCCCTCTATACTCCCACACTCACTTCCATCTCCATCCCACGGGACTATTAGCGGGATTGCTTCTTCCCTCCCTCCTCCCCCTTCCACACTTCCTGCCTACATCTCGGCCTCCTGCATCCCCGCCAGCCTGTGAGATGAACAGATGGGGCACGTAACATGAAGGGAACTGCCCGATTTCCAGTACGGAAGAAAACACGCTACCTAAATTCCCTACGTGTGGGCGGGTCGGACCCGCGACAAAGCCTATGGGTGCCGACGTGGTCCGACTGCACCGATAACCTACGCGAAGAGATTCAAAATGAGGAAAATTTCCAGAAAATTCTCATTTCGTGGCATACAAAGATGACTCCTTTAACCGTAAAACGATTGAGTAAATCAGAGCCGCTTTTCACCCGAAATGCACACGTCTTCAATGGAGAAAAAACGATCGTTGATTCTAATAATTATTAATTGTATGATATACTAAGGGTGAGCAGATTCTGAGGAAACAAAAATTGTTTATTAAAACGATCAGATTTTCATACCGTTTCTATTTCAATGACATTGAATTTAACTTATTATTACGATTTTAAATCTCATGGAATAGTATTCCAGATTTTTAGGATTTCCTTCTAGTAAATAACGCACCGAATGTTGTTAACAATAATTGCTATGAAAATCATTTCCCCCTCCTTCCGTCTTTCTCTCCTTCTCGTAATAAAAGCCTTCAAATCACGCTTAAGATTGAAGTAACAAGAGGATTTCGAGGTTTAACAATGTAATTGGTACGCAAGGCAGCATCCCGTTAAAATGCCAAGATTTTCCAAAATACACCATTCAGACGATTAACATGAGCAATTTAAAGTAGAAATCAAAAAAGATTAATAGAATAAGAAACTTAAAAATGTTTTCTTTAGAATGGTCAAGATCTGAAGATCAAAGGTAAAATTTTTCTAATTTTAATTTCCAAAAGAAGAAAAACCTCCACGTCGAAAAGTCAATTTTTATGTACAGGTTTCCCTCTCTTTATGCGGGTTCGCTTTATGCGAATTTGCTACAAACGTATTGCTACTGGAATTTCTTTTTATGGGTCTTTGATTCGCTCTTATGCGGTTACGCGGCCAGTGCAATACAAATAAAAGAAAGTTCACTACATCACAAGGCGACCATTCAGTCTCTCATTGTCTCATATGCTTTGCGTATTACTACTACAGTAAAATAGATTAGAGTGGCGTGGACATTGCAGAGTGGAGATGAGACGGAGATTTCTTGTGATACTGTTTGAGCACACTTGAGAAGTTTTGTCTCCTAACCCACGGAACTTGGGTTGGGCCAAGACAACCCTCCAGCACTTTAAACCTACATTATTATGTCACCCACAACAACCACCACTTATGCTCGTCTGCGACTATAATTTACAGTGCTAATTGTTTTAAGTTTGTATTTAGCGCAAAAGAAGTCGTTATGAAGCGAAAGAAGTGCGTCTTGGAGGGGAGTTAGGATTGCTTGTGGAAAGTATCCCTATCTTTTACATGTAAATATGGGTTCTGTTTATGCGAATTCGCTTTATGCGTCACTTTCCTGGAACGCAGCCCCCGCACTATGAGAAAGAAAAATTATTCCCTGGAGTCGAACCCGGGTTGTTTTTCCAAATATTTTTTCGTCAATTACTTTTTATATATGAATCAGCAATCCTGAAAAATCTCGAACCATTATCTCTTACCGTTTTTTAGATATAAACGATTAATATCGGCATGGGTGCTTCAGTGGAGCGGTCTGGTGGCGCGCGGTGGAAGTTGTTGCAGACGGAGTAATATATATATATATATATATATATATATATATATATATATATATATATATATATATATATATATATATAAGATTGATGAAAAGCTTAAAGGTTTTCGAGAAAGATATATTTTTCGCCAATATATACCCAGTAAACCGAGCAAGTATGGGATTAAAATATTTGCACTAGCTGACGCTAGTGTTTTATATTTCTAAAATGAAAATTTATGTTGGGAAACAACCAGAGGGACCTAACTTTGTAAATAATTCACAAACTGATGCCGTGAAACGGCTGTGCATACCAATATCAGGAACGGCTAGGAATGTAACTATTGATAATTGGTTCACTAGCTATGCCTTGGCTATTGATCTATTGAAACAAAATATTACGCTAGTTGGCACCATTTGCAAAAACAAGCGAGAGATACCCCCTAGTTCTATTGCAAGTAGAACTCGATCGGAAAATCTAATGTTTTTGGTTTTCAAAAAATTGTACGTTGGTGTCATACGTACCCAAGAAAAATAAAAATGCTCTATTGCTTTCCACCATGCACTACGACGACGAGATCGATAGCAGAACAGGAAGTGATAAAAATCAGCAATTGTTACATTTTATAATTCAACGAAATCTGGTGCAAATACCGTGGACCAGATGTGCGCAAAATTTAACGTTACGAGGAATACCCGACGCAAGCCCATGATTATATTTTACAACATGTTGAATGTTGCCGAGATAAATGGACAGATTATTTATATTGGCAACAAAAACTATTAAATTAATCAACGATGTCTTTTCCTTAGAAAACTGGCGGTCAAGCTTAATTCTGGGTATGTGAAAAGACGAGAAGTCAAACTTCTCCTCAAACCTCTGGTGAACAAAATAAACAAATTTTGCTCAAAAGAAACTCAAGAGACTACTGAAGCCTATGAAAAGCAAGCAACAACCAGTGCGACAAAAAATAGGTGTGAAGCATGTGGCTGGAAAAAGAATAGAACAACCCGGTTCACATCTTGCAAATGCTCTAAATATATTTGCTTTGAACATAGTAAGTTATTATATAATGATTGTAATAACTAGTGATTAATTTTCATTTCATATATATAATGCTCTTTCTTCAAATTTTATTATTATTTTGTTCCTTTTCATTGGAGTAGTCTTGTATAACTTTATCCTAGGCATATTACTTACATCTATTACCATGTGGATCGTTCTTTCTTATATCAAATAAGTTAAATAATGTTCTGTATTGTTCCTAATTTACCAAAAATTGAAATGTTGTAGATATTATGCTCATCACCATCATGCTGCTGTCCGAAGAAAGGTTTTAGCTTAATCGCTGCCTCCATCTCTCACTCTCCCTAGAAGCCTCTTTTATACCTCTATAAGTATTATATTCCTGCTTTATATTCTCTAATATTCCTATTCTTTTTCTCCCCCTTCTTCTTCTTCCGCTAATTTTTCCTTCTAAGACCGTCCTTTGTAAACACTGCCTTCTCAATATGTGCCCTATCCTATTTGCTTTACTTTTCCTGATTGCTTTTATTAGCGTCCTTTCTTCTCCCACTATTTCTAATACTTCTTCGTTTCTCTTCCTCTCTGTCCATTTCACTTTCATCATCCTCCTCCATACCCACACCTCAAAACTTTCTAAATATTTTTCCTTTCTCCTTACCGTCCACGTCTCTGCACCATAAAGAGCTAATTGCTAATTTCTTCGGTGTTTCTAAATTTATTGTCTTGCTTGTAAGAAGGTCCTTCTCGTTAAATGCTGCTTTTTCCATTGCAATCCTCCTTCTGATTTCCTGCGTACTACTTCAATCCTGCGCTAAAATACTGACAAGATATTTGAAACTACTTACTTGTTCCAATTTTTGGCCATTTACCATTATATTTAATTCTTTATGTTCCTTTGAAACCACCATGACTTTCGTTTTTTCGGCATTGATCTTCATTCCATATTGTTGGCCAACCTCCACTATTCTGTCTGTCATCCTCTGAAGTTCTTTCTCGTCTTCTGCTATTAATCCTTGATAATCTGCATATTTAATGGTGGCAATACTTTAGCCTCCTAACTTAAATCCTTTCTCTTCCATCAACGCTTCTTCTGTTATTGTTTCTGCATAAATATTAAATATCGCTGGTAAAATAGTACATCCCTGCCTCACTCCCCTCCCTATTAAAGTACTTTCTGTTTCTTCTCCTTCAACCCTGACTCTAATCTTTTGATCTGAGTAAAGGTTTTTAAGCAGTCTTTTATCTTTCCAATTTATTCCTATTTTATTTAAAATACCCAACATTTTATCCCATTTCACTCGGTCGAAAGCTTTCTCCCAATCTAGAAAACACAAATACATATCTTTATGACTTCTAGCGCTCTTTCTATCATCATCCTCATACATCCTATGGCATCTCTTGTTCCTCTTCCTCTTCTGAAACCAAATTGATTATCTTGCAGCTCCTTTTCTATTTTACCTTCAATTCTTTTGGTTATTATACTGGCTAGAACTTAAGCTGTATGAGAAATTAAGATAATAGTTCTGTAATCCTTACAACTTTTTGCATTGCTCTTTTTCTCCAGTTGCTATGCAACCTAAAATTATGAGTATTTAGAAGCTGAAGTACAAAATCTAATGTGGCCACCACATGACTCTCTCCATATCTGTAATATTTCTAAAAATTCCAAATAGGTTACATAATAATAAATATTTTAAGAAACCGACAAACTTTTAGACTTCACAAAGAACAGAAATAAACTCAAACCATAGCCTTCTGATATTGGATATAACCACAAGGCTCCAACAATTACGAAAAGAAAAAGGAGCGTTATTAAGGCGTAACTAAGCGTCAACTGCTAACAATAGTCGGCAGGTGGCGTGGTGGTGGCAGCTAAAAATATAAGATATCTCTTAAATAATGCATTATGTGTCAAAATGTTTCAAACAAACGTTCTAGAAAATTAAATTTCCTGCGACGTTTTTTCCAGTATATTTTTACATTTATCAATTATTAAAGCAAATATTTCAAAATAACGGATGTGACAAGAGTAAACACCCACTTTCGGTTGATCGATTTTTACCAAAAACTAATCAGGTCTTTTGACTTGTATAAAAATGTTAAATATAAAATTTCGCGTTGGCCTAATTAATAGTTTTTGAGTTAGAGCACCCAAAAAATCTATCACATACACACACACTAACGCACACACACATCATCGAGAAAATGTTCAAAACGTGTTCAGGTGACCTCCAAACGTATTTCCGTTGAAATCTCGAAGTCGATTTTTTCATGAATACAATACTTTCCCCTATACTACCTATATGAAGAAAGTAAAAAACATCTGCATATTATTGAAATTAAAATATTTTTTAATCTTGTTTTTCTCCACACAAGCTAATAACTGAATATCACCTCTCAAAAAGACGCTGTCTGTCGGACAGCGAGATTCTTCTTGCCCCTTTTGTGGGCGCGACTACTGCAGGGTTAAAAAATAAATATTGTTCTAGCTAAAAACCCGTCCAACCACGGTTTAAAGTAAAGACATCATGTAAGAAATCGCACCCAAATTCCAAGCGCAAAAGCGCGCCTATGATTAAAGAGCTATGGCTAATAAGAAAATTGGAAGGTGAAAACTAATGAATTGGAAATTTTCCTAACTCTACCAAATGGAATCCAGACTTCTGCGGTAAAAATGTCAAACTCCAATAAAATTCGCGGAAGTAGGCTGGGCGCTGCCGAGGATGCAATACGTGCGTTTCATCGCGGCGGCAGTTTCTGCGAAAGTAAGTTTAAAAATGTATGTACCCGACACGCAGGCACTTCCGCTCACTAATTTCAGTGAAGTGGGCTTATGCATGCTGCGGAACACCGTATGAAAATTTGTTCCGCGAAGGAATGAGAAACACTGTGATATCTGGCTATCCACAGTTTTGACTATACGCGATCAAATGTTTTTGTTATATAAAACAGTATGGCGTCTAAGTTGAATAACGGCACCGGACGTTAAACAGGTAATTTTTCTCTTTTTTGAATGAGTAATATTGATATTACCCTGTCATTCCACGTTTAAACAGATACAGCTGATGAACAAAAATAAGGTTTAGGTTCCCTTTAATATCTTTCCACCAAACTCTTAAGTACTTTGGTACATTCTTAACGCGCATTTCCAGCCTTTGTATAGGTGTGGCTATCGTGTCAGCAAATGTCTGCTAAGGTCGCGGGATCGAATCCTGCTTTGGGCATGCAAGTCTGTGATTGTCTTTGTTACTGTAAGAAAAGTTCTTTGTAAAAGGCCATGGATGTGCTGTTTCAGAACTAATAAAAATAAATAAACATTGTGGGATCCTGTTACGCCTGTTCCGATTGGATGCCTTGTCTGTGATTACTACCCAGTGGAAGCCAAAAAAATAAATAAAAATAGAGACCACTCCCTAAAATATGTGCCTCCCTACCATTGCTGCGGTTCCAGCGAAGGAAGATCTTCCCTCATCAACCGTGAAAGAAATCCCTCTTGAGGCACGTCCAGATCCATGGAGCGACGTCATCAAATGGCTGTATAGCTTCAAAATGACGAACATATTTCTTGCAAAACAGATAAGTATCTTAGGGCTCTTGCAGGAAGAAAACTGAACCTAAGTTGCAGCAGATCTGTGATAGAAAAGGACATAAGAGAAAATCTTTCGATAAAATATGAGAAAAGATATTAAGCATACACGTGCCACATCATTGCGAAAACCACCTTTAATTCTGAAGCGTTTAATACGCAACCTACTTCTATCCCGTAAGAACATCCTTTAACACTAGAACGGCCGATTGGACATTTTTGTCTCATTTTTAAGTTCGGATCGCTGCCAAACTCGCAATTTTTTTGGAGCGCGGCGAGTCTTCATGACTTTTCATGATATTAATCTAGTTATGCATGGAGAAAGTTTCGCCCTCCCCACTACTTTGGTTGAGATATGACATACATTTTACCCTAGAACGGCCGATGGGACATTTTTGTCCCATTGGCGTAATCGTGAATAATCTGCTACTTTGTTTCAATATAGTACGGTGCATAAGCCTTTCTGAGTTCACTGTTTAGTGGATATGACACTGATGTTCCCTTCCCAAACTCTCTCTGGTCGGAAAATGGGGACTGCAGTTATGTAATAAGGTCATCTCAAGGAATCGTTTCCGGAAAATACTCAGATTTGATGTCAAGTCCACCAGGTCTGAGAGCTTAAAAACTGACAGGTTTGCCATTATTTCAGAAGTTTCGAATAGGATCATTCAAAACTCTCAGACTTGTTACAGACATGGAGCTTACATATCAGTAGACGAATATCTCTTTTTTACCAAAGCTAGGTGCCGATTCATTCATGGCTTCCAAGCCCGATAAGTACGGGCAGAGGTTCTGGGTTGCTGTAGACAAAGTAACAAAGTATATACCGAATGCATTCCCTTATCTTGACAAAGATGAACTCCGACCAAATGATCAAGGCCTTTCTCAGTAAGTAGTAATGAAACTGATGGAATCATTCCTGAACAAGGAAAGAAATTATACGTGTGACAATTTCTTCACTTATCTGGCTTTGTATGATAATCTAAAGGCTAAATCCTCTAGCTTGGTTGGTACAATTAACCGGAGGAGAGGAGAAATCCCCTTGACTGTGAAAACTTCACTTGGAACTTTGTACGACACCCAGGTACTGAAAATGGATATACTACACTCACGGTTTGCCAAGGTAGAATGAATAAGAATGCCATTATTTTAAGCACTGTAAACCCTGAAGTGCAACTTGGGACAGATGCCAAGAAAAAGTCAGAAACTATACTTTTACAACGAAACTAAGTACAGGGTTGACGTTGTAGATCAAATGGCTCGTAAATGCTCAATCAAGGCAGCGTCCCGGAGGTGTCCTGTACACACGTTTTACAATATCCTTGACCTAGCTAGTATAAATGCATGGGTATTTAATAAGAATATTACCAAAATCAAGATCTCACGGCGAGACTTCTTGAAATCGGCTGAAGAACTGAGTAAAGATAATGCAGAGAGCAGGGCATCGAACGCGCCTGCTCAAATCGCTGACACTCATGCCGAAGGGGAACCTGCGAATCCCGAAATAGAGATCAATCGACGACGTTACCAGCTTTAAAAAACTGCAAATAAGGGAAGAGTGTGAATAAATACTTCGTATGCAGAAAGGTACTATGCAAGAAGTGAATCGGAAAGGAAAAAAGACCTTCGTTTTTGTAGACTCCCTGTATGAGTGATTGTGATTGAAAAACCATGATTGTCTCTTTCACATTTTCTTATTCTTATAAGTAAATTATACCTAATAACTTGTTGATGAATCAACGGAGGAAATATTTTTCACTTTCGTACTTAGCAAAATATGAGTGATTATGAGAAAGGAGCTTAAATTTCTATAATTGACTATACTTGTTCTTTCTTACATATAGTGACTGTATGTACCTGTTTTGTGATCTCATGATTACCAAAGTTTGTTGTATGTCGTTTTCAAATGAAAAGAACTTAATTTTCTAAAACATGTTAAATTTAAAAAATACTGAATTATCACTATATTACGTCATTAAATCTAATTGTGTATGAGACTGTACTTGCAAGAAAAATACTATATACCTACTCGTATCAAAATATGATTCGTTCGTTTGTTTCAAAAGAAAAAGCTTCCAACACTGATATTAGCATACAAAACACTCATAATTCAATATGGGACATTTTTGTCCCATCGGCTGTTCTAGGGTGGTCGCGAGGTCCGGCCGTTCTAGTGTTACTCTTGAAGCGCTTAATACGCAATCTACTTCTCTCCCCTAAGAACATCCTTACATTCTTTAAAAACTGCCTATTGATTTATATATATGTATATGTACATCTATTACTAGTAGTTGGTGCTTGCATTCTGCAAGCATATCATCTAACCTTGAAAAACAATTATTTTTCAGACAGATATTTCATCATTACAAATATTATTTTCAATTCTAAAGATTTAAACTCCGCAGCGATTTTCGTTTTTCCCTTAGGTAAAAATAATAGATTAAAACAATCCCCAAACATTGCAATTTTAATAATTTTATACTTTCTCCATTATGGGGTACTAATGCTACACATTTCTGCCAAATTATAAAGTTCTTCTAGAAGTGAAATCATATTTTTGTAATTGTTTCAATTTTAAACATTATTAACGGCCGCCGCAATATGTTTATGGAGAGATTCAAATGTTTATTTGTGCAATTGCACTATTTTGTAAATAACTTGAAAATTTCAGCTTCCTAGCTCATCCCGTAGTACCTAAACAGTTATCTATTTGTTTAAACTTTAAGAATTTTTAACGGCAACACAAATTAAAATATCAAAATTTCTATAATCCCTATTTCGTTTTTTTACAAATCCTACCTCTAAATAAAATTCCAGCTCCGTAGCACATTTGAAAATACAAAAACCTTGAAATTTTTTTTAACCAACTGCGAATTTTTAGCGGCACTTGCACTTTAAATTCTGCGAGTCTAATTCAAATCTCACTATTTTTATCAAATTGATCAAGTCAAAATGGGTCCTTCTGGTTTCTAATGAAGTAAGTTTAAATTGAATCATGAGGCTGTTGTAGTCAATCACCTCTGTTTTAATGTGTAGCTTGTGGGCAATTATTTTTAACTATTTATGTTGAACTCGCTCCAGTTTCATGACATGATCCTTATAAGTTGGGGACCAAATTGTTGAGGCAAATTCACAATGACTACATGCCAAACTACAGTATAAAATTTTCAGGGCATCACAGTTATGGAAACTCTTGGTATTACTACTGATACATCCAAGCATTTGAAAAACTTTATTAGTTACATTATTAATGTGAGGAATGAGTCTAAGAGGACTCCAAGGTCATGAATAACACTGACCTCAGGAATGGTTTCTCCATTTATATTATAACTGAAAGTGATGGGATTCTTATTCTGACTGAAACGAATATAAGAACATTTTACTACATTAATGGTCAGACCATTGGATTCAAAGTACTGTATTTACCTGAAGCCAAGATGACCCTTAGTACTGAAACAGAAAAAAGATTTTATGCCTTAATTTCTCACTGAATGTATTTAGTGTATATTTCAAACACATGTATTCAGTATAGGTATAATAGCTCATTCATTAATTGAAATGGCTTGTCACAAATGTTTGTTTGAAAAAAAAAATTTTAATGTATTTTTAAAATTAATACTTTTTTAATAGAATTCCAGATCATAAATTTGCAATGAAAAATTTTGCTAGATACAATTGTTTCATTTATTTTTTTAAAAACATCAATTAAATGCATAATCATACTTCCTATGATTCTATGACAACCATCATGATCATTTTGTCGTGCATCAATTCGTCACACATCAATACATCGCACGACAAACTCATTGCACGTCAATTCATCTATCAACAAATTCGTCACAAGACAAATTGGAAAGCGAGATACTATGACTGTCCTGCACAAGAAAAACTTAGGGGACCTATATTTAAGTATACAAAGAGAATTAGGTAGTCAATAATGCATCAATTACAGAATTTGAGCTTTAATTCAATAAGGTAAACAAGTAAGAAAAGAGCTGCTACAGAAGATAATAAATGGTGTCTTTTTAAACATGCTCAGTGAGACAGAATACTGAATCTACTGGTGAAAAAACAATGTCTCTAGCTGCTTTCATTTAAGAGGGGTTAGCATATCAGGCAAATGGACAAACCGAATGGTTTATCTCCTAAATGTATCCCATGACACTTTCATTCCCAACTCAACAAGTTTTTTCACATACCATCTCCTTATGAAGATAAAGTCTGATAGAATATGAGACTGAATCTCAATCTAGGTGACAGTTAACAAGAGCACCTGGTTGGAATCGGATATATATGCACAGCTACAAAAGGAGAAGGTTTCAAGATTCATTCTATGAATTTAAAGTATTATGATTAAAATCCGCAGAGCCCTGTGTGGGCACACACTTTACACATGCCCTACAATGCAACTAATGACATCACATTATTATCATTCATTGGTATCTATTAATAATAGAACTGAAAACAAGGTGAAATCTCAATGTAATTGTGTTTGGTGGTAAAAATTCTACTTCAATGTCAGGATGGGCTTCAATTAGTGATTTTGGATGGCCTAGTGCATTATTCAATATGAGAAACACCATAAATGCAAGGTTTTTCTCCTTTAGATAATTTTTAGCATCATGAATGAAACTACTTTCAAACGAATCCTCAAAAAGTCTAACAGTAAACCAAAGCTTCCTATTACTCCTCCAAAATACAGGCAGCAAACTTTTCTTCTTGCCTTTCAGTGCTCTTGGATTTTCTCCTCTATACACCAACATTGGCTTGCACTTAAAATCCCCTGCTCCATTTCCACAATGAAGAAGGGTGAATCTGCCTCTGGCTACTTTAAAACCAGGAATAGACCATTCTTTTTTTGCAATCCAGGTTCTATTAGGCATTTTTTCCAATACAGGCTTGTTTCATCAGTGTTGAAGATTTTTTCAGGCCAGTAATTTTCTTTACAATAAGTTTATCGAAGTCTTCTGGATATTTAGTAGTTGCTACATGATCTGCAGATGCAGCCTTACCAACCAGCTCCACATTATGCAAATGAAACCTCTTCTTAAATTTATCAAACTATCCTCTACTTGCTTGAAATGTAAAGCCCTCGCTTTCTTAATCACTTTCTTCTGATTTTAAGTGCTCATAAATGCAAAGAGCTTTGTTTCTGATAGCAGGCCAATCCAAAGGAGCATGTATTTGCACCTGAACTTTTATCCAAATATTTAATAACTTTTCCATCTTCTCCATGAGTTTATCTGTTCTGCTAACATATGAGGTATAAGCGGAGGCACCAGCACAGATGCTGGCATGAATTTTATCCTCAGTCTTCTTTATCTTTATCCTAGATTTATTGATGTCTGATGTGCTAAAGATGCCATGGAGTTTCCTTCATGAAGCTTATTTAATATGCTCAGCTTATCTTGCATGAGCAATACCTTTATACTCTTTTTGACTTTCTCCATATACAAAGTATAGACATAGTATTGTTTTCATGAAAAAAAATCGAATTCGAGATTTCAACGGAAATACATGCTTTAAGTTCCCCTGAAAACGTTTTGATTATTTTCTCGATGATGTCTACGGGTGTGTCTGCCTGTCTGTGTGTGTCTGTGACCAGAATTTTGTGGGTACTCGAACTCGAAAACTATTAATCAGATCAACATGAAATATTATATTTGACATTTTTGTGAAACTGATTAGTTTTTGATAAAAATCGGTCAACTGGAAGTAGGCGTTTACTCTTGTCACTTATCCATTTTTACTTTCTCCATATTCGTAGTATAGGGGAAGGTATTGTATTCATGAAAAAAAATCGACTTCGAGATTTCAAGGGAAATACACGTTTTGAGATCCCTTGAACACGTTTTGACAATTTTCCCGATGATATGTGTGTGTATGCATGCATGCATGTGATAGATTTTTAGTGGGTGCTCTAACTCAAAAACTATTAATCAGGTCAATGCAAAATTTTATATTTAACATTTTTATTCAAGTCACAAGAAGTGATTAGTTTTCGGCAAAAATCGGTCAACTGGAAGTGGGTGTTTACTCTTGTCACTTATCCATTATTTTGAAATATTTGCTTTAATATTTGATAAATAATTAATATCAGAAGGCTATGGTTTGAGTGTATTTCTGTTCTTTGTAATGTATAAAATTTTCTCGCAGTTTATTAAGATATTTATTATTATGTCATGTGGTGGCCACATCAGATATTTTTGAAATATTTGCTTTAATATTTGATATATAAATGTAAAAATCTGATGTGGCCACCGCATGACTTTCACCATATCTATAATATTTCTAAAAATTCCAAATAGGATACATAATAATAAATATTTTAAGAAACCGAGAAACTTTTACTTTACAAAGAACAGAAATAAACTCAAACCATAGCCCTCTGATATTGGATATAGCCACAAAGCTCCAACAATTAAGAAAAGAAAAAGGAGCGTTACTAAGACGTCACTAAGCATCAAATGTTAACAATAGTCATTGGTAGGTGGCGTGGTGGTGGCAGCTAAAAATATATGATATCTCTTAAAAACTGCCTTATATGGATAAATGTTTTGAAACAAATGCTGTAGAAAATTAAATTTCCTACGACTTTTATTCCAATACATTTTTACATTTATCAAATGTTAAATCAAATATTTCAAAATAATGGATATGTGACAAGAGTAAAAACCCACTTCCATTTGACCGATTTTTACCAAAATCTAATCAGTTCTTCTGACTTTTATAAAAATGTTAAATATAAAATTTCGCATTGACCTAATTAATAGTTTTTGAGTTAGAGCACCAACAATAAAGCTCTCACATACACAGACATCATTGAGAAAATGGTCAAAACGTATTCAGCAGATCTCAAAACGGGTATTTCCGTATATTGAGAAAGTAAAAATGTACTTGAATAAAAGTTGTAGGTATTTTAATTTTCTACAACCTTTGTTTGAAACATTTTTCCATATAATGCATTATTGAAGAGATATTTTTAAAATTAAATATTTTAGCTGCCACAACCACACCACCTACCGCCAACTATTGTAAACACTTTACACTACTTTTAATTTTCTTAATTGTTGGAGCTTCAGGGCTATATCCAGGGCTTGAAAAATGTGCTCGTCTGCCCCTCCATGATGAGTGAAAATTTTTAGTTGACAAGTAAAAAATTCAATACAGCAATTTCAGTCCAATCGGCAATTATTTATACCTTATACCTACTGTTGAATTGAAATATTTGGAAAAATTGCCAAGCTACATAATTTTGTGAATGTTAAGGATGCTAGGAAGCCACTTCTACAAACACATACAGCGGATTTCCCTATGCTGTGCATGCCTTTCAACCTGATAAGGCCATAGACAAGTGGTATTTTAGTGCAAAAACTGTAAGACATGTTGAATTGAAATATTTGGAAAAATTACCAAGCTACATAATTTAGTGAATGTTACGGATGCTAGGAAGCCACTTCTACAAACACATACAGCAGATTTCCCTATGCTGTGCATGCCTTTAAACCTGATAAGGCCATAGACAAGTGGTATTTTAGTGCAAAAACTGTAAGACATGTTCAAGGTCATAAATGCCATGTCTCTGGAATTGATATGCTGACACCTAAAAAGATATGAAAGTAAGTTTCATTGAACTATTGCTTGCTCATGGTCTTGTGTCTCTGATAATATGTATGAGTATTTTATATAAATTGTCTTGTAGACTGATGTACATACAAATATATTTTGTGTAATGTACTTGGTTGAATATTGATAGTTATATCTGGCAAAAATGAAAATAAAGATACAGGTCAACGAAAGTGTAAATAATGAACATTTCATTTTTGGCATTGAGGGTCTTTTTTGCTCGCCAGCCTTGAGGTCTCTGGGGCACTGGCGATTTTCAGCTGACGAATGAGATATTTGTCTGACTGGTGAGCCAGCATGAAAGTTTTCATGCACTGGCTATATCCAATATCAAAAGGTTATGTTTGAGTTTATTTCTGTCCTTTGTAAAGTCTTTAAATTTTTCTCGCAGTTCCTTAAAATATTTATTATCATTTAACCTATTTGGAATTTTTAGAAATATTACAGGTAGAGAGAAAGTCATGTGGTGGCCACATCAGATTTTTAGGATGGTTTTTAGTACTTTCAGCTGGTCTTTTGGGGGTCATGTTGATAAATATGGGTGAAAAAATAATAAGAAAAACAACACTGCAATACATACACAAGAGCAAACATTATGTGACTGCTTATTTTATGTACCTACATTGTATGCTATGCACCAAGACAATGTTAAGGTTTGAGATTCCCCATTGTTTTATCCTTCCCCTCCCGTTTCGCAAACAATTCATGGATAGGTGTCACGTGAAAAGGAAAAAAACTGACAAAAAGGAATATTTCTAGGGTGAGGAGGTAGAAGAGGAGGGATGTCAGTTGATGAGTGCTTAATGACTTTTTATTCAGCACCACGCGCCAAGGTCTCAATACAAATTTGTTACACTAAGGCTATCGCCACACATTTTAAATCAATTTGTATGTTTTTATTAATTGATTTTTTTTAATGTTCATTCCATTTTCATTGTATTAATTAATTAATTAATATTTTATTTTTATTATTTCATTTAAAAATGTATTTTTGTTTCTTGTTGCGAGTTAATCAACTCAAAAGAAATATTTTGTATATACTAATGCATAGTATCATTTTTTTATAAATAAATATATTCAACATTTAAAAAAATTGCAGAACCACATAAAAGTGAATCATGACCCTATGGTCAGAGAACTTTGTTGCTTGTTAGGGGGCTGTGTAAAAGTAAATCCATGTTGGAGAAAGCCATGCTTGAGGAAGTTTTACCGTGTGCCATTTATAAAAATTAGGAACAAGATAGGGCATAGAAGAGATCCCTAAGGGATACTAGATGTGGCTAGAAATTCATGTGAAATGCATGATTTAATTTTAGCTGCTAATGTCCTGTTGCTCAGGTAGCTAGTGAGCCAGTCAATAAATTTACCCCTTATACCATACACTTTCAGTTTACTTAGAAGTAAAGCATAATTAACCTTATCAAATACTTTGGCTAAATCAAAATAAACAGTATCTGTTTGGAGGAAATTGTCCATACCTCGGAACAAATTAGATACATAACAAAGGAATTTTGGTATTAACATTTCTTCCTTTAATCTATCCATTTGGATTGGAGATGTTAATTCCATTGACCATAGGAGTTAAGTATCACAGATAATACTTTCTAGTATTTTAGGTATACTAAACAGAATATATATAGAGTGGTAATTACAAACATTATATTTATCACCGGACTTACAAAACTCTGCCTCTAGATCTGGGGGACAGTATCTGATATAAGAGATGCATTAAATAAAAGATATAATGGATGAACTAATGATTCCCGGCACATTTTTAAAATACAGGGAGGGACCCACTCAAGTCCCATACATTTATTTGTATCCAGAGTTGAAAGTTTGACTGATACTTAAGAGGGAGATATGGTCATTTCAAATAGATTGCGATAATGTTTATAATCAAGATCTGTCAGATCAAGATTTAGGTTATCATAGACATTTGAGAAGAATTGAGCAAATAGGTTAACTATAACCAAGTTGTCCCTACTGTGATGGTCACCAAGGAATGTAGTACTAGGAAGACCAGAGGATTTTCTGGATAAATTTATGAAGTTCTAAAAAGATTTTATGCTGTCACATATTGAGTATTCAACATCATTAACATAGTTTTGGTAAAATTTTTTTGAGAGTTTCTTACTTTCAGATCTGATTTTAGATAAAACTTGCCAGTAGTTTTATATTTTACATGTAGCACCATTTTTGTTGTGATTAGATTTTTCAGATCTGAATCAAACCACAGGATAATACAGACTGACTGGTTTATATTTTAGAACAAATTTGTCTATATCTAAATGAATTAAATTATAAAAATTCTGAAGGGTGGAATCCAAAGTTTCACTGCACAGTACTTATCCCAATCAATGCTTAAAAAATACATAGTATACATACAAAAATAGTCACCTTTTCAAAATAATCATTACATGTCACAACAAGATTATTTTGGTGAGAATATCTTTGCATAATTAACAAGAATGGTAACAATAGCATCATCAAATTTCACTAATCAAATCTTGAATAGACTGGACAGATGGGCAAACATTATGGAGAATATCATGAAAACCAAACCTATAAGCATTGGGAAAATTGTAATCACCAGTCAGTAGTTGCTCTGCATGTGAGAACTGAGATATAACTGAGTTAGCATCAGCACAATGATGGGAGTAGATATCAAGTTTAGAGTTAGGGGTATGTAGATGCAGCCAATCAGTCCACCATGCCTAACACCAACACGAAAATTTGTTTTTCCCTTTTGTTGGCAATGACTCTACTGCATGACCCTATGCTAGTGAACTGCTATCAACACATCTCCACCAATTAATTTGTCACTAGTAGCAGCACTTGTATTAAATCTGAACACATTGTAGTTTAACAGGCAGAGTTCTGCACTATCAATATGGTCAGATAACCAAGTCTCGGTAAAGATAATTATGCCATAGTCCAATACAGACAAAACAAGCTTAATACTGTCAAGTTTAGAGTGAAGATCCCACATGTTTTGATAGTAAACCATAAGGTTTACAGTCATGACTCATTTTTGTGTAACCTGCATTTTCTCAATTCTAGGGATACCTTCCACATATTTAATGATAATCTCACTTTCACCAGCTTTAATTCATTCATCAAGCTCATTGCATATGCTGGCCATATAATGCAGCTACAGCAGAGTTCGA